>OY829528.1:7654582-8194118 GCA_963691665.1 Clepsis dumicolana | reverse complement strand
ATACCTAATATTGACAACCGAAATAATAAGTTTTATTATGGTGATAACGAAGTAGTAGAAATTCCTGAAGGGTCATATGAACTTCAAGATCTTGATGATTATCTTAAAAGACATCTCCAAGGTTGCACCTTTACACTGACATGCAATAATAATACGCTAAAAACATCTATATTGTGTTCCAAAAACGTCTATTTTAAAAAACCAAATTCGATTGGTAAGTTACTTGGTTTTGGAGAAGAAACAGTTCAGGCGAATATATTAACTGAGTCCCCTTTTCCCGTGTCCATTCTGTCTACAACTATAGTACGAGTTGAATGTGACATCGTGAGCGGGTCATTTATAAACGGAAAACCTAGTCATATAATTCATGAATTTGTGCCAAATGTACCGCCTGGTTACCGGATTATAGAAACACCTAAAAATGTTATATATTTTCCTGTTACTCAAAACAGCTTAAACGCTCTTATAATAAGAATACTGGATATAAACGATAATTTAGTGAATTTACGTGGCGAAGAGATTCAGATATATTTACATCTCAGAAAAAAATGATAGACTTTAATAAATGTACGGTCTCAAACAGCAAAGCCGTTAGTGCTCATTGTGCTATCAAGAAAAGAAGACCTAAAGGACAACTAACGAAGGAAAACAAACAGTTTTTAAAAAACATAGGATTATTAAAATGAGTATACTAAACTTATCAGACTCCTTTAGCTTTGATAGCACGATTGAAAGTTTCGAATATCATTCGTATAAACCGTACGTAACAAGTTTCAATTTAAATGATGAAATCCGTATACCTATCAACCAGCAAGATCTATACGTATTACCATCAGCGAGTACTTTATACATAGAGGGTACTATAGAAGTATTCAACAGAGAAACAAAAGCGAAGGTGTCCAGTGTTCATTTTACAAATAACCCTATACTTCATTTATTTCAAGATATTCGATATGAGCTGAATGGGATTGAAATAGATAAAATTAAAAACGCTGGGGTCACAACAACAATAAAATCTCTTGTGTCGATGAATGAACTTGAATCATCGATGTCAAAGTTATGGGGCTGGGATGTTGATGGCACAAAAATTACGCATGGATCATTTTCTGTGTCAATTCCTTTAAATAAGATTCTTGGCTTCGCAGAGGATTATAACAAAATTATTATTAACTGTAAGCATGAACTTATTCTTTTACGATCCAATACTAATTTAAATAGCGTAAAACTGAACACAAATGAGTATATAGGTAACATAACTATATCTAAAATAGTATGGCGCATGCCGCACATTAAGGTTTCTGATCGTGAAAGATTAAGTTTGCTTAAATATTTGGAAAGAGATCGAGCTATTCAGGTAGCATTTAGGAACTGGGATCTGTACGAATACCCGCTTTTACCTAAAACATCAAAACATTCTTGGGCCGTCAAAACTTCGTCTCAAGTTGAAAAACCTCGATATGTTATAATTGGATTAAAAACAAACAGGAAAAATGTTGCTGATAAAGATATATCGCGTTTTGATCATTGTAATTTGCGTGACGTTAAAGTTTTTTTAAATTCAAATTATTTTCCTTATGAAAACTTGAATGTCAGTTTCTCGGCTCAAAAATTTGCTATATTATATGAACAGTACGCTAAATTCCAACAGTCTTATTATAACCGCAGCCAAGCACCGTTGTTGAATCCACAAGACTTTATAAATAAAGCACCTCTGTTTGTTATCGACTGTTCTCGTCAAAATGAAACCTTAAAAACGGGTTCAGTCGATGTGCGGATTGAATTAGAGTGTGACACAGATATCCCTGACAATACCGCGGCTTATTGTCTTATTTTGAATGATAGTATTATAGAATATAAGCCGTTGACCAATATAACAAAGAAGATATCATGAAACTAGACCATCTATTCGTAGATGTTCAGGGGTTTAAATCATCTAAAAATGAATTTATTATTAAAGAATTTGCATACAGTACCTATGAACACACGCAGGCGTATTTAATAAAACCTCCATATTCATTTTCTACGTTATCAGAAAACGAAAAAAGGCATGTGAAATGGATAGAGAGAAACCTTGGCATTATGTGGCGTGAGGGGTATATCGACCACAGAGAATTTAAGAGAATGATTCATAATTTCTTGGAAGGCAAAAAAATATATGTAAAAGGTTTTGAAAAAATTAAGTGGATTAATGATTTATGTGCTGATTGTACTGTAATAGACTTGGGAGAGAAAGGTTGTTCTAATTTTCAATTAATGTATAAAAAGTATTGTATCGACAACAGCTCTTATAATTGTCTACATCATAAAAAAGCTTGTGCCTTAAAAAACGTTATATGTCTTAAAAAATATTATTTCGATATTATGCATATTTAACATTGTAATAAATTATACCTAATTTTCAAAAATAAATATTTACGTTTAATCATTTTTTTATTTTTTAACCCAGTCAAAATTAGTTATCATTTATTTTGAACGAAGACTTTTTATATTAACCCATTTTTAAATAATTGAATTTGTTTGTTTAAAAATATGAAATAAATGATAACGATTCATACCTGTGGCTAATAATAGTGTTAATCTATTTAAGCGATATTTACTGAAAAGATTTTTCTTGTGCATTTAATCATGATAATTTTATTTTCGTTTGAATTATTGCTTTATTGACATACTTACAAAAAAAATCTTTCCTGTTGACGTATCGCTTAATCAAAGGAATAAAACAAGAAAATTGTTGACCATATTTATTTTCAAAATTATATACAAAAACAGTAAAAACATTAATAACTAACACTATATCCGCACAACTTCTTGGATATCTTATTTATTACACTTTCTGTACTGTCTATTATCTCATCGTATCCGTCACTTGCCACATACTGCGCACTGAGCATAACGTTTTCACCGGTTTCGTCGTTTTGATCCGGCGCGGAGTCACTTATGTTAATTATTTGGATTTTGACAAGTCTGTTCCCCTTAGTTGCTTCATTGTTTATAACGAACGACGGCGGGTGACCTCGTACACTTCTCTTTACCACTTTGTTTAGCCTTAGTTTTGGTTTACTAGACTTGGTTTTCGTTTTGGCACTTGCAATTTTTTTTACAAATTCACTGACTTCTTCTTCTTCTTCATCTTCTCGGAATCCTAATGGACCCTGTGCATATTGCGAAAACATGATTTGAGTGTCTTGCGTTCCTTCCATATTCTGAAACAAAAGAAATCAAATAAATAAACGCATCTGGCAACACATATGAGCATTTTCATACGCTTACAAAACAATAATAGCAACAAAATAATACGAATAAATATTAAATAATGCCAATTTTACTTACCGAATCGGGAACGGATCAGCTCGTCTTAATTTTCAAAACTTTGGAACGACTTTACTCAGTTATGAATGTAGAGTGCAGAATGATAACTTACTATAACAGCCGCTATTTATAATTACAGTAATTTCATGCGTCAGCAAATTAAATTAACACGCGCTTCGGAGCATGCGGTGCATACCGCCGCGCTGCTTAATGCCGATCAAATTACAACGACACGTAAGGACTTGTTATAATTGGTACCAAATGCAATAAATGTGAATAGGTATATTTCACGTGTCAGCAAATTACCTTAGCACGGGCTGCATGCCGCCGCGCTGCTTAAGACACGTAAGGACATGTTTTAATTGATACCCAATGCAATAAACGAGGATAGGTATTATTTGCCTGTTCAACAGAACATGATTTTACTTACCATTATCAAAATATTACATTTAAAATTAAGCCTGAGCCCTGAGCTTTTTGATGACGGAAAACATCGTCAGGAAACCTCCGAAGCGAGAAAACTCAATTTCAACTCAAGTAAAATGTGTTTTCAGTCGGTATCCTCGCAGTCTATATATACTTAGGTGGGTGAAAGAAAAAAAGAAAACAAATGTTAATAACACTTCATATTTATTTATTAAAAAAAAAGAACAAACCATACAATTTACAAATCAATGTGTAATTATAAAAAATAAAGTACTTAATGATAATCTACTTATTTGGTATAGTCAGCGTCAAAAGTCGCTCATCTGGTCGTAGAGCGAAAAGGTACAAAAGTGATGAGCGGCTTTTGACGCTGACCCTACAACATACATAATTATAATTTTACAATAACGTAAGTACTCAACGTATTTTATTTTATTAAACACATTCTAATTTTTTATTACCCATTGGGTGCCTACGAAATAAAATTACAGCTCGAGGAAAGGTCGCTTAGATAACTACTGTACTAGAAAATAGACTCATGTCCCCAAGATTTGGTTGAAATTTTGTCTGATAATATATGTCGTTTATCGTCTTTGTTAGATAAAGTAACTTTATTGACAGATTGAGTGAAGATCTCGTGCCTAATCGATTTAAATAATATGTGTTTTTTCCGAACTATTTTATCATTGAATAACACATCCCGATAATCATTTAATGTTAACTCTTGAACTGCTGGTTTTTTTATTCCTTTAGCCTTTTTGATAAGAGATTTATCACTTTTGATACAGTATAGTTTAGAACGTAACCCTATAAACTCGGTAATAAGTTCTCCTCCTAACTCATCTTTGAATAACCCAGGAATCTTCTTGTTACGTAAAGGTATTTGCAAATCATTTACAGGGTTATAATTGCTTGTGTCAAAAAAGTTTAAAAAAATATTTTTTAAATCGCTGTAAAAGTCTGCAGTTTCGATTTTGTAAATAAAACTGTCGGTATCAGTGTAGCACAGAGTAACTTGATCTTGGTAGTGTTTTTTTATTACCGTGTAGTGAAATTGGTACATATGACTTTTAGAAAGTTCTAATACAGAGAATCCTACGTAGATTGGTTTATCTAAAATTACTTTTTCAGGCTTCATTTGTACGACAACCAAATTTTCAGACAACACTGTTGCACTATGGAAATTCGGTTTGGCAATTAATTTGTTAGCACAAGTAAACTTTTTTGTTTTGTTTTGACGGTCGTGCCACTTATTTACTAATTTGACGTCAACTCGCCGCTCACTGTCTTCAAGAGTTTTCCCAAAAACTGAGTTATTCATTAATTTAAAAAGGTCTTGTTGGAAAGGAGTAGTAGCTTTTTTTCTCAGTTCTGTATTTAAATGAATATACTGTTTTAAGAATGGACTTTGACGAAACCTTATAACGCGATGGATTTTATCAAGAGTTAAGCCGTTGCGTAAACATGTTTTCAGATGGACGTAATGAATGACGTATTCGTATTTGTTATATAAATTTGGGATCAATTTGGTCGTTTTTCCTCCTGGAGGAATAAATTTTTGTGCGCAAAATGGATAGTCGTTATGGTTATGGTGTAAATTTTCCGGATATAGCAAGTCAACTTCCAGAATAAATCCAAATGGAGCATCATCTTCGACAGACAAAATATCTAGTTGGGCAATTTCATGATGATCTAGAAAACTAAAATTAGACATGGGCAACGATTGACACATACTGTAACCATATAAGTTATTGCAATCGATATATACTAAAAACGAGTCTGGTTTATTCATGTCATAAGTTTCCATGTACTTATTATTAGCCTGAGCATATCTGGTCGAACACATGCAAATACCACCTCTTATTCCTTTTTGTATGAGTCGAATTATTTCTAATTCGGATATCAATTCAAGCTTAACTCCGGTTTTTAATAACATAGCATCAAACGATAAGCTTGGAGCAGTTAAATAGAATGCCGGATCTAAATGATAATTTAACTTGCAAATGAACCGAAAGTTCTCAAAAATATCTGATAAAAGCAACACATCAGTTTTTAGGTAAAGATCAGTATATTCTCCCATATCTTTGATTTTAAATTCGGACCATACAGATTGCGCATGTGCGTAATCTGAATCGCTTATTTGTTCGTTGGAAAGAGAATTAAAAAACAAGTTCTGTGATGGAAGCTCGGTCTCTGTAAACTTATCCCAGCTCGACATATAATCGTAAGGATAAATACCTTTGCGAGTTAATAATTTATTTTTTTTAGTTTCAGGATAAAACTTGTTCAAGTGAATAAAATCATCTTTATGTAAACCATTCGCTAATTTTTCCAAGCTTGTTCCTAAAAATTTAAAAGAGTCTACAAATCGAATTTGTGCATACTTTTGATCTGAAATCCACAAAAACTTAGTGAACGAAATATAATTTTCTTTATTTTTTGGGATTACTTTCACAGGCCCTGAACATTTACTAAGTTCCTGTATAAACAAATGACAATCGTAACCTGCTAAGTTATGAAAGAAAACAGGGACCAATTTAGGAACGCGAAAGCGCAGATTGCAGTACTGGTGCGCGGCACCGCGATAACGGCCCGTTAGATGACAGTGATCTCTTACTTTGTCTGCAAACAATAAACCTTTACACATATGACAATTTTTGGCACGTTCATGAGCTAAAGAATCTTCTACAGTAAATATCATGGGAATTTCTTTTTCTAAAACGTTATGGATGTCTTTAATATGTCTATATAAATAATCTACGAATTTCTGAGCACAATCTGGCCCTCGGTATTGAACAAAACGATTAAGTTGCTCATCATAAGAGCAAATTATATGGTACGCGAAAGCGGCTGGTAAATGTATTTGTTTATTTGTAGTAAAACTACTGTCAGTGTTAGGTTCACAGTTCTGATAGGGTTTAAGGATTGTCTCAAAGTCAGCATACACGACAAATGGAACGTCTTGTTTTCGTTCAAAATGCTTAAATTCGAGATAGGTGCCTTTCTCCGGAAGTACCGTAGCAACCCCACTACAAACGTGACTATTGAAACCGTGTTCAGTTTGAAAAAATATCAGACAGTCTTCGCAGAAATAAAGCTTAGCATGATGTTTGGTAATCTGACCGCGAGCAAGACGCGGTAAATTAGTAATCAAAACATAATGCGACTTATTACCGCGTTCGATTAAAAGTA
This sequence comes from Clepsis dumicolana, assembly GCA_963691665.1. NCBI lineage: Eukaryota > Metazoa > Arthropoda > Insecta > Lepidoptera > Tortricidae > Clepsis > Clepsis dumicolana. The sequence continues at coordinate 8,187,191 of OY829528.1, read as the reverse complement.
AATTGATTCGATGTTTCCTTTTATATTGCGATCTGTATAGAGGTCCTACAAGAGTTCGGTTGTTTTTTAAAGAATATACGTTAATACTGATATCAATATTGTGATGCTCAAACGTAATGATATCGGCTAAAGTGACAGGGAAACACATATTATCAAGTTTTAATACGTCTTTAAAATGAGGATAAGATGATAGACGCTCGCGATGGTTTTGACATGGGTAAAGAGCAGCAACAACACACCAGAGAAAACAATAATTATCATGATTTTGAATATTAATGCAAGCTTTTTTATTTTTTATTATCTTAGGTAAGTCTATGTAAGATGACGCTTTCAATGGTTCATACTTATTTATGTTAACTTCTAAATACAAATTAGATAAGAAAGTCCAACCAGAATCGCGCTCCTGAAATTCTTCGATTTTTTTCTGTATACTAATAATTATTGTGTTTAAAAGCTCTTCGAATTGATAATTTTGATGTATAGGAAAATTTTTCGTTGCAAAAGATTTCATTTCCTGCTTGTCATCTTTAAACAAAAGAAAATCGCCAAAATATTCGAAATTTACTTTGAGGGACACATGTTTTTTAAGCGAATTTTCCAAAATTTTTTGCATTTTAGGTTTTACTGTAATCAAAAATGATTCAGGTAAACAAGACTTCAGCTCATCAGTTGCCATTATTCTATAAGATGCTATGCGACCTTTAAAAGCAGACGAAATTTCAACAACCTCATCGTTTAAATTTACACCCGAATTTTTTCTATGCTTATTACTTCTAAGGTGCCCTACCCACTTCCTGCTTTCTACTGTAATTGAACACTGAGTGCAAAAGGGCATGTTTTATGTAGCGACTTTGCTTAAGCTGTAATCCTGGTTTTATATGTTAAATACACAATTTGATAGTTTCAATTTTAATCAAATAATAAAAAGAGACAACCTGCAGTATCCGTTAAAAGCAAAAATAAAAAGTACTAAATTAGTACTTACTTAGTATCGTTACAATAAATTTGACGTTAGCGTCCTTGAAAAGTACATTTATCTTTTTAACAAATTTTTGCTATGCCCTCCATTCAACAGTTTTATCATCGATTTGCGCCCTTAAAGTAATATCGTTAAAAGCGTTTAAATTATGGTTTCATAATAAATCGTTAACATTTATTAAAAACATTTATTAAAAATTACTTGATACACAATTTGATGCAGTTTAAATTTTATTCAAATAAGTAATAAAAAGAGACAACCTGCAGTATCTGTTAAAATCAAAAAAGTACCTACTAAATTAGTACTTAGTATCGTTAGAATAAAATTTGACGTTAGCGTCCTTGAAAAGTACATTTATCTTTTTAATAAATTTTTGCAATGCCTCCCATTCAACAGTTTCATCATCGATTTGCGCCTTTAGAGTAACGAGAGCCTTTTTCCAACGCTCCTGACGTAACTCACCGCGAATATCAGCAGTGTTGTACACCCGCAGCTCCAAGAAAAAGTCTCCGTTGAGGGTGCAAGCTCGTTTTGTTGACCCGTTCGGTACCCGGCTTATAATGGATGAATCAAGCGGATCAGTCTCAGCAGGCTTATGGTTAACAGCAACGTCTTCAGGAAATATTCCGAACACGTCAAACGGGTTTTTAGTTTCTTTTTTCTTGGGTGCAGCAGATCTGAAACATAACAGACATTAAACAATGAATAAGACAGTTGTACTTAGTTCGTCGAAATTCATTAAACAAATTACAAGAAAAATACCTTGGGGTTGACGGCTTTCTTTTTTGAGCAGGTTTTTTTATTTTTGGGATACTGACATCTGCAGCGGCAACGCTCTCCTCTGAATCAGATCTGAAATAAAAAATATGTTTTTATTACTCGACATTTAAAATAACCATATACATCGATAAAAAAAGAAAAAAAAATACCTTTTTTAAATGAAAAAAGTAGACAAACAATATTTAAGTAAATATGTACCCAGCTGACAAAATAAAAAACATGAAATATGAAAATAAATATAAAATGGCTACCTGTTTGGAGCTGAAGCTTTTCGTTTTTCAGCCGACCTTCCCACTTTTGACCGAACGGTTCCGCTGTTTGCAACAGTGATGGGTTCAAACTCGGAATCAGACCTGAAAGGAAATTAAAAATATTAATGCCTGTTGGAACCCTACAAACAATATGAACCAAATGTTTTAATTTCGTTAGGAAAGTAAAGCGTTAGGTACGTTGAAATACATACTTACATTTTAATCGATGTATAAAGCAAATAAACTTTACTAACGTAGAAACTCTGCACAGCTTAACCTCTGAGCTGAAGATGTAGAAGACTTGATGCACTGTGCACGTCACGTTCGAAATTGGAAAGGAACAAATTAGCCCCGCGCAAAAGTTTTAAACGAAATTATTTGCTGATTTTACTAAATGAACTAGGGCTGTCGCATTCCAAATCACAATTGTGTATTATGCTTATGTGCACATAACAGTTCTTTATTTTACATTATTTAATTCTCGACGCGATGGAAAGAGGAACGTTATGAATTTGTCTATCTGTCTGTTGGTAAATCTGCCTACTTCGTATTCCACATATGCATGTATTCAAGATACCAAAAAACTAATCGAGAGTGAGTTGTAAGCTTTTTTTAATTTACTTTTTTAATTTTTAATTTACTTATTTATTTTTTATTTATTTATTTCTCACCAGCTAAATTAAGGAATTACCTAAATATTAGTATTTCAGTAATTGTAGTAATCATTATTTCTTTTAAGAACATTTATATTCGCATTTAATAGAGGTACCCATTAATTGTAAATTTATCCATTGATCATTGTCAACCCTACACCTTTATAATATGAATATTATTTCGCAACCACGCTTCATACATGCACCGCATTTGTATGTCAGCAAAAAGACGCCGATCGCACTGTGTGTCACATTACAACTTGATAACGTTGCGCAATAAAATTGGCTAATACCTAATTGGTAACATTTTCATGCTCAGTTCTGTACGTTAAAATTATAACGGAAACTGGAAAAAAACCTCCTCAGATCGTTCAAATAGCCTCAGTATTAACCGACTTAATTACTAAGTTAATGGGTAAGGTTAGTAATTGGTTAGCTCACACAACCAAATATCATCTTACCTCACCTACTAAGACGAAGATTTAAACTTAGGTAAAAACGTGTTCTAACTGTAATGTTTGCTACTTTACATCGTAATTATAAATACACATACAATTGTTATTTCCTAATACGAAAACAAACATTGTCTTGTTACAGGTACAAACAGGTATAAACCTTTTTCAATTTGAACACAAAAATAAACAATTCCTATATTATTAACATTTATGATAAGATAACCTAACCAACTTAGAAAAGTCGAAAAACAATAGACATTTTCGCTTCAAAGGTCAATATCTTAGAAACGGTTGAACCGATTTTGATAAAACAAGTCTAAGAACCATTGTTAGAAAACCTGTTAAATGAAAAACCGCATTTAAATCGGCTCATTCATTTAGGAGCTATGGTACCACAGACAGACACACAAAAATCTAGGTACAAATTCTAGCGCACGATGTCAAAGTTTAACATAAGCGCTGTCTGTGGGTTAAGCACTGAACTAAGTAGGTGTAAGTAATGATTTAAGTAAGTACCTTTGATGTACTGGTTTCGTATAGAATACAAATGGTTTCGAATAATTTCGATAGATGTCATCACCGCCTACTCGTATGTCCATTTGCATGTTAAGAACAATAAACCTTAGCGAGCGCGCTCGCTACGTAATTTGATCGAGTACCTAACTTACACTACAATGTCTTCGAGTTGAAATGACTTAAGTACATAATCATGTATATCACTTTACAACTCGTTTCTGATCAAACTTTATATTCTAGTCAGCAAGACAATTTTTACGTCAACATGATAAAGTGATATAAGTTATTTAGAAAGTGTGATAAAGTATCGCGGTCTCACAGATGGAGTTGTTCTACATTAACATCAATTAAATCACACTATTTGACTTAGTTTTAGCGATACCAATTTAAAATCATATTTCGGTTTTCACTAGTGTAGTGAGTTACACATTTTTATGTTTTCGTAATTTAAATAATGTTTACTTAGTGCTTTATTCCAGCGTAAATTAGTTTAAACCTAACTCGCGCTAACGATGGTTTTGAGATTCGTTGATATAAATAAATCCGACATACAATTTGCCGTGTACATAAAACGCGGTCATAGCGATACATCCGAAAACGGATGCCGGGAACTAACGCGTCCTGGGTGACCCGACCTTGTCTGTGGAGTCTGATCAGCTTTGCGGATGAGTTGTATACAAGCCTCGGTGGGAGGCATCCAAAACCACCACGCACACAAAAAGCGGTCATAGCGATACATCCGTAGGTGGATGCCGGGAACTAGACGCGTCCTGGGTGACCCGATCTTGTCTGTGGAGTCTGATCAGCTTCGCAGACAAGTTGTGCAAACACCTGAGTTAACCTGAGTCAAAGGCTGCGGCTTGAGACCGAGGAGCGCTCAGTGGCTTCGGCCTCGTGCATATCGGACTTGATCAACCCGGTGTGCATGGTGTACTTTTGCTTTTACTTTATCTAAGCTCAAACATTATTAAACATATCTATGTTAGGTTGTCAATTAGTTGAGACTTGAGTTGGACTGAAATTTAAATACATTGAATAAATTCCCGTCGGGTTGGCTTGTCGTTGAACCTCGAGTCAAAACTTCGCTCATTCGAACGAGAGGTGGATGCCCAATGCGATTTCAGGTGTAGGTTGAGCGTTATGATGAACGTGAATTCTGATAGGTTACTGTTAGGTTGGGTTCCGTTAGGTTTGAGTTGCTGTTGGGCTGATGTATTCGTTGCGTTGAACGAGAGGTGAAACAGAATGCCCAATGCGATTTCAGGTGTAGGTTGAGCGTTATGTTGAACGCAAATGCTGATAGGTCACTGTTAGGTTGGGTTCCGTTGGGTTTGAGTTGCTGTTGCGTTGAACGCGAGGTGAAACAGAATGTCCAATGCGATTTCAGGTGTAGGTTGAGCGTTATGTTGAACGCAAATGCTGATAGGTTACTGTTAGGTTGGTTACCGTTGGGTTTGGGTTGATTGTAGGTTGTGTGCAATTCATTGTATTATTGGGCTTCTGGATCACCACGAATGAGTGAGGGCGAAATTTTTCGCCCGATCGAATGAATGGTGGTCCAGAATGCCCAATAATATACTACTAACGTACTCAAAATGTTAAAAACACAAGTGTGTTTGTGTTAAATCTACTTGCTTTTAATGGTTAGTTTTACTAGTTTGCACTTTGTGTAAAACTGTAAAAACAACAAACCATGACATTTAAGTTAACTCTTTAACAAGGGTTGCGTTAACGTACTCGAAATGTCAAAAGCACAAGTGTGCTTGTGTTAAATCTACTTTCCCATTAATGTTAGACTAACCTTCGAACTCAAGTTTGCGTTAACTGAGTTACTTCTATTGGTTCAACTCGTACTGTATTGTTGGGTCAACCCAAAACATTTTAACTACAGCTAACAATATAGTACAAGTTAAACAAACCAATAGTGCGAAGGTTAGTTCAACACAAACACACTTACGTAATCAACGCAACAATTTTGTTGAAAATACTATTATGTCTAGGTTAATACTACAAAACATTTTGAGTATTCCCAACAATATAGTAGACGTTGATACAACAAAACTGTTTTGTTGAAAATGCTTTTAATTCTAGGTTAACATAACAAAATATTTTAAGTACAGCCAACAATATAGTACAAGTTAACGCAACCTATGCGAAGGTTAAACCAACACAAACGAACTTGCGTAATCAACACATCTGTTTTGCTGTATTAACCTAGAATCAATACTGTTTTTAACAAATCAGTTTTGTTGAGTCAACATGTACTATATTGTTGGGAATACTCAAAATGTTTTGTAGTATTAACCTAGACATAATAGTATTTTCAACTAAACAGTTTTGTTGTGCCAATAAGTGCATTTGAGTTGAATATACCAGATCTTAATGTTGAATTAACCTTTAAAGCAGAGGTTGGGTTGACCTAGATTTAATGGTATTTTTAACAAAATAGTTGCGTTGATTCAATCAATGTCTTGATATTGAATTTACCTGCTTTAAAGGTTAAATATACTTTCAGGAAGGGGTAGGGTTAACAGTCTTGCAATGTTGAATCAACTTTTGCTGTTATAGTTAGGTCTACATGTGTGATTTGTTGCATTAACCTTGATTATATGATAAAATTAACACTGTAGTTTTGTTGAGGCAATAAGTGTCTCGCTGTTGTATTAACCTAGAGTCAATAGTATTTTTAACAAATCAGTTTTGCTGTGTCAACTTCTACTAATTTTGTTGGGAATACTGAAAATGTTTTGTGGTATCAACCCAGATTATAATAGTGTTTTCAACAAAACATTTTGTTGTGTCAATAAGTGAGTGTCTGTTGCATTTACCTGATAAAATAAAGTTGCATCAACTTTACGAATTAGCGGTTGGATTAACCCGGGTTACAATGTTGAATCAACTTTCGTGATATTTGTTAGGACTACATGAATGGTATCTTTACAATGGTATTACAATGGTATACTAGGTTAATTTAAATAATATTTATCAACTTAATGTGTATACTTAATAGATCACATTAACTTGAATAATGTTGTTACAATTAACCTTGAAGCTACCGGCAAACATCTTGAGCAACGAGTGACGTGGCGGGAGCACGCGCAGAAGAATTTTTATATGTAAATTAGTTTCTGCGCATGCCCCACCACGTCACTCGTTCAAGATGGTTGCCGGTAGCTGTACCATTGTAATACCACTACAAAGAGGTCAGTTTCACGATATAATCAAAGTGGTCCTGACAATTATAACGGTAGTTGATTAAACATTGTAGCTCGTGTTAATCCAACCTCTACTTTAAAAGGTTGATTCAAAAGGTTTTTTCACCAGGCAGGTGCAACACAAACGCACTTATTGACACAACCAAACGGTTTTGTTGAAAATACTATACTGAGCGGTACAATTAATGGCCCACTTTATTTTTACTATTTATTGTAAAAGTATTCCTTAAATAATGTTTTACATTAAGCAAGGAAAAAATGGCGGGTGATTAATTTTGCATCCGAGTTTATTATATCCCACATGGTATGTTGAGTGCTCCCAACAAAGTTAGTGGGAGTTGACAGCAAAACTGTTTTATTAAAAATACTGTTGGTTCTAGGTTAATACAACACCAAGACACTAACAATATTGTTACTTATGTCTAATCAATTGGTCAAATCACACAGATAGAAGATAGACACGACACTAAACAAACAAAAGTATCTTCTACATAGGTACACATATCTTGAATTCAAATTAAATAAAATCTAGATTTTAATTATATATAGCCTAAGAAAACAAGTTGGTTCCACATAGCAAATACTGTAAAAAGAACATTAAAAAACGAACGATACGGTGTAAAGTATATTTTAAGCAATTCAACCTACCACAGGTAGAGAACAATCAAACTTATCATACATAAGCAAACAACAAATGCAATAAGTATACAAAAAATAACAAATTAGTAAAATTTGTATGCACTAATGCCTAAAACGAGATCAATTTTAACAATATTATCTAACATCTCTAGACTCTCTGCTTTACTTCTTGGTCTTGGCCTTAGGCCAAGAAGTAATGTATGAAAAACCTAAGAATAGTACATTACTGCAAAGGCCGTGAAGTAAGGGATTGATGGACGAGCTTTGGGGCAGACGGCAGAGTCGTAGACGAGGCCGGGCAAAAGGAGTCCAGCAATCCCTGTTCTGGCCGAGGCTTGTATAGTGCTTTTCTCAAGCTATGTGAGGAAATATTAAAATCAAAATGACTACCAGGTAATCAAGTAAAAATTGTTTCATTTGCCGCTTTTTTAGGGTTCCGCACAGCAAAAGGAAAGAGGGAACCATTATAGGATCACTTTGTTGTCCGCATGTCTGTCAGTCAGTGAGTCAGTCTGTCTGTCAGACAGTCAGTCAGTCAGTTTGTCTGTCGGTCGGTAAGTCTGTCAGTCAGTCTGTAAATCTGTCTGTCTGTCTGTCTGTCTGTCAGTCAGTCAGTCAGTCTGTATGTCAGTCAGTCGGTCTGCTGTCTGTAAGTCTGTCAATCAGTCTATCTGTCAGTCAGTCTGTTTGTCAGTCAACCTGTCAGTCAATCAGTCAGAATGTCAATATGTAATTCTGTCAATCTGTCAGTCAGTCTATCTGTCAGTCAGTCAGTCAGTATGTCAGTCAGTCGGTCTGTCAGTCTTTAAGTATGTATGTATGTATTAAGTCTGTCAATCAGTCTGTTAGTCTGTCATTGTCTGTCTGTCAGTCTGTCTGTCATTCAGTCAGTCAGTAGTCTTTAAGTATGTCAGTCAGTCTGTTAGTCTGTCATTATGTCTGTCTGTAATTCAGTCAGTTTGTCAGTCAGTCAGTCTGTCTGTCAGTCTGCCAATCAGTCAGTCTGTCTGTAAGTATTTAAGTCTGTCAGTCTGTCCGTCAGTCATGTCTGACTGACAGATTGACAGACAGTTAGACTGACAGACAGACTGACTGACTGATAGACTGACAGACATATGGACAACAAAGTGATCCTATAATGGTTCCCTTTTTCCTTTTGCGGTGCGGAACCCTAAAAAAGCAGCAATTGAAACATGAAACATTGAATTTTTACTTGATTACCTGGTAGTCATTTTGATTTTAATATTTCCTCCTATTTAGTTTTAAGTTGTAGTTTATTTAGTTTAAGCTTAGATTTAATGTCATTGTAAATTGCTTTTATTATGTAAATAAAGTTAATTCAAATTTTTACATCAAGGTTAGAACGACTTGTAATATTATTATGATCAGACATAGGAATCCACGGGGCAAAATTTTATAACTGGTAAGGAGTTCCTATATCCATAAACTCAATTATCGATGTTTGTTCCATATAGTAGTTATTTAACACCCTGAAATAGATTCATCAGTCAAGACGTTTAACGCCCAAAAATTTGGAACAAATTGTAATCGTTTATTTGAAGAACAGTAGATGGGACAGTAATAAGAAAAAATTGTAATGAGTAAAGTTTCAAAAATCGTTGAGAAAAAGAAAAGAATTACGCTATTACCTATTTTGTTGAATTTATACACTTTTAATAAAAACGTATTATTAAAAACATCACATGAAATGATTGCAAGAATATGGAACAAGCATCGATAATTGAGAGATAGGCATTTATTTTAGTTTAGTTTATTTTTAGTTTTTATTTATGTGTGTAGATGTAGTTTAATTTAATATTTGATTATTTGTAAATATGTATACCGTGGATTATGGATTATTGGAATCAATCATCATGATGATAATTATGATACAAGTTCGGAAAGATAGCAATTCCCAACGAGTATCTGTGATCTTAAAACGCGAGCGAAACAAGTGTATTGAGAGATTATCGGTATAGGAACTTACCTACCATGAAATTTTGTCCCGTGTTCCTATGTCTGATTATGATACTTTGTAACATACAGAATGATTTTTTTATCACTAGACAAAGAGTGTAGTAGTTTCAAAAATTGCACCCTAAGCTTTCGAGTTTGAAACTATTATTACAGCAATATTAATATTAGTTTCATGTTAAAAATACAGCAATGTTTATACAAAATTTGGTATTTGTCCGTTTCGTACTTTTTGAGAAAGAAAATAAAAGCGTTTTAGAGTTAAATGGATGCCGTGAGGTGTCAGGCGGCAGTAGAGGGTTTAAAATTGATATGAAGTATTTACTCCTCACGGGACATCATCTGATAATAGTTCCAAACTCAAAGCTTTGGGGGCAATTTTTGAAAGGCTATTCTGCTATACCCTTTGGCGCACTTGCTCAGACCATCAATCTGAACAACTCATTATGGGAGCAACTAAGATATCACAAAAAAAACAGTTGTTTCTAGTTTACCTACTAGACCGAAACCGAAACCTAGTGACAAACTGAACAACTTTTCCTTAAGAAACATGGGTCGTAATATTAAAAAAAAAAATGGTCTCTTCATACTGTTTTTTTCGTATTTCAACCCATGTTTCTTAGGAAGTTGGTCACTTTCATGAGTACTGTCTCTGGATTTCGGGTTATATACTGGGTTTTCGTAACAACTTATAGGTCTGTAAAAAAACTTTGAAATATAGAATGTTTTACTCTCACTGCATTTTTATAATACAGTATTAGATTAAATCTGTTCTAATGTCTTTATTCTAAAAACAATTGGAATCAGTCTAATGCTAGGGACCAAAAACGGAGAGCAGTTATAGACGGACTGCATTTCAGCTGCGAACAGACTGCAAAATTGCAATAGGGAAGGTGGCTGCTGTGCTACTAGGTTGCTAGTTCGTCTGTAACGGCCGTAAGTTTTTGGACACTGTATCATTCATTAATCTTATTTAGTATTTGCTCAGTCCTATATGGCTGGCTCTAAAAAAATATATAATAATATCCAGTAAACTATAATGCATGACTCTAAAAGGTAGCCAACTCCCTACAAGCAATTCTGCCATAAAAAATTTACTACACTAAACTGCCGTCCTAATAAAATACGCAGTAACTATGTATCCAGCTCATATGATATATAGCTATTGCGTTTTTTTAAAGCCGCTGAAAAGTGTCCTATTGCTCTGTAGAAAGTGGCGCCTATGTACCAAAATGTATGATATATAAAAAAACTGAGAAATTAACGAGCGTTTGAAATTTGGACATTTTCATAAAAACGGGTCTTTAAAGATCATAAACCGAGTGATGCCATCTTAAGATATTGAGGGTTAACGTTTTTGGAGACTGTATCACTCGTTAATCTTATTAAGTATTTATTCAGTCCTATATGGTTGGCTCTAACAAAATATATAGTCATATCAAATACACTATAATGCATGACAAAAGGTAGCAAACTCCCTACAAGCAATTCTGCCATAAAAAGTTTACTACACTAAACTGCTGTCCTAATAAAATACGCAGTAACTATATATCCAGCTCATATTCATGAAGGGTACACGGGAAAGAACATGTAATCACTTTTTTTAAAACGAAATTTTAATCTCAAAATGTAGAGCACACAATAGACTATAAGTTACGACTCAGTTATAGATACAAATATTTGTGTAACCTGTCTTCTTTATCAGTTTGAAAAAAGATGTAGGTCTTTTCTTCTTCTTAATGGATTATGGATAATTACATCGTTCCAAACTAACAAATCGCGATAACTCGAAAAGTTGCTAATGTAGACATGATCTTTCTATGTACCCCTTATAATGATAAATAGCTCTTCCGTTTTTTTAGGGCGGCTGAAAAGTGCCCTATTGCTCTGTAGAAACTAGCGCCTATACCAAAATTTATATAAAAACGGAGAAATGAACGAGCGTTTGAAATTTGTAAATCAGCACTATTTTGTAACGTTACATCAAATGAATATCCATCATTGAAGCAGGGTGCCAGAGTTTAGAGAGAAGATCATAAACCGAGTGATGCCACCTTAATGGCAGTTAAGAATTAATGTCTTAACAATTTTGTGCCAAAGGACTGTAAGCACTGGTTTATATTTAAAATGGTTTGTAGATGGAGTTGGACTTTGAATACAGACATTTTTACAAAAAGTTAAGTAATGATTATTTTTATTGAGACTAAAAGTATTTCAGCAGATCCGATAAAATGTAGAGACGAAAAGGTATAGTAAGTAAGTAGGTAGGTAAGGTAGGTAGGTTTACTCATAAGCAGACACCGGAATTCTCATAGCACTTTTGAACTGTCATAATGACAGTTCTTTTATCGACTTTCGATGTTTACCGATATACTAAACTTCGAAATAGGTAGTTAGATACTAGTGTCCTTCGTAGGTATTATAATATAATAAGTAATAATAAAAGCATTAAAACAGTTACTTATGTGATTATTGCATAATGATAGACTTACCGAACTAGTTATTTATGTTAAAGTCAAAGGAAGTTAAAGCGGCCGTTGACTCTTTACAAATGAAATTAAGTTAAGTAATAAAAGATTAACGGATTAACGATTTTGTGCCAAAGAATGTCTGTCAGCACTGGTTTATTTAATACCTATGGTTTGCAGATGGAGTTGGATCTTGAATACAGATCTCCCAAAAAAGACATCTCACTTTTTTTTGAAGTTCCCACACTTTTTAGAGAAAGTCAATGATGCTTTTACTGACGTAAAAGTATTTCCAGAATTTAAAATTATCTTCAACAACACGACAAACGAAGGTAAATTTTGCCTTTGCTCAAATCGCGCGATATAAATAGATTTATTTTAAGTGGATGGATCTTGAAATCGGGCCGAAACAATGAAATAAGTACAATAACAAATATATACCTGCCAAAGGAAAACTGATAGATAGGTATAATAATCAAAGGAGGCTATTAAAACGAGAAGGAGTACTTGGCCGGAAAAGAAAACTTGAAATTGAAAATATTCAGGAACATTCAGGTACCTGTATTGATTTAAACTTTCGCGATTTTCACACATTATCATGATACTCGGGACTTAATCGCGTAAAAAATTGTGTACTTAAATTTATATTTTTTACGCGATTGAGTCCCGAGTATCATGATAATTCAGGTACCTACTTACATTTGTACAGAGTCGACAGCAAATACACTTTTTAACTACAGGCAAAGTACCCAAATGTATCATAAGTCGTAACACATCTTTATTATTATAGGAATAAGGATGCATCCTGATGTGTTGCGAAGTATTTGGCCACTTTGGTTACTCTTACGTGTTTTATGTTGACTAAGTGTGCTGTTTTGCATTTTACTTCTCTGCTGAAATTATATCATTATCATCAGACATTGCACATGCAGAAGACGAGGAAACCGTTATATGGCTTCAGTATAATAAAGAACCCTTTCATGAAGTAAAAGATAAATGGCTGGAAACTAGGAAATATCGCATGGAAACTGATTACAAAAACGCAAAACATAACTTGCAAGACATATTAAAGAAATATCCATTGTTGAAGCAGAGTTTTGGCTTTCAGCTTGTAAGTATAAATTTTTAATAAAGCAGTAAAATAGTTACTCATGTGATTATTGCATAATAGTACGGGAAGAAGTGGCATTCAATGTATGGGAGGTGCAAATTTTGTTATCAGATGGATTCACTTGGCACAGTAAAGTTGTATCCTAGGTCAAACTGAGCTGATTTAGCCCGGTAGCCATCCACTACCCCTCGGGGGGTAGGGAAGGGGGGCACTCAAAGTTACACGCCTCCGCGCTTTAGAAAAAAAATCATATCGGCTTCTATTTACCTACCATCTCAAGTGTGGTGTCATTTTCTGAAAAACCGGACATGAGGAATTCATTTTTTAGACATTTCATGTACAGTTCCATAGAAAAAAATGAAAATATTGACGAACTTATCAAAATCGGTTTACTAATTTTTTTATTCAACTATCAGTATCTTTAAAAATAGTTAATATTGTGCAAAATAAAAAATACCGTCTTAAAGGAAATTTACCCTATAGGTCGTTTGAACACAAATCTTTAGTATAATTGTCTTTGTTTCTCAAAGTACAAACTGACTCAACTGTTTGTTTACACATTAGACTTGTGAGTTTTACAAATTCAGCAATAATAGTTACTGGAAAATGAGTGACTAATGCCCGTTTTCACCAATGACACCTAAGTCATCACCTAGTCAGGGGACCCCTATCCTAAGTGGCCCCTTGTATCTCTCCCTAACCTAATTTTATTTTCACCAACCTAGGTAACACCTTAATAAACGTCACTTAACTAAGTGACGGTTTGTTTTAGCTGTAGTGATTTCTAATACCGGTTTTGTATCGATATTTTTTTTTAAGAGGAATAACTTCAAATATCGTATATAAAAAATTAAACCAACATTTTAAAAACATACAAAAACTAGACAAATGTATTATTACTACTAAGTTGACGTCTTATTTTTTATTTTTAAATGTTGACTAAGCTGTATGGCATTATCTTTGCCATCAAGAAAAATAAGAACTTACAGTGACAGTTTATAACTATCTATTTATTTTTCGAACTTTCGGTGCGATGATTGTAGTTTATTAGCGAGCATTCATTGACTGAAAGCTGGAATGATTATTTATGTGATAATTTATTCATGAACTGCACATATTTTCAAAGTACTGTGCTTCGATTTCTTTGAAACCCGTATAATACAGAACAGACCAGTGCCCTAAGCACGACTTGTCGAATCCTGCGTCACGTAAAATTCGAATAGTAAACTATAACGAGTTTGTATGACGTTTGGAACAACGCCCGCCCGTGAGCGTATTTGGAACTAAAATTTAGTATGAGATTTCTCGATCTCGATACGATAACCGTAACGTAACGCAGGATTCGACAAGTCGTGCTTAGGGCACAGAACCCGCGAGCTCGCCTTTACGAATGACAATGTTAATCAATCCCTTCTCGTGTGATTCTTACATGCAGAAATGACGTTGGGTTTATAAAAAAACAGAATAAGATTAGTGTAAACGAGTAGCGAAATCAATAAAAAAATTGACACAGTGCGCGGCGTGCTGTTATGATTGAACGCGGCTTCTGGTTTGTTTTGTTTTCAATAAAAGTAGTGTTGGATTGGCATCCATGGCTACAGCTTTTAAAAGAGACTCCACCTGGTAAGTGACGTCATCAAAATTAACGTAGAACTCTGAAACGTTTTCGACGTGTGGCCCGACAAAAATAACAACAGGTTGGCATGCGAGTCCTTTTTCACGGTGAATATCTCGTTGTAAGGCAGTTCTGAATGTCACTCTTGAGCCTAAAACAATAAAAAAATTACACATTTGACATTAATGATTCCGAATAAGACAAATCCCAAAATTAGGTTTGCTTCATGATTTGCCATATATGCTGATTGAAATGTCTAGAGAATGTTATAGATTTAGTATTAACAATCCTATTCCTAACTAATATTATAAATGCGAAAGCAACTCTGTCTCTCTGTCTGTCTGTTTGTTACCTCTTCACGGGAAAACCGCTGCACCAATCTAGATTAAATTTGGTAAGAAGATAGTTTGAATATAGAGGAATAACATAGGCTATTTTTTATTCGGGAAATTTATATAGTTCCCGCGGGATAGCGATAACCAAAATCTACGCGGACGAAGTCGCGGGCAACAGCTAATAGAGTATAAAATAAAATAAAAATTACCTTCACATGCAATATCAAACTGTCACGTGATTCTAATATGGTCGGTTTGTTATACTTTTCTTTTTCAGCAGAATCCTTTGAAGATCGCTAAAAACAGAAATATTTATAAGCAAAGGGGTTACGTATAGGTAAATAAGTAAGTAATAAAATAACTGTTACACATAAAACTGTGAACAGTCTTCTTTTTTTAAAGTCGATTATATTATAGTGAAACCTACCTATAATATATTATAACTTATGCCTTATTTAGTGCTCTCCTGATGGTCAGTGCGTGCGTATTTGTATGCGTGCGTATGCGAAATGTATCTATGACGATAGCTACGGAAGATCGAAGGCAGTCCTGACCGTCAGGAGAGCACTGAATGCGGCCTAACCTATCTTAGGTAGGTATATCCTGAGGAATAAAAAAATAAACCCATTAAAATGTGAAACAAATGAAATTAGTTTCTCATAAAATAGGCCTAACTTTTAATATTTTTATAATAAAACAGAAGGTGAAAATTTTGAACAATCCCAAAACATTAAAATCCGGCCAAGAGCTCTTGCATGTCGGACCATGCGTGTAGGGTTCCGCAACTCGGCATATCAAAATGTAATAAAAATACGATATGGAAAAGAGCACACGTAAATGAGCGTAAGTCTTCATAGCAGCATTCCTTTTGGTGAGAGTAAAATGCCTGTGACATACGGACGGACGGACATCACAAAACTATAACGGTTCCGTTTATGCCATTTTGGCTACGGAACTCTAAAAAAGTTACCTCGTTTTGCAAAAACCTCAAAACTATTAGAATTTTAAAAATGGCACAAAACGCTCTTCTCATCTACCTAAGCCTAAGTAATGTTTCAAACACTTACGCGTGAGTTTTCACTGGATTTCGGGAGCTCGTTAGTGCTAGACGCAGGGCTTGAAGGCGCTGATATTATGTCATTACTATCTATGTCACTTGCCGTGGCATCCGATGATTGTCCTGTAAAGTAAAAATTTAAATAAAAGGAAAACAAAACTGTGGTAAGTAGGTATCAACAAAAGCAAAGTGTCATTTTAACTAAAGGACAGCTTGGTGTTGTTTTAACTAAGTAAATAACCTAAACGACTCAGAAAACTTGAAAAACCCCCGACACCGTCATTTCAATGTTCAATATTTCAAAAAAGGGTGAACCCATTCTAAGAACCATCTCGATTAAAAAAATCGCATTGAAATAGGTTCATCTGTTTGCGAGTTACGATGTCACAGACAAATACACAGATACACAGGTCAAACTTATAACACCCCTCTTTTTCGTTCGGGGTTAAAAATAAAGGTTGAAAAGCATAAAGACATACATACATTTATAAGTTTGTGTAGCTTTTCCAACCCAGATCTGAACAAAATTCTCTCTCTTATATTTGGCACGAGTTCTTTCAGCTCCTCAAGAATTCATATATTTCATCAATTCGAGGGAAATCTCATTTTCTGAAATTGTTGCATAATAAAATACACAATTAGGTAAATTCAGAATATCATAAAACACACTAAAAAAACAACATATATACCTATACACATACTATACTACAAAATTATTGTAAGAATCAGCCGTTGACTAACAGTTATATATATTATATTAACGGAAATAACAAACACGTACCTTCTTAACGTTTAATTGTATCAGACAAAATACCCCAGTCGGTCAAATATGCAAGACCTGAAAAACAAAATAAGTACTTAATTAAGGTACACAGATACACCATGTTAAAGTTAAAACACATTTATATGTCCATTTTCTTACCCACCAATGCTTAGATCCATTATTTATTGTTACGGCGCACACACAACAATAAACTAATATGGCGTTTATCACCACGGAGCTCGGAGCGCAACTAAAACGACTTAAAACGAGTGAACTGTTGAACTGACTCTCACTGACTGGCTGGCATGCGTGGCGGGCGCCGCCGCCGCGGCGCGAGCGCTAGTAGGGACTAGGGATGCTCGATATTCATCGATGTTACGTCCTCGTAAATATCGACACGTCGATGTTACGAGAATAATATCGGAACATCGGTATTACCTACTCTAGGCCACTAAAATTGTATTATCGGCTAATCAAAAGAAAAAACGTACAAAGATTATAACGATTTTCCCCAGTTTTTTAAGTTGTCCAGTGTTAGCAGAGCCCTGCTCCTAAGGAAAATGTACACAGTGTAGGGTCATCTTATATTTGTTTTGAAATCTACAGACATAAAAATTAAAGATTTTGAGAATTTTCTGAGTGTTTGAGCTATAAGAAAGAAAGAAAGAAAAAAATATTTATTACTACCAACACACATAAAATTTACATAACATTATAACAAAAAAGTAGATTAGTAGTAAACGGTTCGGCGTCAGCAAATGCTGACAGTGCCAACTCACAAGCTCGCTCCAACAGTTAATAAGTGCTACCTTCATACCAAATTTCAAGTTTCTAGGACAACTGGAAATACCCTTTAGGTTTTCAGGGTTCGGCAATTTGTATGAATAACACTTTTAATAACTTTATCTTTTAATTGCGTTGACTTAGAAGTTTGATTTTTTAACCCCCGACGAAAAAAAGGGGTGTTATAGGTTTGACATGACATGTGTATCTGTGTATCTGTCTGTGGCATCATAGCTCCCAAACGGACGGACCGTTTTCGATGTGGTTTTTTTTTAATCGAAAGCTAGCATATAGATTAACTATACGGTTCTTAGCTAAGTTTTATTGAAATCGGTTCTCCCGTTTTTGAACTTTGAAATGACAATGTCGGGGGTTTTCCAACTCTTCTAATTCACAGCTTCAAGGGACTGCAGGTTTGAGTATTTGATATTATTAATTTCAGCATGCTACTTCCACACGTTCCAGAGGAAAAGGGTCTTGACAGACTGACAGACAGATATACGGACAACAAAGTCATCCTGTAAGGGTTCCGTTTTTTCCTTTTGAGGTACCCTAACAAAACCTCTCGGCCACCCAGCGTGAATTAGGTGAACTACTTTCATTTCGCTGACTTTTATTTTATACGACGAGGAAGGCAAACGAGCAAGTGGGTCAGGTAAACTAATGGGGGCTGTCGCGAGTCAAAAATCCGCTAAGAGTGGGACTGTGGGATACCAATGAGAGACAATGACTTTTTCTAGTTTTTGTATTTTAATAAACGAAATAATGGCTTGGTTATTTTGCTACATAAAACATCAATGTTTTCGGCCATCGATGTTTTTCTTTCGATATATATCGTTCATCAAAAATGTCATGCCAATGTAAAAGGTGTGAAGGTGGCGGGTGAGGTTTCCACACTTGATGTTGTGCCTGCTAGCTCCCAGGGACGATGGATTCGGCTGGGGCTCAGTCAGGACAGAACCCGAAGAGGTTTAAAAAAAGCTTTAAGAAATAGACCGACTTGCACAATCAATGTTGATTACAATTTTAGTGGTACTTACGAATCAAAGTAACAATCGTAACAATTTAAGGCAGTCAAAGAGTAAAAATGTTGGCAGTGCTACAAATTTAATAACAATAGTGCATTGAACAAGAATTGAAAAAAAAAAGCAAAAAAAAAAACAATTAGATAGCCAACGGTAATCTACAAGTCAAGGTGGCAATAGTCAAGCAGTTGGCAAGTTACTGTTAAAACAATAATAATAAAACAAAAAAAATAAAAAAATAACCGCCACCTATAGACATCTGCAACTCAGAAGAACTTACAGTTGCGTTGCCGACCTTGAGATTCAGGCTGAGGTGTAATGCCTGTTTGTGCTAGTAGTTTAACCGGCTATCTTGCTCTCCTAACCGTATCACAACAGTGCAGGCACTGCTGCTTAGCAGTAGGATTATGAGCAAGATGGTGGTTGCAACCCGGACGGACTTGGCACAAAGTCCTTACCACCAGCAAATTGTGAAAAACAAGGAACTAAAATAGAAGATATACAAGATTTTAAATCGATGTCAACGTAGATGTTTTTCTAATATGGATCATCCCTACGCGCGCCCTGCTGACCGCGGCGCGAACTGTGCCAACCAACCAATGCGCAACGTGACATAAGAACTTCGAACAGACTATTGGTATTGTAGCGTTGATTACGAGAGTTGCCTTTACAATGTGAGTGTAATACAACTAGCCGTTCGCTTCGCAATGGCCTTAATTATTAATTAACATGACTACTTGCGTATATTGCCTATAACAACTATCGGACATAATGTCCGAAATTATAATTATGGTCACTTTATTTTCGTTAGGTAGGTACCTACCTATATCCGGTTTCGACTGGATAGTTAAATTGCGAAATGTTTTTACATGTCAAAGTGCTTATGACATTGACATGAGATTGATTTTTGCCTGACCAGTGGAAAAACTTTTTTCGCTAGACCTGTATCATTGTGTGAAAATCGCGAAAGTTTCAGAAATCAGATTCCCTAGCACGGCAAGGTTTAAACAGATTTATCTACTAAGTACCTCCATAGCATTGGTAGACAAAATGGGTAGATAAACCTGTTTAAACTTTACCAGCAGTGGGTAGGTACACGATTGTAAAAAACTTGAGTCACGATTTTTTTTGTCTTATACCAAACAAAACTAAATCTGTTATTATTGGAGTTTTTAAAGGATAAATTGGCTACTGAATTACTTGCAAATGCTAAGAATCACCGTCTTTTTTTTATACGACGAGGAAGGCAAACGAGCAAGTGGGTCACCTGATGGTAAGTGATCACCACTGCCCATAGACACCAGCAACCCCAGAGGGTTTGCAGATGCGTTGCCAACCTAGAGAGCTAAGATGAAATGCCTCTTGTGCCCGTAATTACACCGGCTGTCTTACTCTCCACATCGGAACACAACAGTGCAAGCACTGCTGCTTAGCGGCAGGATTAGCGAGTAAGATGGTGGTAGCGATCCGGACGGACCTTGCACAAGGTCCTACCACCCGCAACCCGTCTTTACTAATGTTCAAAATCTTTCTGATCTTCTTTTGCAATTTTGCCAACTCCTGTATTTAAGTGCTTTGTGGTCTTTTGATTCTTACCAAACTGCGAATGCGAACTGACAACGTCGCATAAGTTCGCCGAATCGAGTGCGGTGTGTCAAAAGAACTTTTAAAGAACACCGCTGCTATTTTGGCGTCAAACAAATTTGCACCTAGTTGCTTTTGTTTTAGATCTCTTAACCGTCGTACATTTATTGTACTTGTTTCGCTTTCGGCAAAGAATATAATAAAACTTTCGGCCTTTTTAACCGACTTCAAAAAAAGGAGGAGGTTCTCAATTCGTTGGAGTATTTTTTTATTAAAAGGAAAAAACAGAACCCTTATTGGATCACATCGTTGTCTGTCCGTCTGTCTGTCTGTCTGTCTGTCAGTCTATCCGTCTTTTTCTCTAGAACACGTGGAGGTAGAAAGCTGAAATTAATATCGAATAGGTAGGAGCTTGCAGTCCCTTGAACCTCTGGAAAAATCAAACTCAATCAAAAGATACAGTCAGTAAAAAACCTGTTTCCTTGCAAATTGCCGTGGACTGGAAACCTATAGGGTAGGTAGGTACCTACTTCCAGTTGTCCTAGAAACTAGAAATTTTTATATGAAGGTAGGTGTAAGTAGGTACTTAGCTCTTATGGCATTTCCATACCAACCAGAAAAATCTGAAAATCTTATGATTTTTATCTCTGTATACCCTGTACTAATATAATCAAAATAATGGTATCAATGACCAATATAAAATGACCCCACACTACGTAGGTACATTTTGGTTAGAAACAGAGCTCTGCGAATACTTGGATAATTTAAAATAGGTCCTCGGAACATGGGGGAAATACCTACCTCGAAACTCGATTCCCTTGATGGACGAACTATTTACATACTTACCTAGTTATAAATTTGGTTTTCGTTGCCGCTTTCCTTGCGAATGGCGTAGGTATGTATCTGCCTACTGTGCTGGAACAGTGAATTTGACCCAAACTAGTACTTACCTACCTATAGGTAGAAGGCACGTAAATACCTTGAATGTGTAGAAGCGATTTATCATAATCAGTCTTCATACACTTTTATTTAATTTGCACTATTCGTATGTATGTATGTCTAAATGTCTGTTTGTTTGTTTGTTTCTTTGTAGGTAAGTTTTTCCGTCAAATATTGCGAGTTAAATTCCACCGGTTGAATTTACTTGAAATTTGGTAAGTATAGGTACTTAATACAACAATTTGGTAGTGAAATTCTGGTGGTCCGTCCAGGATCGTCTCCGCAGGAGGGAACTCTTCAACGGTTAATGGCATCGACTTGAAATTTGGTATGGATGTTTAAGTTGGTTGGCATGATGCAAGTACATGACTGTACTTGCATCATGCCATAAATCTCAAATTAAAAACGTTTTTTTTTAACAGAAAACACTTATTTAGGTATATGGTATGTGACGTTGCCAGCTCGGCACGGGCACCAACTACGTAGGTACCTATGTGTTGCTGTTGTGTTTACCTGTTTATTGTTATCCCAACTGTTTGTGAAACGTCTAAAATAAACATTTGAAAGGTTTGTGTCTACTCGACACGTGTGTGTGTGTGTGTGTGTGATCATGAGGTTGCCACGTCTTCCTCCAGTACCTACCAGCTACTTGAGTGGAGTACCATTTTGTTATTTAAGTAGGTACTTACTTACCTACTCAATGAATAGATAGATAGGTAAGTAAAGTACCTACCTACTTAACATGGATAGATACAGTTGTAGCAGTGGGATTGTTACGTAAACGCAGCATTTCTTAGTAGGCTCGTGACATTATATTTAAATAAACGGATCACTCACGTATGTCAGTCGAGTAAGTATAGCTCGACATGTTTCGGACTAATCCGTAGTCCTTCCTTCCTTTGGGAGCACACGCGACGCCGGTGGCGAAACGTAGGTACTTACTTAAACTGTGCATGCACATATACATGTGCATGTCGAGTTATAAGTACTCGACTGATATATTTACGTGACTGATCTGTTTATTTTGACTGGACTTGACTTTGAATCTCACGGTAGTTCCATGTTAAAAGTACCGTGAGGTTGTTTAATTCAATAGTTTGTTGGGATTTATATTTACAGCACAGCCATTAAGCGTTTTAAACCTACTCAAACCGACATAAGCTTGACACTTGCAATCAGCCTTTTGCCTAAATTTACAACTGCAGTTTCAAGTGTTGTGCCAATTGTGCCCTGAAGGCCGAGCACGAAGTTTTCGAATCCTGCGTAACGTTATTTGTTATCGTATCGACATCGAGAGCGAGAAACCTCATACAAAATTTTTGTTCCAAATACGCTCACTTGCGGGCGCTGTTCCAAATGCCATACAAATTTCTCGATAACGTTTACTAAGTAGGTACCTACCTACTTGATTACGTTAGACAGGTTTCGAATATTCGTACTCCCCGGGCCTCTGTAACTTATGTAGGTATAGTTACAGTGTTTAGTTAAAACTTAAAATAATGAACTAAGTAATATTTTTACGTATACACTGGGCCCGTGTATTTGCCATAAGAATAAATTAGTTATTCTTATGCTATTTGCCCAAGCTCTCTCAGTCCGACAGACAGGAGGCCTGTGCTGACAGTAGGACGTAAATAAGCTGAAAATGAGATGTGTGATACACGAAATTAATCAACAAAAATTTAATAAAAAATTGGTACAATTACAAAAAACGTGAAAAAAATAATAATAATTGCATTTGATAACCGAGTTAGCTAGGAAGAAAAGTGTCTTTACCATAGAAAACCAAATAAAATAACGGTTTTCTACGAGGAAAATATAGTTAATCCCATTTGATAATGAACAGAGTCAGAGGAAGAAAAGTGTCTCCGAATACTAGTTATCAAACTTGGTTATGTACGAGGAACGAGGGGATTTTTCGCACCTGTGAACCCATATTAAGTACATATTTATATCGTAAATTTCATCTAAATCGTTACAACCGCTTTCTAGAACCCATTTACAAGCAAATATACTTACCTACTTAAATAAACAACAATTTGCTCGTTTAATAGTACAGGATCAAGCTAGGTAAGTATATTGCGCTTAATTCAAGTGTTCATCTTATAAAAAAGATGTTAGACATACATGTACACATGTACCTAATAATTTTTAGAGCTTTAATCGTAGAATATCATTAAATTTTGCATTATGCTTGCCTAAATTACTTACCAAAACTGTAATCAATATACCTAGAGAAAATAAAAATGTCTTCAAGTTGCATTCAAATTAAATGAAAAACAATCAAGGAAAACCAAAAAATAGGCGACGTTGCTATAGCAAACAGCAAGCAAGCAGGAAGCGGGTATCAACTATGTATTGATGTTGAGTTTATCTGTTGATATTGTTATCCCAACTGTCTGTCTAAGATTTAACATGCTCATTTTTTATTTTAACCCTAACTTGTAAGTTAGTTTAACCATTCGAACATGTCGATTTAGCTGTACGTGTTGCTGTAACTTTACTTGTTTATATTGTTATCTCAACTGTTTGTGTAACGACTAAAACAAGCATTTGAAAGGGTTAGTTCCATCCACCATTCGAACATGTTAACGCAGATTTTTGTCTCGCTGTGGTTTTTACCTGTTTAATGTGTAATTTTTACCCTAGCTCGTGAGTTAGTTTAACTATCCGAACATATTATTGACCATGACGACCGAATAGCCTAGTGGTTAGAAAAACTCACTATGAAGCTATAGGTCCCGGGTTCGATCCCCGGGCGGGACAGAAATTTGTATGATGAATGCAAATGTTTGTTCCCGAGTCTTGGGTGTTTAGTATTATATATTTAATTATGTACTTATCTATACATGTATGTTTCTGTTATCTAGTAAGAACTAGATAACAGATAAAATTATCGGTAAGAACCCATAGTACAGGCTTTGCCTAGTTTGGGACTAGGTCAATTGGTCTCAAGATGGTGTCAAGAGTCCCATGATATTAATTATTATTATTAATTTTATTTATGTTGATTTACTTTTACGTCTTGCTAATGTTTTCAACTGTTTCTATTGTTATCCAAACTGTTTATGAGACGGTTAAATACACTTTTGAAAGGATTAGTTCAATCATTTGAACATGTTGATTTAACTTTTTGTCTTCCTGATATTTCTACCTGTTCATATAGTTATTTTAAACCTGGCTCGTGAGTAAGTTTAACTAATCAAATATGTTGATTTAGCTGTATGCGTTGCTGTTGTTTTTATTGATTTATATATTGTTCTCCCAACTGTTTGTGGGACGGCTAAATCAAATCTTTGAAAGTGTTAGTTTAACCATTTGAACATGTTGATTTAGTTGTATGTGTCGCTGTTGTTTTTATTGATTTTTATTGTTCTCCCAACTGTTTGTGTGACGGCTAAATCAAATCTTTGAAAGGGTTAGTTTAACTATTTGAACATGTTGATTTAGCTTTTTGTTTTGCTGTTGTTTTCACCTGTTTGTATTGTTATTTTAAACCTGGTCCGCGAGTTAATTTAACCATTTGAACATGTTGATTAAGTTGTATGTGTCGCTGTTGTTTTTATTGACTTTTATTGTTCTCCCAACTGTTTGTGTGACGGCTAAATCAAATCTTTGAAAGGGTTAGTTTAACCATTTGAACATGTTGAATTAGCTTTTTGTTTTGCTGCTGTTTTCACCTGTTTATATTGTTATTTTAAGCCTGATTCGCGAGTTAGTTTAACCATTCAAACATGTTGATTTAGCAGTATGCGTCGCTGTTGTTTTTTTTATTTACATTGTTCTCCCAACTGTTTTTGTGACTGTTAAATCAAATATTTGAAAGGGTTAGTTTAACCATTGGAACCTGTTGTGAGACAGTTGAAATCAACATTTTAAAGGGTTGTGTCAATTGGCTCTTTTAGTACTGGACTTAACCTGTTTATGTTGTTATTTTAACCCTAGTTTGTGGGTTAGTTTAACCATTCGAATATGCTGATTTAGCTTTATTGTTGCAGTTGGTTTTAACTGTTAAATATTGTTCTCTCAACTGTTTATGTGCGGTTAAAACAAACATTTGAAATGGTTGAGTTAATTGACTTTTTTTGTGAAAGATTTAACCCGTTCATATCGTTATTTTAATCACTATTCGGGTGTTCGTTTAACCATTCGAATGTGTTGATTTAGCTGTATGTGTTGCTGTTGTTTTTATTTATTTCTAATTGTTCTCCCAACTGTTTGTGTCACGGTTGTAACAAACATTTGAAGGGATTAGTTTAACCATTCGAATATGTTGATTTAATTTTGTGTCTTGCTGTTATTTTTACCCTTTTATATTGGTACCCTAACTGTATGTGAGCTGGTTAAAACTAACATTTGAAAGGGTTAGTTCAACCATTCGAACATGTTGACTTAGCTTTATGTCTCGCTGTTGTTTTCACCTGTTTATATTGTTATTTCAACGTCGGCGCGTCAGTTAGTTTAACTATATGAATACGTTGATTTAGTTTTATACCTTGCTGTTGTTTTCAACTATTTATATTGTTATCCAAACTGTTTTTGTGACGGTTAAATCAAACATTTGAAAGAGTTAGCTTAACCATTCGAACAGGTTGATGTAGCTTTTTAGCTTGCTGTTGTTTTTACCTATTTATATTGTTATACCAACTGTTTGTGTGACAGTTAAAATCAACATTTTAAAGGGTTGTGTCAATTGGCTTTTTCTGTACTGGACTTAACCTGTTTATGTTGTTATTTTAACCCTAGTTCGTGGGTTAGTTTAACCATCCGAATATGTTGATTTGGCTTTATTGTTGCAGTTGGTTTTACCTGTTTAATATTGTTACCTCAACTGTTTGTGTAACGGGTAAAACGAACATTTGAAAGAGTTGTGTCAATTGACTTTTTTTGTGAAGGATTTAACCCGTTCATATCGTTGTTTTAACATCTATTCGGGTGTTCGTTTAACCATTCGAATGTGTTGATTTAGCTGTATGTGTTGCTGTTGTTTTTATTTATTTATAATTGTTCTCCCAACTGTTTGTGTGACGGTTATAACAAACATTTGAAGGGGTTAGTTCAACCATTCGAACATGTTGACTTAGCTTTATATCTCGCTGTTGTTTTTACCTGTTTATATTGTTACTTTTACGTCAGCTCGTCAGTTAGTTTAACTATTCGAACATGTTGATTTAGTTTTATATCTTGCTGTTGTTTTCAACTGTTTATATTGTTATCCCAACTGATTTTGTGACGATTAAATCAAACATTTGAATAAGTTAGTTTAACCATTCGAACAGGTTCATTTACATTTTTAGCTTGCTGTTGTTTTTACCTATGTATATTGTTATACCAACTGTTCCTATGACAGTTGAAACAAACACTTTGAAGGGTTGTGTCAATTGGCTTTTTTTGTAAGGGACTTAACCTTCATATATTGTTATTTTTACCCTAGATCGTAAGTTAGATTAACCTTTCGAGCATGTTGATTTAGCTTTATTGTTGCAGTTGGTTTTACATGTTTAATATTGTTATGTCAACTGTTTGTGTAACGGGTAAAACGAACATTTGAAAGGGTTGTGTCAATTGACTTTTGTTTGTGAAAGATTTAACCCGTTCATATTGTTATTTTAACCATTATTTTGGGTGTTCGTTTAACCATTTGAAAGTGTTGATTTAGCTTTATATTTCGCTGTTGTTTCTACGTGCTTATATTGTTGTCCCAACTGTTTGCGGAACAGTTGAGACAAACATCCGAAAGGGTTATGCCAATCGGCTTGGTTCCAACATTAACAAATACATTAACTCAACTATTGGAAACAGGAATAATCAACAAATTTATTTTGTTATTTCTGGTAGTCAACAAATAGTTGAATACCTGTTGTTGTTTTAACGTATTTATTTTGTTAATTTTACTATTTAAATTGTTATGTCAACAATTCGAATAGTAAAATCAACAATTACCTATTGGATTTTGCATGAATTGTTACGCCAACATGTATAAATAGGTAAAAACAACTGTTTTCATATCAACAAAAACTTTTCTGTGAAAACAACAATTTGTTTAAGTTGCCTTAACCCATCATTTTGTTAATTCAACTAATTTGTCGCCAACACGTGCAAAATCAACCTTTTCGGTCTTTCAGTGTAGACCCAAAGTCCATGGTGTTGTAAGTCGATGTCTTATTCATACTTTTTCGTTACCTACTAAGACGGCGTTGTATGTAGAGGCGACACTATCCAAATAATTATATTCTGTGTCATCGTAGGATGTAGCACTGCATTGGAAGACACCTTGACTTTTAATGCCGTGTGGTTTAAATAATGTTAACTTTAAGATACCGCAGTGCAAATTTTCCGCCGCAGACTTATTCTTGGTTTAGTTTACCTCCTTCGATTGTGTCATTTGTGTCTCGACGCAAGTGTTCCATGTCCGGATTAAACTATTAATCTACCAGGGTCTCTGTACCATTCATTTGGTATCACATTTAGACCTCTGGCTAACGCAATAGCGTCATCTAAATTCGTTTTTTCTTTCAGTTCATAGATGGCGCTATTGTGTTAGCCAGAGGTCTATGTGTCATGCAAAATTAATGGTACAGAGACCTCTATACAGTGAAACTAGCTATACATCAGGGTCATTATTTTACAGTAACGCGACATTGTATAGCCATTGGCAGTCCTCTTGGTTTTATCGTCCTTGATCCCGGTGTAGGTATTCTGTGTCTGTCATTCTAGGCTAACTATACAAACAAGTAGGCAAGGCCAAGGCAGCACTAACATAATCTGCTGTTTAATTGCCTATACAAAGATGTTCACAATCAAACAGATGCACTAACAACGTAAGTACATGACGGTCACGAGTTGTGAACAAGTATCGTACATTAATCACGTGAGGTTCAAGGGGGGGCGAGGGAAACATCACGAAATATCACAAGCGGGAGGGGGAGTGTAGTGAGATAATATCACGTGTGTTAATTTTTTTCGTCGAACCCGCGATTTTCAAACTGAAGTGGCCAATGATATAGGGTTGCGGGTGGTAGGACCTTGTGCAAGGTCCGTCCGGATCGCTACCACCATCTTACTCGTTAATCCTGCCGCTAAGCAGCAGTGCTTGCACTGTTGTGTTCCGGTGTGGAGAGTAAGACAGCCGGTGTAATTACGGGCACAAGAGGCATTTCATCTTAGCCCTCTAGGTTGGCAACGCATCTGCAAACCCTCCGGAGTTGCGGGTGTCTATGGGCAGTGGTGATCACTGCTCTGTGACCCACTTGCTCGCTTGCCTTCCTCGTTGTATAAAAAAAAATATTACATAGGCATTTCATCTTAGCTCTCTAGGTTGGCAACGCATCTGCAAACCCTCCGGGGTTGCGAGTGTCTATGGGCAGTGGTGATCGATCACTTACCATCAGGTGACCCACTTGTTCGTTTGCCTTCTTCGTCGTATAAAAATATAAAATTGAAAGTGGCGCGTGACCTTGACTCGCCGTTGCCGATGTATGTCTAGACAAAGTTGCTAAAAACATCACCTGGTTAAATTGATGACACCGTCATCAGCAGGTGCAAAATAATGTGTAGAAAAAAATGTTTTTTAATACAGTTGCTCAAAAAGTGGTATTTTTTGTAGCTACGTATCATGCGGAAAGTTGTATTTTTCGTACTAGTGCTTTTTACTTTTCCAAGGCATCGGGCCGCCTACACCTTCCTCCCCGACGGGGCAGCCCCCGCCGGCTCATCACCTTTGGTTTTATTGTAATTTTCTCGCAAATGCATTAAAAAACGTCGTTTGGTACACGTGCGGAAGTGTCATTTTCACTCGTCCTGAGTCTAGACACCCCAGGACTCGTGCAAAATGACAAACTTTCCGCACTTATATCAAAAAGTACTAGTGTAGGTAGGTATTGCTGGATGTTGCCATCAATTGAGTCTGCATCTAACTTTAAACTTTTCCGGGATAAGAACTAGCCGTGGTAACTCAGTCCTGAAATCCGAGTACGAATTTTCGAATACTGCGTAACGTAATCGAATAGTTAACGTAATCGAGAAATTTGTATGACATATGGAACAGCGCCCGCTCGTGAGCATATTTGGAACTAAAATTTAGTATGAACTGTCTTGATTTCGATTCGATAACGTTACGTTACTCACGATTTGAATATTCGTACTCGGGCCTCAGGGCTTCATATTATTCTTACTTTAACTTTATTCCATTATGGTTGCCTGGTAGAGATCGCCCACTGCTACTTGTTACCAAATAACAACCAAAAAAGAAAGAAGTAAATACCTACTTATATAGAAAATTTGCGATAACAGTAATCGGCCTTATTGCTATAGAGCGATCTCTACCTGGCAACCATTATACACACACTATACAGATGTAGGCACTCTTATAGTACGTAATGGTATTTTTTTCTTCAAAGCCGAACCTAAACCAACAATAATTTTAAATTATTTTTAAAAGTCTGGGCCATGAAAATTAAATAAATATTAACTTTAACACTAAGATTAGATCTGAAAATTGCTCTGCAAATATTTCTCCCCACCATAATGCTTATCTTCTGCTACATAACATAACAATGTATGCAATGAAAATGTGTTTAGAATAAACAACAAGAAAACTGATCACAGAAATTGAAAATCTTTCAAAAATATAACAACAAAAAACGTGGTTCAAATCTCGTTGTCACGGCGTCCTAAAAATGTTTATTTGTATACAAAAATATAGTCTCAAATCATATGCCCCGTGAGGTACAATACAATGCCAAATTAAGGGTTTATAAATATTTTTGACACTTCTGAGCCTTGTGTAGTTATTAATATGGTACTTTATAGTAGACTAGCTGTTGCCCGCGACTTCGTCCGTGTAGATTTCGGTTAATGCTATCCCACGGGAACTATATAATTTTCCCGAATAAAAGGTAGCCTATATTATTCCTCAATATTCAAACTATCTTCTTACCAAATTTCATCTACATTGGTGCAGCGGTTTTCCCGTGAAGAGGTAAAAAACAGACAGACAGAGAGACAGAATTACTTTCGCATTTATAATATTAGTTAGGATTAATGCCCAGGCATGGGCAGTGAGCAAGTAACTTAGTTTAAAAATACGAACCGCAGTGAGTGTTAATAAGTACGAGGCAGATATTAATAATGTTTTATTAATATATACTTTTGTCCACAGACTCATGATGTACCGCAAGCGTTCTCACATCTACGTACCGCTCTCTACCGGGGAAAATGTGAAACTTTTCTCTAAACCATACACCGAACTTCGCAGCATGAACGGAAGTAGCTCGCGGATACGATGAGCGACTATTACAGTCAACGTCACCAGTATGTATACACCACAGAGTATCAAAAATATGTATACAGACCTTATTACTGCGACGGTAAGGTTCATGTTTACATATTCTTAACTTTGCACGGATCCATGTCTTTGACTTTGACTGTACCTACTATTAAAATGACGTCACTGTTATGATGAAAAGCTACGTTAGTCAAATAAAATGGATCACTACGTTTATTAACTCGAGCAGTCGAGCGGAGCACTGCCGCCGAGTCGTGCGCTCCCAGAGCAAGGACTACGTGGGATACGTGAAGAGATCCGTTTAGTTAACTAAGATTGTAACATTTGTTGCAAAAAGGTTCTATTATGGGGCAAGTTTCTATCGATAGCTAGTTATTGCTATAAAGTGACGTCATGGAACAACAAGTAGAAATCTAATTTCAAATTGGTGGTCGTTAGAAAGAAAGTGCGGTATGATTTTTCATATGAGCGATAGAAATGCTATCACTGGAAACTATCGACAGATCTTAGCCAATGAAATTTGACATGAATCTGATTACTATATTGGACTCAAAAATATGCTGAGTTCATGTCGAGATCTAGTGATGAAAACATATTATGGTTAAAAATATTGATACAACTTAAAAAAAAATGCTATATGACTTCAGCTTTTAGATGCAAAATCTCAATTGTTGAAATATTTAATAATTTGAGACTAAACGGGCAACAAAAATGCTTCCAACGATTTTTTTAATTTTTAAGAAAATGGCGTTTGTGTTATACCAGTTCTTCGAGTGCTGTGAATGAAATGTATATATATTTTAGGAGCTTCATTTGGCGGGTACTATATCACGGGTCATATAGTATTTATAGCATTCGTTTTCAACTGTCTTAAATTGTAAACAAAATTCTAATTAAATAAAATACTTAGTAATTTGAATGAAGCTGAAACGTGAATATATAGAAGTTTTTCGCTGCTACCAATGATTGCTCGGTTGGCACAGTTGGTAGCGCGACGCCACGGTTTGGTGGAGGTGCTGGGTTCGAAACCCAGGTCGAGAATTTGTTTTTCTTGTGTATCTATGGTACGTTTCAGGTTGCAATTTGAGAAATAACAAGATTCTAACCTAAATTAATTAACTTGTTGCTTTGAAGTGTATAATTTCAAAGAAAAACACAATGTTGGCGACTCAAAGTGAATTTTTGAGGTTAGAAACTTGCGACAAATTAAAATGAACAGATATGTTAGTCTCTAAAGTTAATCGTGGCTGTTTCAGAGCTGAAGTGTCAATTCGGTGGTCATTTAGTACCGAAAAGTGAAGTTTGTGCTCGAAGCTGTACCTACCCCAAGCAAGAATATTTGAATCCTACGTAACGTAATCGAGTAGTAACGTTTCGTATCGCAATCAAAAAAAAAAACACGTTAAATTTTACTACCAAATACGCTCACGGAGGGCGCTGTTTCAAACGTCAAACAATTTTTCTTGATAACTCGATTACGTTACGTAGGATTTGATTGTTCGTGCTCGGGGTACTGCAAGCGAGGCGGACTTTGAGAGTAACACTACAGATAGTACAGATTTTACAGTATCTATTGATGTTCCAATAATAATTTTAAGTAAAAGTGTGTGCCCAAGAATATTGGAGCTGAATGTTACGTAGAAGCAATATTTTGTATACAATTCTGTGTCAAAAGACGTTTTGAAATCACATCTTTATTCAACTTGGTG
This sequence comes from Clepsis dumicolana, assembly GCA_963691665.1. NCBI lineage: Eukaryota > Metazoa > Arthropoda > Insecta > Lepidoptera > Tortricidae > Clepsis > Clepsis dumicolana. The sequence continues at coordinate 8,155,054 of OY829528.1, read as the reverse complement.
TTTGATATTTTATGGTTTGGACAATTTAGAACTTTGTGCGGGCTTTTTTGTCAGTTGCGAGGGTAATATTTTATTTTTTATGGAATTTATCTAAACTGTTCAATCAATAAAATATTGATTTAAATGCTCATTTGAAAAGCGAGGCGCTTTTGTCGTGTTTTACTTATTTATAAGAGATTTAATTCATTTTAGTGTATTTGGGTCAACCAACTTTTTCTTGCAACTCGTTGCCATGAAGATGTCCCCTGGGTAACTCGTCTAAAATAAGATTTGCTTAGGCACCACTCCATCAAAGGTTAGGATTTTCCACAGTTAAGCGTATGTCAATTCCTTCATGCTTCATCTCCTAAGCATGAAAATCCTGCCTTAGAAAATCTTATTTTAGACGAGTTACCCAGGGGACATCTTCATGGCAACGAGTTGCAAGAAAAAGTTGATTGACCCATTTTCATCAAGGGACGGAAGTTTTTAGTAAATGTTGACTGCACTATTGTTTGTTTTATGAATTTTAGTATAAATGACATTTGGTTTGAGGGGATTTTTAGATAGGTTTTAATGTATTGCCAATTTATACAAAGTCGCGTTCCTTTATAATTTTACGGGTGGTAGTACCTTGTGCGAGGTTCGTCCGGATCGCTACCCCCATCTTACTCGCTAATCCTGCCGCTAAGCAGCAATGCTTACACTGTTGTGTTCCGGTGTGGAGTGTAAGACAGCCGGTGTCATTACGGGCACAAGAGGCATTTCACGTTAGCTCTTTAGAATGGAAACGTATCTGCAACCCCCCGGGGTTGCGGGAGTCTAAGAGCAGTGGTGATCACTTACCATCAGGTGACCCACTTGCTCGTTTGCCTTGCTTGTCAAAAAAAAAGCTTGCTGTAGCTACTTTCTCTGTGGATAGGTTTCTATACCATTAATTTCGTATGGCACTCAGACCTCCGCTTAACACATAGCGCCATCTACAGGATTTTTTTTCATTGAGTTCATAGATGGCGCTATTGTCTTAAGCAGATGTCTAAGTGCCATACGAAATGAACGATACAGAGACCAGAGAGAGTATTTTTCAGGCCTTTTAGGAATCTGTCTTAAAAATCACTGAAACTTGAACAAAGTCCGTAGTCAAAAAACTAGATATTTTAACATTCTATTTAGGTATTGACCATGAGTATTATTAGGTGTACTAGTTAATAATAATAGGTTTAAGTAGAAAATTTTGTTTCCGTTCGCTTTAAGTAATCGTTGAATGTTTATTGCATTTATTAAAAATGTGATTTCGAAACGTCGAACGTTACACAATTTCATGTCTACTTGTAACCTAAAAACGTTTCAGTGTAGGTAATTGTAACTTGATTGTTACATGAATATGTATTTTGCCTGAAATATTCTTGTAAATTTAAATTTTTGGAATTTTTGGGTTGATACCTTTTGGTGTGATGCCGGCATATATTATAGACATGTTAATTAATATTGAGCTTGGATTGTGTGAAACTGTGGTGCTGGCACCAAAGTAGTGTAAGAATAAAATATGTTTTTTCTTGTTTCGTTATATGCATATAGGAAAAAGTATATCATGACATGTAATCTTATTTCATAATGAACTTAGAAAATTTGTATTTAACATTGTTAATTTATACCGGATTGAGTAGGGATTAGACAGATTTTTCTCGTAATTGCAGTTTTTATTGTAGATTTTTAATTTATTGCAATAAGTATTACAATATTCTTGTGACATAGTTCAGATCATCATAGTAATTTTAAAAATAGGTGAAAGACGAAACTAACCTCGAATGTGAAATAAATATTTATTTGTAATTATTTATTATAGGTAAAAGGATCTTCTAGTTTTTTAGGAATAGCTGTTACAAACAGTGACGCTTAATCTCGAAAATCAGTTGCGGGACTTTAGTCCTTAAGATACTATAGATAGTTTTTATAATGGCGTCAACAGTTTGGTATTTCAGTAACCTAAAACATCTCACTTGTGATATTTTGTATAATTATGGATTATGTCTTTGACATGCTTTGTTTTAGCCATTTTGTTCCTATATTGTTTTAGATTGTTCAGAGTTGTTGTTTTTCATTATTCTGGGTTACAATGTTTTACCCTACGACCGCAGTCAGCTAAGTGATGCCATTGTGTTTTAGATGATAGCATACATTTTGACAAATAAATAAGAAATTTATAAATTAATTCGTGTAGTTTTATTGCATGTAACAGCTAATATTTCACTTTTCTTTGCAAAACCTGACCTGTTCACTCTAGCCTTGAAAAGACTTGGAATCATAAACGCCACTCAAGCCTATTAGTTACAATACAATACAATACAATTTTTAAAAATATGGCTCCATCGATACAATCGATGATTTCGCCAATGTCGAGTATATAGACACAATCAGTGTATAAGACGTTGTTCGGTAAGTAATTTTAACGTTGTGGTTAGTTAGGTTAGACTTTACAGCCTGACCTAAAAACCCAACCCCTCCCCCGTTCGTCGGATATTAGCCAACGGCTAACTATTTTATAAATAAAATAGTTAACCGTTGTTGCCCAGGGTGCACCGGCCCAAACGCTACTCTTCCCCCCTAAGACTTAAGAGGGAACCGTAACGCTCGAACACACGAGGAGGTTATCCGACACGCACCCCAGCCTATTAGTTAAAAAATAGGTTTTGTCTTCTTACTAACGGAAATGTCAATGTGACAAAAAAGGACAAACGAACTTTAAAAGCATTTTAGTTAAAACAGGTTTAAGTTAAAAAATAGGTTTTGTATTCTTCTAGTAAGAAGAATGTATGTATGTAGTAACTTCGAATGTATCTTCGAAACACACAGACGAACGGAACGGATTCGATTTTTTTATCCCTATTATTTTAATAAATAGTTTTGAAAGCCTAGGTACAGTTGACCCATTTGATCCCTGACCCACCGTAGAACGCTCTCACAGTAAGTGTCATAATGATTATCCTTATCAGGCAATGCGATATCACCATGACACTTGCTACAAAAACTTGCAGAACAGTGGGCCACGATTCATTTGTTTCGTATACTTACCTTCATTGCCTTCAAATCGCATTACATTGCGTGGCCCTTAAGCGTACAAGTTAAAAGTAGTCTGTCGAGGAAGGTAATGTATTGCAACTTACACAATTTTTCTTACTAGTGTAAAGTCCGAATTGCTTTTCCCTGTTCCTAAAGAATTGACTCGTTCATAGGTATTTTTAACCGACTTCAAAAAAGGAGGAGGTTCTACGTTCCACTGTATGTATTTCTTTTTTATGTATGTACATCGATTACTCCGTCAATTGTAGACCGATTTTCAAAAATATTTTTTTTAAAACAACCAACCTCGTCATCAGTTCTACGAGCAATGGTCCCTCACCTCAGTAACAGGTGCATAATTTGGTTATTATAATGTGCTTATAGGTACATCCAAAATAATACCGATTCCAAAGTTCTTAAGTATTCAAACAATTCTCAGCTAAGTCATCAATTTTGTTCATTGATCAAATTTCCACGACAATGCATCAAATTTAAAAGCGCAGCATAAAAACATGCACACGAATTTCAAGCGTATAACTTCCCAGCATAAGGTTTTAAGCTGCATGCGAAATATCGCTGCAAACTTTTTTTTCACATTTACCTATAAGTCATTCACCAGCCAGTACTGAAGCAAGCATGTTTTTACTCATAATACTACTCCAAATAACTATAATTAATTCGGAATTACACTTGAACGAAACATTAAACGAAATAAAGTTTATATTAAACAATTCGAGGCATAAAAAATGCGTGAATTGTCATACAGATTCATTTTTGAAAAACGCCTTGAGCTTTCTCCATAGGACTGGCAGTGTTGGTGAATTTTTGAAGACATACAATGTTAGCGACTGTGGGGGTGCGGAATCCAGCTCAAGTTACGTGCAAGAACATATTTTGGATGGTTTGTTGATACAGCATGATGTGCCTGATTCGCATTGGGCTGAATATAAGGTGAGTTTTTAATGTCATGAGTCAAGTCTGAAAACGCCACTAGGGTCTACAATGATAACCTAACTAGATTCCTTTAAGGGATAAGTTCGCCTTTGTACATTTGCTTTTGGTCTGTCATTTTATGTTTTATGTGCAATAAGGAGGTATACATACTTACCTACCTATTATTAATTGTTCAGGTTTATTATAAAATATTTTTTTTTTACTGAATGGAAACTCGAACCTAACCTACACAGTTCTACAGGATGAATATTACGCTTTCAGAAAAAAAGTTATGATTATGAATGACTAGAGACAGATAAGTGATACTTAGATTATGATAAACATTACTTACCTATGACTAAAAATCTTCTACGAAACAAATTGAAGCAGGGTTTTGGGTACTATCCCGAGGTCAACTGGACGTAGGTACCTATTTGTGTTGTAGTTGTAGACCTCTTATTTCTGCGTCCACTAAACCCTGATTCCCACGGCCATCGAAATCTCTCGATCGTAAGATTTTGTTGCGATAGAGATTTATCTCGATGCTACGAGAATCGCCGTTCTCATGCAATTCACATAAAAATAAGTACCTACTTAACCATGTCGTTTTTAATCAACCCGCATATAATATAGTGGGCCAGGGTTATTCGGCTATTTACTGAAGCATAAAATTACAATTACAATTATCACAGGCGGTGTATGACAAGGACTTTGAGTCTACTCACCACGAGATGGCAGCACTTCAGAAATGGCGACAGAATTTGCGTCGAGTAGCTTCGCATAATCAACAATATCTGGCTGGGAAGCAGACTTACTCGCTCCATTTGAACCATTTAGGAGATTTGGTTAGTACGAATAATAAAACACAGTAGGTTTTCTGGTGAAATATTTGTCAGTCATTTGCCTCACTGAAAAGCCTTGAAGTTCCATAAAATTATGACAGATGGCGTTTTAGTCAGCATAGACATAAAGTGGCCGAAAGTGTCAGTGTAATTTCGTTTTGCACACAACCGCAAAGTTTACTAGCTTCATGCACAAAAACAATTAATTTGCTCATCCGCGTCCAAACGTGTAAGATGTCTCTATGTGACTATAATATATATATGTCTACGTCTATGTGGCAAATGCATTTTTTTGTGCAACACACCACCACTTCAAATTTTCGAAGCATCAACACAACCGTTAAACTTGCTACCAGTTATTCCACAACTTATTAGTTATTAAGTAGGTGTTGCTTTCTGGTGTTGCAAGCGTTCCTAGGCGGCGGTAATTGCTTAACACCAGGTGATCCGCATGCTTGTTTGCCACCGACGTGATATAAAAAAAAAAAAAAAAAGGTACCTAACAACAACTTGTTTAGTTTTTTTAACATGAAACTATCGTGAGACTCAATCAAAATGAAATAAAAACGGATCACTCACGTATATACTAATTCGTAGTCGTCCCTCTGGGAGCGCACGACTCAGCGCTCCCAGAGGAAGGACTACGAATTAGTCCGAAACATGTCAGGCTAAACTCGACTTATATAAGTGAGTGATCCGTTTTTATTTCATTATAACTTAGTGGTTATTTTAATAGAATAATACAGTATTTTGAAATTTATCTTTCCCCACTTCCAGGCTCCAATGGACTACCTTAAGAATCTGTTAAAACTGAAAGACACCTTTCCTCTGTGGGACCCTGCCCACGACCCTCACAAGAAGGACTTCCACAGTCATGCCCATAAAAGGGCCCCTAGACAGGTATGATGGCCTACAGTTTATAATAGGCCTACACAAATATCGCTCATAGAACCATATCGACATAGAAGGATAGAGTACCAAAAAGAACGGCCGAGAACTTCACTGCTCGCCGCGAACTGTAGTAATCATCCCCGACCGCTGTCCGCGCGAATTTTAATAACAAAATGATTCGCGGTTTAATTACATTACACACACGGGCGTAATCAGCTTTTGACCCATTTGGGGGGGATCAAAATTTTCTTAAGCCGCGATAGTAGAAGATCTTCACGTTCGAATTCCAAGTGCTTTTTCCATGGAAAATTGCTTCTGCGCTAAGATTTTGAATGACAAAGAAAGCCTTGCAGCTGGTGGGGTGAAAAATATTTATTCATGTATATCGATTCATATTTATTTGTGCATATCGATTTTTTTGAAGTTTGATTGTAAGATCAGGGGGGGCGGCTGCTTTTAGTGAATTTTGTACTAGACCCAAAGCAAAGAATAGGTATGCTAATGCCCAAAGTCCATGGTGTTAGTAAGTCACGCGACGTGTTCGCCGCGAGAGATATATATATATTTTTTATACAACGAGGAAGGCAAGCGAGCAAGTGGGTCACCTGATGGTAAGTGATCACCACTGCCCATAGACACCCGCAACTCCGGAGGGTTTGCAGATGCGTTGCCAACCTAGAGGGCTAAGATGAAATGCCTCTTGTGCCCGTAATTACACCGGCTGTCTTACTCTCCACACCGGAAAACAACAGTGCAAGCACTGCTGTTTAGCGGCAGGATTAACGAGTAAGATTAAAGGATTAGGAAATAGAGAGGAAAGGATAGGATAGGATTAAAGAGTAAGTAATATTACTAATGAAGCACTCGCCCGCAAGTATAACTTTAATAAGACTCTAATGTACGCAGATTCATGAACTAAAAACAGTTCATTTGCTCCGCTGTGACCACAATGTGTTCGCATTCACGAAGTGTGTGTTAGCGGTCGCGAGGAGCAAATTGATTGTTTCCAGTTCATGCATATGGACCCCTGCAAAGTAACGTCTGATTCAATCAATTATTGTACACAGATTGATTAGGGTTCAGGGGGTCCACCCCTAATAGACTTTGATCTCGACCTGAAATTTTAATGGATCGCTAAAAATGTGTAGTAGGTTAGGTACATTATAGTCGGCTATGATTAAAAATACATAGGTACTTACATTTTAGCAGGTCATCCATATTAATCAAGGACCGAAATACTGTTAAAACAATATAACGTTAGGTATACACATTATAAATACTTACCGGTAAAATACACCGCTACCATAAAATATACAGGTAATTGTACAGGTAACGGTATTTTGTGAACAGAAGTGAAGTCGGTATAGTGAAATATTTTATCGGTACTCGTAACGTTACGTCTTGTCTGTGCATTTCTTACAACGAGTGTTATGGGGAGCGGGGTGTAGCTTAAGCGAGCTGGCAACGTCACTTTGTTTTCATTTAGCGGTATTTGTTTCGGTACCTAATTACTTCGCAAAATACTGGTCAAAATACAACAAATACTCTCTCCCTGATATTAACAATCAAATTTTGACGTCTTTCTTTGGATTTATTTCGTCTAGCATTAACCTGAGATTCTTCGTTCAAAAAATTAGTTTGTACCTATTGCTGGATGTCTGTCCGACTGTTCTCCTCTACAAGTCGCATTTCTCAACCGATTCATGTAAAATTTTGTGAACAGGTTCGATAATTAAAAAGCATATAGTTTTTGTGGACGCGTTTTTTTGGGAACATTCAAGAAATATTCAAAAATAAGCCCGCAATGCCTGAAACTCACAGAGCCACTACTTTATGTGGAATGAAATGAAGTTATTTCTGTGCCCTAAGCACGACTTATCGAATCCTGCGTCACGTAAAATCGAATAGTAAACTCTAACGAGTTTGTATGACGTTTGGAACAGCGCCCGCCCGTGAGCGTATTTGGAACTAAAATTTAGTATGAGATTTCTCGATCTCGATACGATAACCGTAACGTTACGCAGGATTCGACAAGTCGTGCTTAGGGCACTGTTGTTTGCCAGGTGGACTGGCGCTCTAGAGGATTCAAGCCGCGCCGCGAGCAACAGCTGCGTTGCGGCGCGTGTTACGCGTTCGCTGTGACTCACGCGTTGCAGGCGCAGCTCTACAAGAGGCACGGGACGTGGGGAGAGCTCAGGTGACACTAGCGACATCTCTTATATATAAAAGGAGAAACCCTGACTAATTGACTGATCAACGCCCAGCCCAAACCGGCGGGAGTCCGAAATCCGACACATGTCTAGCTAAACTCGACTCATATACGAGAGTGATTCGTTTATGTTTCACTAAGATTCCTAATTGTTGCTTTGTCTTTTATAATTTATTGAATCAGGCATTACTTTGCGGAGGTCCATATTTATGAAGTAAAAACAATTAATTTGAGCAAAGCAATTGTTTTTGCGTTCTCTTTTTTTCAGTCCGCAGCAAATAATTGACTGCAGCAGTCCGGACGGCAACGACGGCTGCGCGGGCGGCTCGCTCCGCGCCACCATGCGCTACGTCGCCCGCGCAGGCCTGATCGCGGAGACTGCTTACCCTTACGAAGGAAAGGTATAGTCTTGCAGGTGTCTACACTACACCGTATCATACCATGACCGTATTAGGAACGTGTCAGGCACAGGCAATGATATTTTTGGCCAGACGTGTTTCGGACTGGTTCAAATTAATTTGTTTTCTTTTTATTTGAAATGGCATTAAATCCAAGCTAAAACTAATTAAACTAAAACTTAAAACTAAATCTAAGGCCCCCGTGGCATGGTGCCCAAAATGCTGGCAGCGTTACCTCGCTGAATAGCGATGCTGATTCTTTGAGACAGAAAACTGCCAGCCCTTTGGTCACAAGTTGTATCGACCAAGTGCTTTTGCAACTCTGAAACATGACGGACTAAACTCGACTTACATCGTGAGTGATCCGTTTTATTTCACTATGAATAAACGGGATTTTAGTATATGTTTATGGGCTTACGAAGTCACTGGCAGAAGCTTAGTTTCACTATTATTGTTATCCAAAAAATATAATTTACTGGCTTATGATATGCCCCGCGGCTTTGCCTCCGTGAAATATTTCAAATGGGCTAGTTCCCTATCCCGTGGGAATTTCGAAAAATCCCTGCTTAGTGCACCTCTAGGATACTCAAGCTATATGTTTGCCAAATTTTAAGTCTCTAGGTCCAGTAGTTTAGACTGTGAGTTGTCTGTCAGTTAGTCAGTCAGTCACGGTACTGTTTTATAGGTATATGTAGATTGAAATAAAAAGTAACAAATTATTAACTAACAAAATAAACTAAAGACAGCAAAGTGAAATCAGATCCACAATACTGCTTCGTTAAGGGGGATATTGTAATCGAGTTTCATGGTAGTTTCATGTTAAAAATCTCCAGTTGCAACTGAAACTTTTCGACAGAGGGACTACTGCCGCTACAGCAGCCTCCTGGTGAGGGCCAGGCCTCGCCGCTGGGCCTTCCTCCCGCCAGGAGACGAGGCCGCGATGGAGCTGGCCCTGGCTGCCATAGGGCCCCTGGCGGTCGCCGTCAACGCTGCGCCGTTCACCTTCCAGCTTTACAGGTACTTAATAAGGAAGGACCATTAAGGAAGATCTCAGGAAACGTATGGAAGCTTTCGAAATGTGGACATATAGGCATATGTTATTCATATGCTGTACTCAAAAAGTCACCAACGAGGAAGTGCTGCGACGGGTTGGACAGAAACGCAAACTTTTGCAAACCATCAAACAGCGGAAAGTTGCATATCTGGGTCACGTGCTTAGGCATGAGAGATATGGGCTCTTGCAACTAATAATGACGGGAAAAGTTGCTGGAAGGAGAAAACCTGGTCGCAGACGAAAGTCATGGCTGAGGAACATACGGGAATGGACGGGAGTCCCGAATGTCGCTGAGCTCTTTCGCCTAGCCAGGGACCGGGGGAAATATGCTGAGCTGACTGCCAACCTTCACTAGTTGGAGAGGCACCAAAAGAAGAAGAATAATACTGATATGCAGAGCTACAGAAATTTGGAGCGGAGTGGCGTGGTTAAATGAAAGCAAGCAGCTTACTTGATGAGATGTTTATTCGTCGGTGCAACAGGAGAAAAAGAGAGTGGTACAGAGGCACAGATTAATTTCATAAAATTGTACAGGCATAGACAATGCGTACACCATTTAACAATATAGAGTTCATGTGAAGGGTGGCCATTCACTAGCAGCATTATTTACATCTAATTAAGACTCTTACACATTAACACCTACAACTATGGTATAACCTAACCCGTTTAACAAACACAGATGTGTTGTCTGTGGTATCATAGCTCCCAAACGGATGGATCGATGTCAATGCGGTGTTTTAAATTGTAAGCCAGTTTAATCGAGATGGTTCTTAGCTAAATTTCGTTAAAAATTTTGAAATATTGATCTTTGAAATGACAATGTCGGGGGTTTTTCATCTTTTCTAAGACACTTCAAGGTTACAAGGTCAAACTTATGCCATCCCTCTTTTCATCGGGGGTTGGGGTAAAAATTGGGGCGTTTGGAGTAGAAGCAAGGGGTGTCATGGTTGAGTAACGGCGATCCCACTTTTTTGTTGTTGAAACGGGTCACCTGATGGTAAGCGATCACCGCCGCTCAGAACCAGCAACTCCAAGAGAGTTAAGAAGAAAGCTTTTTTAATACAGTTACTCAAAAAGTATTGTGGCCCAGGAGTGGCGTGTACGACGACCCGTTCTGCACGCCGTGGCAGCTGAATCACGCCATGCTGCTCGTGGGGTACACGCGGGAGTACTGGATACTGCTCAACTGGTGGGGGGAGCGGTGGGGGGAGAACGGATACATGAGGTAAGTTGTGCTAGTGGCTCTGTTAGCTCTAACACAACCACACAAAAAGCTGGTGCGGCGGCAGAAACAGCTGAGAATAGAAAAACGTCTAAATACAAGACTCTCGGTCCGAACTATACATTTTTGTTGCTGTCGGGTTTGAAACCTTGGGTACATGCGCCCGGTGTTTACAAGTTTATTTCAGAGTTGCAAAAGCGCGTAGTCTATGCAACTTGTGACCAAAGAGCTGGCAGTTTTCTCTCTCAAAGAATCAGCATCGCTATTCAGCGAGGCAACGCTGCCAGCCTTTTGGGCACCATACCACGGGGGCCTTATTTAGATTTAATTTAGTTTTAAGTTTTACTTCAGTTAGTTTTAGCTTGGATTTAATAACACAACTCGCAGTGCGACTTCTGTCTCGCGAAAGAACAACTGCCCGTCCTTTTCTGTCACTCAGAATGCAACGGGACGGATAGGCAATACCTATATAATAACACAACTCGCAGTGCGACTTCTGTCTCGCGAAAGAACAACTGCCCGTCCTTTTCTGTCACTCAGAATGCAACGGGACGGATAGGCAATACCTATATAATAGCACAACTCGCAGTGCGACTTCTGTCTCGCGAAAGAACAACTGCCCGTCCTTTTCCGTCACTCAGAATGCAACGGGACGGCTAGGCAATACCTATATAATCTCGCGCGACAAAGTCGTGGCCAGTCGTGCTAGCCCTACTGCCCCCATACTACGAAATTCGAAAATCGAAGTTCGTATCGTATCGTCCCGCTCACTCTCGTGTTAAATAATATTAGCTTGAGAGGGACGACACGATACGAAGTTCGAATTTTGCACTTCGTAGTCGGGGGGCTGTGAGCTGTGTGTGAGTATGTGTGTGTGTATGTATTATAAATCTCGCGAGCTCTTGTTGAACATTTTGCACAACACAAAAAAAACGAATCGACAGAAAAAATACATAATTATCGAATCTGCTCACAAAATTTCACTTTACTTGCGGGTGGTAGGAACTTGTGCGAGGTCTGTCTGGATCGCTACCACCATCTTACTCGCTAATTAGCAGTGCTTGCACTGTTGTGTTCCGGTGTGGAGAGTAAGACATCCGGCGTAATTACTGGCACAAGAGGCATTTCATCATATTTTTCTAGGTTGGCAACGCATTTTGAATCCCCCCGGGGTTGCGGGTGTCTATGGGCAGGGGTGATCACTTACCACCAGGTGACCCACTTGCTCGTTTGCCTTCCTTGTCGTATAAAAAAAATTGGCTGACACCTTCCGCATCATGAAGTAATTCGAGTTTGTTCTTTTGCAGGATTCGAAGAGGCTTCAACAGATGCGGAGTCGCAAACATGGCTGCTTACGTACTATTATGAATAAAAAAATCTTCTACTCTTACTTAATACCCCTGTATTGTATTGTATTGTATTGTATTGTATTGTATTATTTATTAAATCTATAATCAGCCTACGTCCCACTGTTGGACACAGGCCTCCTCTCACAATAAGAGGGCTTGGGCTTGGGCTTGGGGTACCCACGCGGGCCCTGTGCGGACTGGGAACTTCGCTCTCACCATTGAACTGCTTTGCAGTAGTGTGCAGGTGTTCTCAAGATGTTTTCTTTCAAAAGCCCATGATAAATTACAAATGTAATTTCGCACATAAATTCCGAAAAACGCAGAGTTACGTGCCAGGGCTCGAACCCACGACCCTCTGAGGGTCGAGCACGACTTTACGAATGCTGCGTAACGTAAAATCGAATAGTAAACGTTGTCGAGTTTGTATGACGTTTGGAACAGCGCCCGCCCGTGAGCGTATTTGGAACTAAGATTTAGTATGAGGTTTCTCGATCTCGATACGATAACCGTAACGTTACGCAGCTTTCGTAGTCATGCTCGACCCTCTGCTTGAGAGGCCATAAGTCAAACCACTAGGCTGTCACGGCTTTTTTTTCGGTGAAGGAAAACGTGAGGAAACCTGCACACTCCTGCGAAGCAATATAATAGTTTGTGTGAAGTTCCCAATCCGCAGGGCCTCGTGGGGGCTATAACCCAAGCCCTCTTATCGTGAGAGGAAGCCTGAGCCCGGCAGTAGGACGTGTAGATGATACCCCATCATCATCATCATCCTCATCATCATCATCATGTCAGCCGAAAGACGTCCACTGCTGAACATACGCCTCCCCCGCGGCTCTCCACTCAGACCGGTCTTGTGCTTTCCGCATCCACCGCGGTCCCGCGATCTTCACCAGGTCGTCGCTCCATCTTGTTGGAGGCCTACCGACAGCTCGTCTCCCGGTCCGCGGACGCTATTCGAGAACCTTCTGACCCCATCGGCCATCAGTCCTGCGAGCAATGTGCCCCGCCCACTGCCACTTAAGTTTCGCAATTCTTCGGGCTTTGTCGGTCACCTTAGTTCTACTGCTACCCCAAATTGCGTTCAAAACATAAAAAACTCAAATTTCACAGTCAGAAACTGACTCGAATACTACCCCATATATTTGACTGGATCCCCCATAAATACTAGATGTTTACCACGTTATTCCGAACGGTAAAGTTCCAGTTATAAAACTCCGGCTTTAATGGACTATTCCTTTTATGTGAACGTTTTAATTCTACAGTTAGTGCGGTCACAACTTGTGTTTCGAAGGGGCATAATGTTTTTATAACGGTCATTTATGCCTTCAGTTTTATGCAGCGCCACAAAATGTGACCTGGTGGTGAAAACTGGAACTAAAACTACAATGGCTACAATGTTTTTTGACGACCTAACAGCCTAGTGATAAAAAGCATTATTATGAAGCTTGAGGTCCCAGGCAACGAATATATATGGAAGTTTTTCGTGTTAAACTAAGAATTGCTTGGATAGCGTAGTTGGCTTAGCGCGTCGCCACGGTATGGCGAAGGTCTGGGTTCGAGTCCCAGTTCGAGAATTTGTTTTTCTGGTCTTTCTGTTATTATTTATGCACGTTTCAGTTTGAAATGTGAAAAATAATTTCTAACGGGATGACTGCAAAAATAAATACAAAAGGTTGGTTTAAATTAAAATAACGTATGTAATGAGGTTCTCAGCCCCTCTTTTCCATACGCGAGGTACAGTCGGACCATATGATTCCTGATCCACTGTAGAACGTTCTCACATTAAGTGTCATATTGTCCTTGCAGACAATGCAATGTCACCATGACATTTTCTACGAGAAGGTTCCACAGTGGTTGGTTCAGTTGATTCGATAGGTACTCATTCCTTCTATACCTATATGGATATATAGTCCCTTTAGGTAATGGTTAGTGTACGGACCAACCACCTTCTAGACACCAAATGTCAGGACGAAAGTTTCCGAAACGCATATGCTCATTTGCACCTATAAATCTCTCTGGCCTCGAATCACGGCTCACTTTCACCCAGATGACAAGCTATGAACCAATCACGACGCATTCCCCCGGCCCGCTCACCGCGGCTTTTTCGTAATGACGTTCCAAGTAAATTATAGAAGACTAGCTGTTGCCCGCGACTTCGTCCGCATAGATTTCGGTTATCGCTATCCCGCGGGAACTATATAATTTTCCCGAATAAAAAGTAGCCTATGTTTTTCCTCAATGTTCAAACTACCTTCTTGCCAAGTTTCAACTAGATTGGTACAGTGGTTGTTGCATGAAGAGGTAACAAACAGACAGACAGAGACACAGAAAGACAGAGAGAGACAGAGTTACTTTCGCATTTATAATATTAAGTTAGGATTAGGATTAGTTAGGATGCGGTGTCCAGAGGGTGGTTGACCCGTGGGTTAGTGCCTCTACCTGATGCAAGTCAGCAGAGAACGAGATAGCAGTCATTTGATCGCTTGTCGCGCAGTGCGTCCATAGTGATGGAATAGTTGAGCGACAAGCGACAAATTAGCGCGTAGGAGGGGCTAGCACACGCGCCATTTTGTCGCTTGTCGCTCAGTGCGTCTGCGTCCTTCACTGATTCGATCACTATGAAAGGGACGCACTGCGCGACAAGCGACAAAACTGCGTAAAACAAAACTGCGCACGTGCTACCTACTGCACGTGCTACGTGCTGAAATTATGAATTTTCTCGCTGGCTTTTGCTCGTTCAGTGTAATCGGCGACTTAGTCACTTAGTTCTTAGTAGAATTATTTACAGTTAAGATAGTTGCGTCTGTGAGTGTGGCAGTTATTTAGTCGGTTACTCAGTTAGTCAGTCGTAGTCATAGCTCGTCGATTTTCTCTATACGAAAGATAACCCGTTCTAATTTATCTCATCTGCTCTGTCCTGTTTTTTATAAAACCGACCGAATATCCCCTCGTAGGCAACAAAACTACCTGTCGTGTCCAATTCGATTTAGTATTTGTTGAAAACTATTCCTTTTCGCTTTTGTACGGGCCCGACCATGGATGTATAAACTAAAAGAGACCGAGCAAGGAGTTGCAAAAAGTTCAGTCACATATTTGCCAAAAGCACGCACACAATCGACAGACCCTATGCATTTTACACAGAATTAATGTGAATTTTTTGTGCGGAGGGGAAATAATAAATACTCGTAGTCTTGTACCTTAGTCTTGTAGGTAGATACACTTATACGTACGTAATCCTGTAGTTAGAAGCTATAAGCAAAATTTTCCATTTTTGTCTACACATGATGTTACAGAGGGTCGAGCACGGCTTTACGAATGCTGCGTCACGTAAAATCGAATAGTAAACGTTGTCGAGTTTGTATGACGTTTGGAACAGCGCCCGCCCGTGAGCGTATTTGGAACTGAAATTTAGTATGAGGTTTCTCGATCTCGATACGACCGTAACGTTACACAGCTTTCGTAAAGTCGTGCTCGACCCTTTGACCGAATTACTTTCGCCAGAAAAAAGCAATACCCCGAAAATTCGTTTGAAAGAAAGAAAGAAAGAAACATATATTTATTAGAAACTAATTCGACACATACACATACAGTTAAAAACAAATCAATAATCAACAATAACCAGACAATGCAAACACTATTAACTAACAAAGACAGCTTAGAAACTAGCGATTAATTGTGCAGAATAGCACTAAAAGGGTCACCCTCAGCATGATGCCGCGGCAAGCCGTAGCGCTGGTTTTCAGTGTGACCCTTCCACCTAAAAACTAAGCCTTAAAACTAAGTATGCGGCGACGACACGAACGTCAGAGGCAGACGTGAACTGTGATTATCAAAAATAATAATAATAACAAAAAATGAAAACAGAAATAAAAAACTTTCAGCTTAATAAATACCCATCCACCAAGAATGTATGGCAACACCTGCGTGGTCGTGCGTGGTTTGATAGGTAAATAAAGTTGCTTAAGATACGGCGTCGTGGCTGCGCAAAGGCCTCCCCTTTCTTCTTCCTGTCTCTGCTTTTGGCCAAGTTTCGCCAGTAAGGCCTAAAACGCTCAAAATCCTCCTGTCATCTCCTTCTTAGTCTGTGTCATAGTGTGGTGGTGGTCTGGTGGTGGTCTGGTGGTGATAGTTGGATCTCGGTACTCTCAGTGACATATGTTTGTTTATCTGGAAGAGGTAACTGGGCAAGTATTGACGGTTACTGTTTCGCACATGTACTTATGTGTTGCGAAGCAACAAGGTTTGTTGGTTTTAACTTCATTTAATTTTTTTATGAAAATTTATAGTAAAAAGATTCAACGTTCGTGAGTGTACACTCACAAATAACTTTATTTTAAGGTAGACAAATAAGAGGCAAAGGTTAATGTCATTTTTAAATAGTTATTAAGTCTCTGCTTTTGTTTTATTTTAAATTTTTCAAATGTACTTATTGCTTTTTTGCGGGTGTGTCGAATTTGTGTGAATAAATGTATCTCTCTCTCTCTTAATTGGTAACATAGCTGAGTGTGGCTACGCAATGTGATCTATCTATTACTTACGTTCGTGTAGCGAAAACTCTGGTTAGCCGTTTAAGAATTTGGAATAGATACTTTAAAGTTTATACGAAAAAAATTAGCAGAATAAATAACTGAATTAAATGCAACCGAATTTCCACCACAAAGTTTAAGGTTCTGATTAATTGACTGTGACTGTACAGTCCGTGTTATCTTCAGCGTCCATGAGGTTTGTTAGTTTTAAACCGAGTTCGGTTCCATTTAACACAGTTATTTTTTAAATTGTTATCGCGTGCCTTTTTACGGAAATTCTACTCACTGGGTTGGGTAGGTACATTTTAGGAATGAAAATAAATAATGTTAAAAATCCCTTCTCACTGTTACTAAATATAAGTATGATTTGCCACGACAGCTAAAGCCTTCGATAATTTGTTCTACTATGGATCTATAATTTCTCCCATTACAGTTGAAAGTATTACTGGTCATAACTCTTTTATTTTCTTAAGGCCTAATTAGGTAGAGTTGCATACGTTACTTTATCTACACACATAAGTACCTACTCTAAGGTGGATTCAGAAGTTGAAGGCCTTTTTGAAGGCATAATAAACCTGTCACGAATTTGGCTGTTTTTTTTTACATCATAGACAAACACATCGAGCTGACGTTTCATAATCATCAACATTTTTTTAAATTGAGGCCAGTTTTTTTTTAAATTGTATTGGTTTTTGAAGACGAAAATTGACTGTCGTAATGATGATCATTACCTACGGTTTATGAACGCATAACAGAGGAATTATGATATATTGTGTGTTTATAAACGGTTTTTAATGTCTTTGATGAGAATGAGAATCCATTCATCCATGAGGAGTGTCAAAATATATTAATTAACTATAGTTACGCAAATACGTTGCTGGTTCAGTCCGGAAACAATAACTTAAAATTTTTATAATTGTTTAGGTATTTTCTATATAATTCTATTTTCCTTATAATTTTAACGCTGCATCTAGTTTTAGTTTGTTCCCAGTTAATTGTCAATTACCCATGAATTCTGAAGCTAAAGGCTGCGTCGTGCGCGAGCGCAGCGGTAAGCGATGTACCTAATTAATGCATTTTAGATAGTGGCAGTTTCGTTTTGAGGCGAGTTTGTAAGAACTTAACTAATTTTGACATGAGCGTAGACGTCGGACATACAATAATATATTATTAAGTTCAAACGCCAGTCAAACGCCAATATTATGTTCAACGTCAATTATAAACCAGGCAACCATCATTTGCGAAATCTGAATTTTTAGCAAGTTCACACATTTGAAATACTTAGCAGGTACAGTCAGGTACATTTTTCGCTATCGTAGTCCAGTACTATTGTGTCAACTCGCTATAAAACATTTAAATTCCGTGAGTGTACATTAATAATTAAATTTATGAGTTAAGTACAATTAACTTCCTCGACTGTACACTCTGTTTATTCGTGGATGGGTATAGAAGGTGCAGGGGATGGAAATGAGCAGAGCGTGTGTCTTTGATGGTGTATATTTCAAAAGTAACAGAATAAATGATCTAGTGAAATCAAGCAGTTTTCATTACAGCGCCATCTAGGAGGATATCATGGGAACTGCAAACATTGGTTGCGTGTTTAATTTACAGCGAGCCATTATCCCAATGATCTAGAATAATTAGAATAAGAATAAGAATAATTTATTTCGTAATACATACATCAGAAATATACAAAAGTGAATATCTAGCAGGCCCCAAACTAGGCAGAGCCTGTATCTTGGGACCTTGGAGTGCACTATACAAGAAAAATTGCTAATACATTATGCTTTGTCGACGTCAGGTAAACATGGTACTAATAATAACTAAGTTAAATTAAAAAGTTATACAAAAATAAAGCAGCACATGTACATGAATTGTGTGTGTGTGTGTGTGTGTATGTGTGTGTGTGTGTATGTGTGTGTGTGTGTATGTGTGTGATTATGAATGGGGTTCTACGATCTACGATCTATATTAAGCCATCTAGTTTACATAGTAAACAACAGATGGCGCTGTCAGTGACACATTCATAATAAAATTTATGAGTTATAACGTTTGAGAGAAAAACGCAAGAAGCCGGC
The DNA here is from genome assembly GCA_963691665.1 of Clepsis dumicolana. NCBI lineage: Eukaryota > Metazoa > Arthropoda > Insecta > Lepidoptera > Tortricidae > Clepsis > Clepsis dumicolana. The sequence continues at coordinate 8,136,513 of OY829528.1, read as the reverse complement.
GTGGCCGTGGGTCGCCGGTATTAAGTATCCTAAATGAAAGAAAGAACGAAATATTTTATTGCCACAAAAATTAAAATAAACATAAAACAAAACAGAATACAATGCACAACATACAATACGCATTTCAAAGTTATTAATTTAAACACATAGCATTGCTTGTGGCATAACGAACCTCAGCATAGGCCGAGGCCGAAAAAAAAAGCCGATCAGAAATTGTTATTAATAGAAGAATAGTAGTTTATGCAGCTGCTACATAATGAGGGTCCTTAAAACACGAGTGTGTTTTTATGAAACGAGACGAAGCTGAGTTTCATAATAGGATCACACGAGTGTTTTAAGGCCTAATTATGTGGAGTTGCATACATTACTTTATCTACACACATATTATAAGATGGGTTCAGAAGCCGAAGGCATATATATCATACCCATAACTGTCACAAATTTGACTGTTTTTTTTTAATCATAGACAAACGTACCGAGCTGACGTTTCGTAAACTGTTTTTTTTTGTAAAAAGAAAATATCACATTATTAATTATACATGTCGGACTGAACTCGACTTATATACGTGAGTGATCCGTTTTATTTCACTATCAATGAAAATAATCGATATATTGATTATTTTTGTTTTTATTTTTATGAAACATTCATAGAATGAAATTCAACATACAATGACAATGCAAAGAAAAATCCAGAGATCTTCCAAATAAAAATATGACACAAGGCATTGAAAAATTCGTTAGGTACACCAACGTTAAGTATAGCTTAATTGGTGGAGCGTGGTACGGATTACCGAGGTTGCTGGTTCAAGTCCAGCTGCTTAACGAATTTTTCTTTGCATTGTCATTGTATGTTGAATTTCATTCTATGAATGTTTCATAAAAATAAAAACAAAAATAATCAATAAATCGATTATTTTCATTGATTCAGAAAATAGCTCCATCTCTTGCCACTAATGCGTAACTGTAGAAGTTCCGTAGTGGGTGAGCTGCTTGATTAAGCTACTCATAGATGGCGCTGAGGAGAGATATTCCAAATAAAAATATGACACAAGGCATTGAAAAATTCGTTAGGTACACCAACGTTAAGTATAGCTTAATTGGTGGAGCGTGGTACGGATTACCGAGGTTGCTGGTTCAAGTCCAGCTGCTTAACGAATTTTTCTTTGCATTGTCATTGTATGTTGTTTTTTATTTCACTATGATTGTAAATTACGTTGGTTGTCAAATTCGATACATCGAATTCGATATCGAAAAGTCATTACGACATCGAATTCGATGTCGTAATGAATATTACTTTACTGCTGGACCTGCTGGTGGTGGTGGTTGGCGGGGGGAGGCAATGACCTGCTGCAATGCTATATTGTTATACAGGACTTATGATATGTGTGTAGATAAAAACTTAACTTGAATATCAACTACTTCTTCAAATCCGCCTTGATCCTGTAATAGGACCCTTATTCCTTTACATACAACAACCTCTAATACGCTCTGTCTATGGTGAGAAAGACCGCAGTCTTAGGTAGTGCGAGCTCGTAGTAACAAGGGTGAACTCGTTATAGCATCTATGAGCGTGTAATCAGTTCGTGCGGCTTAGCAACACCGAGCGTAGACTGAGCGTTCGCTGAGGAATAGTTTATGTCATTGAATTTCGTATGTCGCGGTCTAAAATATTGTTGGTACAGGTTTCCGATGCCGAAGCCAATAAGATGAGCCTATGTACATCTAACCCCTGATACACCAGCAAACCACCTCCTTACAGCCTTTTTAAAATGACAAGCTGTTATTTAACTTGCAATGTACGTTTGTTCGAGTGGAATCTTGCAACTCAATTTTGAACCAGATACCCTCAATCGATTAAGATTTGGGTCCATGGGGTCCCGGCGCTTACAAGCTTATTTCAGAGTTGCAAAAGCGCTTGGTCGATGCAACTTGTCACCAAAGGGCTGGCAGTTTTCTCTCTCAAAGAATCAGCATCGCTGCGTGGCAACGCTGCCAGCCTTTTGGGCACCATGCCACGGCCGGGGGCCTTATTTAGATTTAATTTAGTTTTAAGTTTTAGTTTAATTAGTTTTAGCTTGGATTTAATCTCATTGTAAATTGCTTTTATTATGTAAGTAAATCCGGTGACAATACAATAATTTAGTTGTGAAATCCTGGTGGTGCGGCCAGGATTGTCTCCGCAGGAGGGAACTCTTCAACGGTTAATGGCATCGACTTGAAATTTGTTACGATGACAATAATAAAGTACAGACAACAAACAGTACAGTCGGCCAGCCAAGCTTAGTACAATTGTACTGATTTTTTTTAACAGAAAACTTATTTTTAACATGAAACTACCGTGAGACTCAATCACACACACACGCACACACTCGAGTGTGCGTCTCGCTGGCGCTGGGTCGTGCGCTCCCAGAGGAAGAACTACGAATTAGTCCGAAACATGTAAGTAAGTAAACACTTCATTGTACCAAAAAAAACAGGATATAAGCACAATTTACAAAAAAAAACAAATTCAAGTACAAAGGCGTGCTTATCCCTATAAGGGATGTAACGTGTTTAGCTAAACTCGACTTATATACGTGAGTGATCCGTTTTCATTTAATTAGAAAACTTATTATTATTTATGTAACGACATTCATTAAACCGCAACCAGCCGCCGGCCTACGCCGTCCCGCTGATAATCTTTTAATGTAAACACTAACCCAAAACTAGGCTATAGTTCAGAAAATTGTAAGCCACAGAGCAAACTATCCTATGCTAACATCGGCAGGCCTCCGGTTTTCGTGTAATGTTTTGGGTGACAGTGGATTTTATTTTAATACTGGTTTTATCATAGGATAACAAAGGGCTTTGTTTTCGTCGACCGTATAGCCTAGTGATTAGAGAACCTGTATGACTAGGTATATGAACCTTGAGGCCCCGGGTTCGATTCCCAGTCGGGGGTGATCTTTGTATGCTCGAGTCTTGGACGTTTGAAATGTATACATATAAACAAAAGCAAAACAACAAACAAAATAATAAAAGCAATTTACAATGACATTAAATCCAAGCTAAAACTAATTAAATTAAAACTTAAAACTGAATTAAATCTAAATAGCCCCCGTGGCATGGTGCCCAAAAGGCTGGCAGCGTTGCCTGGCTGAATAGCGATGCTGATTCTTTGAGAGAGAAAACAAACAAACCAAAAGCAAAGTAAGTTACCTAACCGAAGTCCCGAAAATTTTAACTCATAACATAAGTTTACACTTTAACTAAAATTCATAATTGTTAGTGGCATAGCAATGACTGTCTGAGTGCCTTCCGGTGTACGGCGCACGTCAAAACTGATACTAACTGCATTCCCAGTGGGTGCCGGCTTCCCGTTAGGCAGTATTCATACTAATATCAGTAAAGAATAGAAAATAAATTAAATTGCTTTTTATCTACACGTATAAGTCCTCTATTATGCTTTCAAAAGCCACAGTCAGTTTCCATGTCCAAAAACCAATACAATTATAAAAAAGTTCAATATTTCAAAAACGGATGAACCGACTTTAATGAGACTTAGCTAAGAACCATCTCGATTAAACTAGCTTTCGAATAAAAAAAACCTCATCGAAATCGGTAAATCCGCTTGGGAGCTATGACGCCACAGACAGATACACAGGTCAACCTTATAACACCCCTCTTTTTCGTCGGTCTGTGGCATCATAGCTCCCAAACGCATGGACCGATTTAGGTGCGGTATTTTTTAATCGAAAGCTAGTGTAATCGAAATGTTTCTTTGCCAAGTTTCATTACAATCGGTTAACCCGTTTTTTAAATATTGAACTTTGAAATGACTATGTCGGGGGGTTTTTCAACTTTTCTAAGTTGGTTAGGTTATATTTTTATCATAGTAAATTACTTGTCTATTATTATAGTCCCGTGTAACGCTGTGATATTTCCGACCATGCATTTCTGCTGCTATTAGAACCAACCGTAATAGACGGCTGAGTTACTAATGATATAATTTATCTATCAGAGATATGGAATGGATTGCATTGTTGGCTATTAATATCCCGCTCAATGGCTGCTAATTCAGCCAATAGGAATAGAAGGACAATCGTATACTGGAATGGAATAACGCTATTTAAAAAAAAACAAGTAATTTTTAGGGTTCCGTACCTCAAAAGGAAAAAGCGGAACCCCTATAGGATCACTTTGTTGTCCGTCTATCTGTCTGTCAAGACCCTTTTTCTCTGTAACGCGTGGAGGTATCATGCTGAAATTAATACCAAATACACAAGCCCGCGGTCATTTGAATCAGTTAAAAAAATTAACCTTCTAATTCAACGCAATCAGAAGATACAGTCATTAAGAAAGTTATTTCCATACAAATTGCCGAAATCCGAAAACCTAAAGGGTACTTCCAGTTGTCCTAGAAACTCGAAATTTGGTATCAAGGTAGCTCTTATAGCACAACCACTCTAAAAAGTCTTACAATTTTTAATCTTTATGTCTGTCTGTAGATTTTAAAGACCAATATACGTTGACTGCGTACATTTTGCCTAGGAGCAGGGCTCTGCTAACACTGGACTTCTTAAAACACTGGGGAAAAGCGTTAAAATCTTTCTACGGAACCCTCGTGCGCGAGTCCGACTCGCTCTTGGCCGGTTTTTTTTTATAAAGTATCCCACTGCTGAGCAAAGGCCTCCCCCTACCCAGCCACTCGTCTCTGTCAACGGCAAGTTCCTTCCAAACCCCATTTCCATCCAACCCGTTTTGAATGCGTGGAAGTCATCCCGCCATCTCAACAAATAAACAGGTACCAAGTATACTTTTTTAAACGTCGCAAACCTAATAAGAAATAGTAAAAAAACGCTACTTCATTCAACAGACCAAAGAAAAATGTGTCTGTTTATTGGAAAGATCTTTAAACTATACGTTTAATTACTCATAGACTCGTTCGCAAGATTATACCGACGTTATTTTATAAAGTCTTTGTTTATATTTTAAGTGGTTTTGAGGTTTTTGGACACAACAAGACGAATTAAAGTAACGCTAAAAAATTAATCGGTTTCTAAAGGTTAATCAATTTAAACAATGAATAAGCTCCTTATTTAAACATATTGCGTGCATCGTGTAAATAAACACATAATTTACATTATCATGTCAGCCGAAAGACGTCCACTGCTGGACATAGGCCTCCCCCAAGGCTCTCCACTCTGACCGGTCTTGTGCTTTCCGCATCCACCGCGGTCTTCGCTCCATGTTGTTGGAGGGAGACGGCTACCGACAGCTCGTCTCTCGGTCCGCGGACGCCATTGATTGGAGAATTTAACATCATCATAAAATTTAATAAACGAACCTTCCAAACATATTAAAAAAAAACTTACTTTATTTCAAAGCTAAAGAAACTCATCGCCTCGTCAAACTCTGCAGAACTCGACTTCTTTCCACCTTATCTTATTAATACATTCCATCAATATCCGCGTCCAAGCCACCCCGTACCCGCCGCTCTCACAAAGACTATTTATCACCAGATAGCAACATCAATCAAAGCCTAAAATCTACTTTTGAATAAAATTTATCACGATATAAATCCGAACTGTCAAACCTGTCATTCGGCGTGCCGGATTATATTGACAGTCTGACAAACTGACACATTTGCCGAATAATTGGTAATGGTTCTAACTGACGGTTGTATTGACGGGGTTATTAACTGTCTGTGCTGGATTAAGATAGCTTTGCTCTATGACATGTCGTTCCATATGCCATAAACCAAGTTGATTGAAACGGACATTGCTAGCTACGGATATAGTTAGCGTTGTGTATGAAGTGATATGAAATGAAGCCGAATGAAAACGACATTAATAGACTTCAATATAAAATTAGAAATTGCAAAAAACAAACCAACATGATGGAACGAACATGACTCTATCAGCAATCTATGTATACAAATAAACCTTGTATTTACACGCATTTTTAGTTATATTTCGTTGAAATGATTTGAAGGGTACAGGGAAAGAACATGTCTAGTCCATTGACTTTAAACGTTAAAGATAGGCCACGCACCTCTTTAGCGCTGACAAAATGCGGTCTTCACTCATTAGCTGTCTTTAGACTAACATGTCAAACTTCAAGATAGACCGCACTCGACACTAGCGAATTCTAGCGGATTTTTGACGATAACCCTAATTCGAGTGACAATATAATATCTTTGGTAAAATTAAAGTAATTACTTAAGTAAACTTATTTCTAAACGTTGGAAAAGCTAGTTTTTACATCTATTTCCATATTCCGTAATTATTTCTCGTTCAAAGTGCAAAGTACAGTTCTCAACCAGAAATAGTGCAACGTTGATTGTCACTTGTCTGGCCTGGCTCAGAGTGTCAATTAGCTTTTCGCTATATTCTACACTAAAGTCTGTTCGCTGAGAGTTGATAAAATAATAAAATAATCAGGGCTTCTTCACTCATTACAAATAGCGGCCCGCTAATTATATTTCGCTATGTTTGCTGTGTTATGCAGAGACCTAAGTGCCATACGGAACGAACGGTACAAGGACATCTCCACAGTGAACTAACTGCAGTAGGCTTATTATTGTAAAGAAACGCGACTATGTAGACATAGTCAATCCTCTTGGCCGTTGCACTATTAGGCTCCTATTTCACCAACTTAACATGTCAGTTTACGTTTACAATGACAATTCTTTGCTAATATGAAGCGCGCCTAAAGAAAAGCTCTTCAAGTCAGCAATTGACAATGAATTGTCATTGAAAACTGACAATTGTAAAGTTGGTGAAATGGCCAGATGTGCATACGCTTGTGTCCGTATAAATGGTGTGTATTTGTGTGTTGGTGGTGTATTTATAACTACGCGTACTACGACTGTAATTGCATATCTACATATGTCGCTTTGGATCCTGAGTAATGTTTACAGTGTGTCTGTAGCCTGTGTCTTGTGTGTGTGTGTGTCTGTCTTAATGTTGGACAGAATTCAGAACGAGATCAATGGAGGACTTGTCTTTCATCTAATATCTCACTCTACATCCAGCAGATATCTTGGCCCAATTATATTATTCATCATGTCAGCCGAAAGAGGTCCACTGCTGGACATAGGCCTCCCCCAAGGCTCTCCACTCAGACCGGTCTTGTGCTTTCGGCATCCATCGCGGTCCCGCGATCTTTACTAGGTCGTCGCTCCATCTTGTTGGAGGCCTACCGACAGCTCGTCTCCCGGTCCGTGGACGCCATTCGAGAACCTTCTGACCCCATCGGCCATCAGTTCTGCGAGTAATGTGCACCGCCCACTGCCACTTAAGTTTCGCAATTCTTATATTATTAATTATATTTTAAAATACCCTAACTTAACAAGCTTGACTCCCAGCTCCAACAGAAACCGCAGTACGAATTAGTTTTATTCGCAGTCCGAATGGAGCGCAGTTGAAGTTAAAATCTTAATTCGTTTAAAACAGTTTTCTCCATTCGCTTGCAGGAATACGAACTGTTCCCGCCTTCATTTGAACTCACAGGCGGCGCAAGGGACAGGATGCAGTCTTAAAAAACCAATCAAAACCGACTTCGTTAGGAAGAAGTCCTTGCATATCTAATTTTAATACATGTTTTTTTACTATGTACGAAATTTTTATAAGTTCGTCAAAGGAAGGGTACACGGAAAGAACAAGTCTGTCACTTTTTTTTTAAACGAGATTTTAATCTCAACATGTAGAGCACTCAATAGACCATAAGTTACCACTCACCACTCAGTTACAGATAAGTTGTTTTTTTATACGACGAGGAAGGCAAACGAGCAAGTGGGTCACCTGATGGTAAGTGATCACCACTGCCCATAGACACCCGCAACCCCGGAGGGTTTGCAGATGCGTTGCCAACCTAGAGAGAGCTAAGATGAAATGCCTCTTGTGCCCGTAATTACACCGGCTATCTTACTCTCCACGCCGGAACACAACAGTGCAAGCACTGCTGTTTAGCGGCATGATTAGCGAGTAAGATGGTGGTAGCGATCCGGATGGACCTTGCACAAGGTCCTACCACCCGCAAATATTTATGTAAGTAACTTCCCTTTTTTATCACTTTAAAAAAAATGTCATACGAAAATTATATGGATAATTACATCGTTCCAAACTTTCAAGTCGCGGTAACGGTAACTCAAAAAGTTGCTGAGGTGACTAGAGATGTTCTTTCCGCGTAGGGTCAGCGTCAAAAGTCGTTGGTCACTTTTGTACCTTTTCGCTCTACAGCCAGATACAGCGCGTCATACGTGATTAACAAGTATGTTATTGCGATAAGGTACAAAAGTGATCAGCGACCCTTCAAATGGTCTAAATACTTAAGTACTCATTGACCAGCAAACTTAAGTTAATTTTCGTTTTAAATTAACTGTTTTGAAGAAAGAAATGCCAGGGTGCAACGAAAGGAAGGCTGTCACACCCTAGTGGTTTTTGGAAACGCTTTTCGCCCTGATTTATTTTTCTGACGATGTCATTAGTAAGTGCTACACTAAATTTCAGCATTCGCCTCTTCTTATTTTTGAACAAAAATTAAATTATGAAACGTTCGAAGTTCAATTACTATTTCCACAGAATAGTGCTTTTGCGCTAATATTTCGAATGCTAAAGAAAGCCTTTCCGAGCTGGTGAGGTAAAAATTATTAATTCATATCATCATCATCATCATCAGCCTATTTACGTCCCACTGCCGGGCACAGGCCTGCTCTCAGAATGAGAGGGCTTGGGCTTAGTTCCCACTCGGGCCCACATTACATTTGTAATTTATCATGAGCTTTTCGGTGAAGGAAAACATCGTGAGGAAACCTGCACACTCCTGCGAAGCAAATCAATGGTGTGTGTGAAGTTCCCAATTCATATAGGTACTTTTTTTTTGAAGTTTGATTGTAAGATCCATGGGTCCCCCCTCGTTACGCCCATGGATGGTGATGAACGCTATGTTGCAAAAGTTGTTTAATTGTACCAACCGTCTAACCTAATTGGGCGTGCGGTTGAGAAAGCGGTCAGAGGCGCAAATGCGATTTGTCTGTTCGCCAGTCAGACTTCAGCTGTAGCACACTTACTTAAGAATACGGTCAAACTTGCATTAAATAAAATGTTTATATTGTGGGCAAACGCTAGACTGCGACTCGCGGAGGTCCCAACTGCGAACCCTCAGTCCCTGCTAGACGAAATCATCATCATACAGTACGATTACTCTGAGTTTACTACTGACAGATGGATTGCCTTCATTTCATGTTCAAATTTAATGTCGTACAAATAAAATACTTATTACAAAATCTGTCAAGCATGTACATGTTTTCAAATTTAATGTCGTATAAATAAAATACTTATTACAAAATCTGTCAAACATGTTACAGATTTTGTAATAAGTAGGTACTTTGTTTCTTGTGCGACATTAAGTTTGAAAATGAAATGAAGGCAAACCATCTGTCAGTGGTAAACTTAAAGTAACCCGTTTTAAAAACTAACAACAGACAACAATGATGTTACTTACATATAAAAAGAGATAAATTTGTCATCAGTGCCCGAAGCACGACTTGTCGAATCCTGCGTCACGTAAAATCGAATAGTAAACTATAACGAGTTTGTATGACGTTAGGAACAGCGCCCGCCCGTGAACGTATTTGGAACTAAAATTTAGTATGAGATTTCTCGATCTCGATACGATAACCGTAACGTAACGCAGGATTCGACAAGTCGTGCTTAGGGCACTGCACGCTGAAAATTAAGCGCAGAAAAAGCCTTTGGCCTCAGTCGCTCTCGAATAAGGTCCAAACTTGCGCGCAAATGTCAGCATGTTCGGAACATGTTTTTCGATTGTTTTGCTAGCATATCACGTATCTTTACTTACAATATCATTGACAGACAACTAAAAAAAAAATTGTAGAGTGGCCGCAGACTGTCTGAAAACAACAGTAATAACAATTTCCTAGGCAGCTAATAATCGTAAAAATGAAAAAGGAGGGCATTAAAATTAGCGCGGGTTGTTTTTGTCGCACCTCCGTCTCGCTGACAAATGATGCGGCAGAAAACCGGCGCTCTCGGTGAGGACATTCCGCGTTGTGTGATTCAAAATCCAAATCTACAATACAATTTAAAAATGGCTCTATCTATACAATCGACGGCTTCGCCAACGTCGAGTAAGACACTATCAGTGTTTAAGACGTTGGTACGGTAATGTTAACGTATTTAGGTTAGGCTTCACAGCCTCGCGGGGAATCCGGAACCTGCATTGCTTGGTGTCGTCTCCGACGAGCGCCTCATACCATCTTGGGGTGCAGCGCCCCACCACCATCTTGGGGCGTAGTGAGGGGCCCCATCCCGGGGCGGCCAGTGGGCGTCGCGGTAGCAACCTTCGAGGCATCCCGTGGCGTCTTACAATTTCTAATGGGTATGCCCACACTCACATATTCACACTCCGACATAGCGCGAAGAATTGCGAAATTTTGCGTGGCAGTGGGCGGGGCACATTGCTCGCAGAACTGATGGCCGATGGGGTCAGAAGGTTCTCGAATGGCGTCCACGGATCGGGAGACGAGCTGTCGGTCTGAGTGGACAGCCTTGGGGGAGGCCTATGTCCAGCAGTGGACGTCTTTCGGCTGACATGATGATGATGCCCACACTCTGTGGGAGAGCCGCATAGACCCCCCCTGTTGCCCCGAACACGGGACAAGCATAAGGCGCATTTTCCACACGTTAAAAAAAAGGCTTCACAACCTAACCTAAACCCCCCTCCCCCTTTCGTCGGATATTAGTGAGTGGACCGGCCCAAACGCTACTCTTCCCCTTAAGAGTCTTAAGAGGGAACCGTAACGTTTGAGCACACGGGGAGGTTATCCGACACGCACGCCAATCAAAATCAAAATTTTATTCAGCAAATTGGTAGTTTGAATGCTCATTTACAGGTCATTTTTATCGAGTCCACTAGCGCTTTCGGAAAAACCATGATTGACAAAAACAATGCGCCGCAAGAAACTTTGGCACAAAGTATTTTTTCCTAAAAACAAGTTACATTCGCTCTTACAATACACGACAGATGAATTATACAAACAAAACTCACTATATCATTAGAAAAATATTACAGTATTTCGAATTTCGGAAATTTTATAGACTAAGATGAAAGTCAGCTGCGGAGTCGACATTAGGTTCTGCCGGCCTATCCATGCTCATTACTAAAAGTCTTATTCAATTCAATAATATATATCCGGATCCTCTTACTTTTATTTGTATGTCTACTCTTTTTTCTGATGTCCTGTCAATCGCCCGAAGGTTAACTGTTAGAGATCCCTTTGAGGGATAAGTTCGCCTTTGTACATTTGCTTTTGTTCTGTTATCTGTATTTTTTTGTTTTATGTGCAATAAAAAGGTATAAATACATACACACATACATATATAATTACCCCAAGTATCAGGCTGTACTCGGCTGAATACGTGAGTGATCTGTTTATTTCACTATCATTTTGTGCTCATCTAAATGTTTTGCGTAAATTAGATCAGAAATATTTCCTGACCGATTCTGCATCCTTATCTCCGCAAAGGGGGCGTTTAGTGTCATATCAAATTCCGTAGCACAGCTATGTCATTCAGTTCACCCCCAATCATGGAGTGGATCACAGCCATCATACTGGTTTTTTTCCTCATTTACTACGGCACTTGTGAAGATTGTGTTTTACCAAGACCCAAGGAAAAGAGCCCAGAGTTACAACTGACATTAAAGCTACAAGAGGACTATGAGAGCCTGGAGAGCCCACAATGTAATAACACCCAAGGAGTCGAAGTTAAAATTGAATACCTTGTAGAAGAATTTTATTTCAGCAGCGACGAGGAAACACTAACTGTTTTCAGCGAAAATACCTTTGAATGGAATGACCACAGACTCACGTGGGATGTTGATAAATATGACGGATTGAAAACAATACTCATGTACAACTTTGATATCTGGACTCCTATACTAAAACTGAAGAACAAGGCTAATATCGTAGATAACAGTTTCTTTGACGTTTATAAGTGCGAAGTGAAATATACAGGGCTTGTCCAGTGCATGTCATCAGTTGAACATTCGGTTGTGTGCAGAAGTACCATAAAAGACTGGCCGTATGATAAGAAGAACTGCACTTTCAAATTTGACGACCAAACGGTTCTACTAGAGGACGCCGATATTGTATTCAGCGAGATTGGTTTAGCTTTCTTTATTGGGGCGAAAATTAATAATGGCTGGCAAATTATAAATGGAGAGGCGAAGAACAATTTGACAGGGGATCATCAGGCGTCAGTTGAATTCTATTTTGAAAGGAAGGCAGAGTGTCTTGAAGCTTCAATAATTATACCTTCTTTTATTGTATTCGTTCTTACAGTAACATCTATATGTTTGCACGTGAATAATGATGTACGTTTATTGATTTTGTATTTAAATTTGTTAAACCATTTTGCAATAAGTGTGGAAATTAATGAGAATATCCCAAGGTACGGGTCAGATATCCCCGTTATATTACTTTTTATATCTCGGTCTGCTCTTTGGACAATACTCGTTCTGATGTTAACATTTCTTTTAAGATGTTTAAGTAAATTAACTTCTGCTCCTCCTTCATTTGTAGTTTTCATTAACAGTTTAGTTTACAACAGTGTTGGAAAACACTTTGTAATACCTCGATGTAATGTTGAAAATCTTAATAAAAGCACCTTGGATTCTTTAAACCACTGCACCGAATGGATGGATTGTTCTAATATTATTAACAGTATCAGCCTGTACGTCACTTTGATTACATACGTCATTTTGTTTTCCATTTACATGCCTCATGATATATCTAACATAATTAAACCTGAACCGTATGATTATTAAGCAAAATTGAAAAAAAATAAATTGCTTTTGTGAAGAACTTAATTTACTATAACCGTATTGCTATTAGCTTACCACCACATGTGTAAAAATAATATTGACTGCTGAAATCATTACCCTTCCTTTTGGCTTTGTCGTAGTTGGATAAAAACAATGTGTTAGGATTTGGAGGAGAATGTTTAGTATTGATATTCTTTAAACTGTGTTTGAATAAGATAAATGCCCCAGTGCTCGACACTGCTCCAATATAATAATAATAAAGATAAACAAGGTGTCAATTATTCAAGTTAAAGTGTCCATCATTGGGTCGTGTACTATACATGGTCGTTGTTGTTATTGTTAGCATTGTGTCTTCAATACTAAATAAGTACTTATATTTCATGTTAAAGCAGATGTGTATTAAATAGGTAGTAACTTAGATTTTTCTTTACTGTTTAATTGTATCATCATTTTAATCAAAAATAAGTTACGAAAAACTGATCGAAACCTGTTTAATACAAAACCTAAAAATAAAACAATGGTAAAAATCTTTTAGACTTATTTTCGAGGCATCTCTAAAAAAACAAAAAATTAGAAATCCGAGTTAATCCGAATCCGAATAATCGCCTTTAATTTGGCTTGGATATCAACTTAAGAGATAGACGTTGTGTCGTATCAGGAGCTGAAAGAACTCGCATGAGAAAGAACAGACTGGAGACAACTGCATGGACAAGAATGACACTCTTAAATAAGATGATGAACAACTTAGCAAAAGTTAACCCCCCCCCCCCCCCCCTTTTGAATTTAAAAATCCCTTACTAGAACAAGAGCAACTGAATCGATTTTAATAAAACTTAGCTGACAACCATAGCGATTAAAGTAGCATAAAGTATTGTCGAAAAAAAAATCATTTCGAATCGTTATATCCGTTTGGTAACTACGATGTCACATACAGATCAACACGTCAAACTTGTAACACCATAATAAACCAGTAATTTATCAATAAAAACATCTCAAAGAAGAACAAACAGAAAAAGCAGGTAAACAAAAAATGCTCAGTTAAAAAATAATATTATTAACACAACAAAACGTAATCTTGAAAAACGAGAAGCAGACCGGCGGCACAACATTAGTCATCCCCCCCCTCACCTGACGTTTGCGGACCAAATGAAACTTGCAGAAAACTCAACAAACGGCTTTCCTTAGGAGTTGTTATTAATATTACCTGAATTTATACTCATATTTTGATCCCTGACACAAAAAAGAGGGGTGTTGTGATTTTTACACGTAGCCTAGGTTACTTTTCCTTACAAATATCAATACTCCATACTTAAGTTATACATAGAGTGAGTAACTTAGTGGGTCATGATGCGGTGCTTTCGAAATAGGTTCCTGCAAGAATAACTTGGTCGTACACCAACAAGCGTCCATGTAGTACGTTTAAGAGTTGTCCCATACGAATGTGCCGTACGACATCAGCAAACATGTTTCAATGCATCATCAGAGGTTAGAGACTTAACTTTCCTCAGCACGAAGACGGCACCACTCAATAAATTATATAAAACTCTTCCGTGACTGACTGACTGACAGATACAGCCGAAACCCGTAGCCTTAGAAGGCTGAAATTTTGCATAGAGGTTGCCTTTATGATGTAGACAAGCACTTAAGACGGATTTGTTGAAATTCCCACGGGATAGAGAATACGAAGTCGCGAGCAAAAGCCAGTTTATCATACTTTGGTACCTACGTGGCCTTTCTAATATAGGTAAGCATCCAACAAGAACCCTGGAAACTGACACTTTTGTCACCAGCATTCGGCTGTTTTGAGGTACAATGGAGGCAATGTGACGCTACCTACGACTCGAGAAAACCATGTCACTGGACTTCTTAAGCATCAACCCGTTTGTTTTGAACTAAGTAGCAGCTGATCACGCTCCTCACGAATATTTTCAGAAACTAGTTCATACGAACGTTCGCTGACAATAACTGTGCTGTCGTCTGTGAACAGCACAGACATACCAGTCGTAAAAAGATGAAAGAAGGCCATTAATAAACATTAAAAAAGAGAGTAGGTATTTACTGTAGCGCTGAACCCTGTGTGATCCCTACACTCAGAGAACCAATCTTTATCATACCTTTTCCCATTTGTTGACAGTCGGACATAACATATAGTGATAGTTTTTTTAATGGTGTTACATTACCGATTGATTATTGTGGGGGCGTTGCCATATACGATTACAACCGCGTCGAATAAATATTTTTGAACCAGTTTGCATTCAATCATGACGACGTACATCTCCCAACTCATAAGCCTAACCATAGTCAACTATGTTGTTGCTGAGGACTGCGTTCTAATACCGGAGCCGATAGAAGATGCATGGGACAAGGCGTTACACAAAGATTTGCAGAAAAACCATGAGCTTTATCTACCTCCAAATAACCAATCGTGTGTTCTGGCTGATATAAGGATTCATCTGAAGTCGTTTGTTTATGACGAACCCGAAGGGATCTTTACAATCAAAGTGTGGACTCGAATGAGGTGGACAGATGAGAGATTGAAATGGTCTCCTGGTGATTACGGCGGAGTCGAGAAAGTAGTCATGATGAGCCATCTTATTTGGAAGCCGGCTTTCAAACTAATACATGGTGTCTACCCACCCATCTTTGAAGTGTTCTACAGTGATTGCTCCATAAGTTATGATGGAAAAGTCCTCTGTGTTGCACAAGTACTTTACGACACGTTCTGCAGCTCAAAATTAAGAGATTACCCTTATGACGTCCAGAATTGTACCTTCGAATTTGGTGATGACGACACATATGGCATAACGAAGTTTAATTTTCCGGATAGAGTGATAGCTATGATGGGCGCTGAATACGGGCCAGGTTGGAGTATTATAGATGTGCATTCTGAAACATATGAGTCGTCAAGAGTGCAGTTATCTGTTGTCTTGACTTTGGAAAGACTAGCTTACGGTCTAGTTGTTATTTTAGTGACTCCTTGCATTATTCTGTCCTTATTGACCTTTGTGTCTACTTTGTTGAATCCGAAAGGATTCGTGCGCTTAGGATTTTCGTGTTTCGGCTTGATCAGTCACTTCATTTTTACAAGGACTATTGATGAATTCCTCCCGAAGCATAGTGCGGATACTCCGGTTATTTTGTTGTTCGCTAGTGGTTCTACTGTTGTAGCTGTAACTTCTGTATTGTTTGCGTACGTTTTAAGTACGATAACAGAAAAAACAACAGCGCCTTTTGCCTGGGTTGTAATAATAGTGAATAAAGTGATAAACAGTTTTGGGAAGAATCTGCTGTTTCCGAAGTGGGTTGAGGTAATAGAAATGGAAGATGTTAATGTAAAAAACAAAGAAATATGGACAGTCTTTGCTAATGTTTTAAACAGTATTTATATGGTGATGGTTGTTATTGCGTACATTTGTCTGTTCAGTGTTTATATGCCCAAAGCAATTACCGTTTGAGTATTAAATTGTATCTTTGGCTGATAAAACATTGTGTAAAAAAATGCGTTTTATTGTAACATCATTTGTGGAGACATGATTAACCAATGTAAAGAGAGAGTATTAGTTGGGGTCATCCATCCCTATTATGCAGGGAATCCTAAAATACAGTATAGAATTACCTATTACAAGTTTTCCCATGTTCTGACATAAACCATGGCACAATATGAAAATTAAAAAGTTAATTTGGGTTTTTAACAGGGCTAAACAGACCAGGTTGGAACCTCCTATTAAGCAAAAGTATGCTTGTGTGAGGTGACACCGCTCCATAACAATAAATGGTACTAAATACAAAATATAATTAGGACATAAGTCAGCAACATACTTTAGGTTAGGATACGTTTCCACTGACGTGAAGCTGGGCGGAAGGGACCCTAATTTACAGATATACATTTGGAGGCATTTAGCACAAGAGGCATTTCATCTTAGCTCTCTAGGTTGGCAACGCATCTGCAAACCCCCCCTGGGGTTTTGGGTGTCTATGGGCAGATCACTCACCATCAGGTAACCCACGTGCTCGTTAGCCTTCCTTGTCGTATACAAAAAAGACTTGTCAATAGATGTGACGGAGAGACGTACCTACTGATTATGATATGGTATTTAAATTTTAAATTGACTGTATTTTAACATTAATACGTTTTATAACAAGAACTGCTTAAAATTTTTGATTGTAAATTTTAATCTTCATTTTAATTAAATTTATTTTTAAATGTCAAGTTATTTTATTTTATTAATACTGTTGTTTTGCCTTTCGGACTTTTTCTGCAGTTAAATTTATTTTAATTTAATTGGATTCGGTGTTGTAATTAGGATGTCCACACAAATATGCGATGCGAACTGCTAAGGAATGGAATTCGCTCCCATCGTCTGCATTTTCGGACGGGCGGACGGGTAAAAGCTAGGGCTCTTCAAGGCTAGAGTGAATAGGCTGCTACTGAACCAGTGAGTTACACCTTAGGCCTTATCTGCACCTTCCATCGAGTGAGATAGGGGTCAATCACTGGTCAGTTTATAGTAAAAAAAAAATTACATGGATCTTAGTTATACGAAATAAACGATATTTTATTTATTTAATTAGACAATTTTCGAGCTCTGTACGTCAAGTATATGTAAGTTTTTTTAACGGCTTTTGTTTGTGGGATAATTTTGCCAGCGTCAAGGTTGAAAGTTACAAGAACAGTATTTTTGCAAAATATGGTGACGAACTAAAAAACAATTACTTTGCTCACCCGCGACCACAAAATTTGTGGCATGAGACGTAGCACAAGGCCAATACAATACAATACAATACAATACAAGGAGATTACAGAAAGACAGGTATGGTAGACAATAAAAGGATTGGACATGGTTTAAGCTACGAAAATAAAAAATAAGCTCACGTTATATTTTCTGTAATTTTATTTCTCATAATGATCATATAATATCATTGGTTTTAATAATAATAAAGAAAGACTTGAAAATCCCAATATCATCTGGTGCATTCTACATTTCCATCCAATTAAAGTCTATAGTCTGAAGCATAAATAACCCAACTTAGAAAAGTTGAAAAACCCCCGACATTGTCATTTCGAAGTTCAATATTTCGAAAACAGATGAACCGATTTTAATGAAACTTAGCTAAGAATCATCTCAATTAAACTAGCTTTCGATTAAAAAAACTACATCGAAATCGGTCCATTCGTTTGGCAGCTATGATGCTACAGACAGATACACAGATACACATATACACAGATACACGGATACACAGACACACAGATACATAGATACAAAGATACACAGGTCAAACTTATAACACCCCTCTTTTTCATTGGGGGTTAAAAACCATACTAGGCTAACTACTATTATGCTTTAATAATTAATAGTAGTCTAGGCAACTGCTACATAATGAGGGTCCTTAAAACACGAGTGTGTTTTTATGAAACGATGCGATGCTGAGTTTCATAATAGGATCACACCGAGTGTTTTAAGGCTTAATTATGTGGAGTTGCATACATTACTTTATCTACACACATATTACAAGTACTCTAAGATGGGTTCAGAAGCCGAAGGCATGTATGATACCCATACCTGTCACGAATTTGACTGTTTTTTTTAAATCATAGACAAACATACCGAGCCGACGTTTCGTAAACTGTTTTTTTTGATAAAAAAAATAAAAATATCACATTATTAATTATACATGTCGGACTGAACTCGACTTATATACTTGAGTGATCCGTTTTATTTCACTATGATTGTAAATTACGTTGGTTGTCAAATTCGATACATCGAATTCGATATCGAAAAGTATTACTTTACCGCTGGACCTGCTGGTGGTGGTGGTTGGCGGGCGATGGCGACGACATGTTGCAATGCTGGTCATTTTCTACGGTTTCTGAACCCAATATAGAGGACTTATGATATGTGTGTAGATAAAGTATTAAACAACGTCAAAATTAGGTGTCGGTAGTGTTTTCTTAGGCATGAGGGTTGCAAATAAGCAAATATAAGTTACAACATAAATAAGAAAACAGAGACCATTAACTATACCAATAAAGGTATTCCATTGCCTTGACTTATCACTGAGATCTTCATCATCGACCCATGTTGTTACTACTAAGTACTTAAAATTACTGGTTACAGTTAAACCATTAACAGTAGTCATCCACATGGGAGGCTGACTAGTTCTTTTCGCCAAACACTTAAAGAGAAAAGACAAAAGAAGAACTGTCACAGACAAAACTGTTGAGCTACCTATAAAAAGCAAAATTACTGGAGTATCAGGAGTGTGTATTGGCAAATACTCACAAATCTCGCTAGAGACACAAAAATGACATACTATAATGATACATAGCATTACCAAACGGGTATCCCCTTTATAGTCCAATAACAGAGATGCCACGGTTAACACAGCGAGCACAAAGCACGGCACAATTATAGTACCTTCCAGCGCCTCGTCCGTCCTTTGCAGTTTAAATTTAACCGTGGACTGTACACCAGTTGTCAAATTCTTGAACGCTTTGCCACGCATAATTTCCCATCCATCACCTTGGAAGGCGTCCATGGCGAACATGACGTAGGTCAAGTTGAAGATCACCTTGACTTCACCTGGTCGCCATTGGTCAAACTGGAGGTCACAAAGCCTTGTGTCGTAAGGCCAGTTCCTGGAATAAGTCTTGCAGAGGACGGTGTGATCAGCACGTACGGCGCACCGCACATGCCCAGTGTTGTTCACGGTGCATCTAGCGTAGAAGAAATCGAAATCTCCGTGCTCTACCGTATTGATTAACTTTAAACCTGGAGTCCATATTAACAAACTCATTATAACTGTCTTTTTTATACCGTAAAAATCATCAGGATTCCAGCTTAGCCTGTCGTCTTGCCAGTCGAAGTAATTAAAACTGTACATCGTGATGATTTCCTCGTTCGTGTCAAAACGGAATGATCGGAGGAGATAGTTCATTTTAACTATAACTGCAGTCTCGTTTTTCTTCACAGGTGGATACTCTAACTCGCTACAGTACAACAGATGTTGCCTCAACTCCATTTCTTGCGGTCTATCTGAAGTTTCCTTGTCTAGCTCACATGTTTTACAGAAACACACACTTAATGTGGTTAGAAAAGTTGCAAGCGCATACAGTCTCATGTCTGTTACTGGACTGGTTGGGATTGACTATATACGCCCCCTTCAATTTGGTATTGATACATCTGTAAAATAATCTTTTGCGGTATTAATTACATTTTATTGCAATTTCGTATCTGTATCAAATATTAGGTATGAAAAGGTATATTCGCTTAGGAGCTACGATACAATGGACAGACAGAGATAACACACTCCAAGCCCATAACAAACACCACCCTTTTGGTCCGTCATCGTCACCGTACGCCCATTTTAAGTCTCACTGCTGGGCTCTTAGAATGAGAAGGCTTGGGCTATAGTTCCCACGCGGTCCCACTGAATTGCTTCGCAGGAGTGTGCAGGTTTCCTCACGGTATTTTCAATCACCAAATAGCTAATTTCTCACATTAAATTTCGAAAAACACAGAGGTGCGACCTATTTTTGTGGCGGGTGTTAAAAGATACTTAAACTTCCACTTAAAAGATAGCCAATATGATCAAAAAGTTTGCTAAAAAGCCGAAATATTTACTGCAATTCGTGTTATCACAATCAGAAATAAGGGGTATCTGATAAACGCTAACGCCGCTTATTCAAAATATACTTAGTATAGAAATAGAACCGTAATATGTTTCCCGCTATCTTAATACCTGGGACAAACTGGGTACGGTCGGCAAGACAGAGCTTACTGAGGGTCGAGCACGACTTTACGAATTGAATGCTGGGTAACGTTACGGTTATCGTATCGAGATCGAGAAACCTCATACTAAATTTTTGTTCCAAATACGCTCACGGGCGGGCGCTGTTCCAAACGTCACGCAAACTCGACAACGTTTACTATTCGATTTTACGTGACGCAGGTTTCGAAAAGTCGTGCTCGACCCTCTGTAACATCATGTGTGGACAAAAACGGAAAATTTTGCGTATAGCTTCTAACTACAGGATTACATACGTATAAGTGTATCTACCTACAAGACTAGGTACAAGACTACGAGTATTTATTATTTCCCCTCCGCACAAAAATTTCACATTAATTCTGTGTAAAATGCATAGGGTCTGTCGATTGTGTGCGTGCTTTTGGCAAATATGTGACAGTTTTGTTGTAGTATGAGTTTGTAGGAAAGTAACAAATTTTGACATGAGCGTAGACGTGTGCTGTACGTGTGTACTTTGTCCCTCTCGAAAAGCAGAATAATTGTAGCGCATAGATAAGCCAAAGGCGCCTTCCGCTTGTCTACTATGCAGTATCTTTGTGTCGTTGTAGTTGCATTTGCACTCTAAGAAACTAATATTACTTACTTACAAAGAAAAACTAACAATTCTGGGCCCGGATAGTTCTTGAGAGTCGCACGAATACCTATCGTCTCCCGGGAGGAAAACTGTTTTACGGTTAATGGCATTGACTTGAATTTTGTTATGGAGTAAGACATGTATGTTGGATAACAATACAAGTAACGAAAAGTACAGTCGGCAAAAAAATATGAATTCAAATTTCAGTTTTGCGATGGTGATGTTTTAATAAAATGTTTTTTTTTCTAACAGAAAACTTTTCTTCGTCTTTTTGTGCACTGGGAGTAAAGATCTCTTTTGGGTGGAAAGGATACGCAACATTTCAATATGATTGAATCTCACGGTAGTTTCATGTTAACAGTGAGTTTACATAAACATGAAATCAACCTATACGAACTAACTAACTAACTAACTAACAACGAATAAAATTTACACTTGCTGGCCGTACAAACTTTGCATGTAGATTCGTAGTGCGAAGTAAAACCCATCTTTTATACGATGATATATATTATTTGAGTTGTAAATGCTTGCCTTTAGTGCGCATGGTAAAAGGCTTTTTAGGAGAAAATGGAGTTTCACAATATATAAATATGATGAGGCCCTAAACTGGATAGGGAAAATTATCTACATCCTGTCAAAACCGCATGGGAAATGTAGGAGAATTCAAAAACACCGACATTTTTATTTCGAAGTCCAAAATCTCAAAAACGACTACACAGAATTAGTTGCGGCTTATCTAATAACCATTCAGATTGAACTACGTAGCTTAGCTCCGTTTAGGAGCTACGATGCGACCAGACACAGATACAACTTATAACACCGCTATTTTTGAGTCAGGAATGAAAAAAACTGTTTCTTTGTCGTCGCAAAATATTCATGAACAGTTTTCTGACACCACACTGACACCAGTTGTTATTTTAGTAACGTTACTTCATACTTGTTTTCTGGAAAAAACCTGAACTCCTAATCGTCGTTTAATCTCGTATCTTTACAATATATTTCGTTCCAAAAACAACACTGCGCGGATCAACATAGAGTTGTCTTTGGAACTAAATGTATCGGTAAGATACGAGGTTGAGAAAGCATAGCGACGTAATGTCCCAAGAGTGCTAGCTGTCGACAGGTAAATGATGTACCGTCAACACATAAGGCCCTTTGTTTTTTGAAAAATAACTATTTGTATTTCGCGATGAAAGGAACCGAAAAAATGCTTAAACGGCACGGAGATGGGATTGCTGCTTAGGATTTGTGCGAGTGACGTTTTAGGAGGGAAGATATTAATGTTACTTAGTACTTACCTGGGCGACCGAGCTTCGCTCGCAAAATATCGTGATTTTTAGGGTTCCGCATCTCAAAAGGAAAAAAATTGTTGTCCGTCTGTCAAGACCCTTTTTCTCTGGAACGCGTAAAAGTAGCACGTTGAAATTAAAACCAAATACTCAAACCTGCAGTCCCTTGAAGCTGTGAAAAAACCAAACTTCTAAATCAACGCAGTCAAAAGATATAGTCATTAAAAAGCTTGTTTCCATGCAAATTGCTATACTGTGAAACCTAAAGGGTACTTCCAGTTATCCTAGAAACTTGAAATTTGGTACGAAAGTAGCTCTTATAGCACAACCACTCAGAAAATTGACAAAATCTTAAATTTTTATGTCTGTCTGTAGATTTCGCAGACCAATATAAGTTGACCCCACACTGCGTACATTTTGCTTAGAAGCAGGGCTCTGCTAACACTGGACTTCTTAAAACACCAGGGAAAAGCGTTAAAATCTTTCTGAGGAACCCTCTTGCGCGAGTCGGACTCGCACTTGTCCGGTTTTTAAATTCAGTGCTGTTGTTTTTATAATTATTAACATTATTTTGACGAAGCCTGTTGCTAAATTTATTTCTGTGTTCTTCTCATTGTTTGTAACTTCTGTGTGTATTAATTTAATGAAACATCTATTTGACCAATTACGGAAATTGTATTTCTAAAAAATTTGTTGCACAATTAAAATTATCCACCAAACAACAATAAGCACAGAAACAAAAGTTCAATTGATTTACGTTTTCACGGAATTTACATTTTCACGGAATTCCCGCCATGAATCTCTGTGGTTCCATCTATAGGTAAGTAAGTATAGGACCTTTTTTGGATCTGTATTTTTGTGCCTCACTTGTCCGTCAACTAATGTGACTTGTGTCAATCACTACAATGTTTATGTTTAAGTTTATGTATCTCGCCACGTATTCATGATTTATGGCTGCATTGCCGCATTTGCCACCCGTTTCGACGACCGCCTCGCCGCAACAGACTGCAAGCTCCCCAAAACGCCCATGTAAGTTGTAAGTCCGCTTATTTCCTACGAAATCGCTCTACTCGATAGTAGAGTGTGGTAGCGATCTACTACACACTAATCGTTTCGTGTTTCGTGTTGCTGTAGTAAGTATCTCAATCAGAGGGGCCAGCCGGGCCTCGAACCTACGACCTTCTGCTTGAGAAGCCATAATAGCCGCTCGCAAATCGCCATGTGACTGATAAGACTGTTAGTTTAGTTATAAAATCATGGAATAATGATAACGCTTTATTGCCTCGTGAAGGCCGAGAAGGACAAAGTCAGCAAGTACCTTGACTTGGCTCATTAGGTTACCACCATGTGGCCTGTTGATTCGACGATCACTGTCCCGATAGTCGTTTCGGCGAACGGTCTAATAGCGAAGAGCCTTGACCATCACCTTAAAAGGCTCTCGCTAGATGGTTGGGTCAAGGGTCAGATACAGAAGGCGGTACTCCTGGACACGGCTCGGATAGTCAGGAGGTTCCTCTCTCTGTAGCCCTGACCACCGGTAGCTTAGGCCACGCCTCGCTGCCAGCGGCACCCTAGGTTAGGTTTTTATAATGTTTTTATATTTTGTATTAATATTGTTTTATTACTTTTATATGAATATTGTAAAAACCTAACTTGTGATAAGAATAAATAAACAGAATGCTTTATTGATATAACAGTTGTGTTTCAATGATAGAGGTTGAGATCTCCTATATAGCAGGTAAGATACATTAAGGCATCTGTGTCAGGAGACCCCGCTCTTCTAACAGTAGATACATTTAACCAATTTACAGTCTACACAGCATTAATGAACTAAATTACTAAATTTAATACATTTATAGGTAAGTACCTACCGTGTGTGTGTGAGAGAGAGAGCGTACGTGAGTGTTTCTCTGAGTCTTCAAATGTTTTATCGATGGTTGTACTTTATTATTCAAAACTTTTTGCAGACGCCATCGAGCAATGCTGTTTTACCGTGGCACTGCGCAAAGGATGTATAATAGCCGCCCTAGGATGTTTGGTTTTCTTTATTGGTCATTTCCAACATGACATAAGAAATGATCCCGGTTAGTAGAGTTGCTTCAAGGACTCCCAAACCGCACTACAATGCTATTTTTAACCCCCGACGAAAAAGCCCTCTTTTTATAAGTTATAAGTTTGATCTGTGTATCTGTGTATCTGTATGTGGCATCG
The DNA here is from genome assembly GCA_963691665.1 of Clepsis dumicolana. Classification (NCBI taxonomy): domain Eukaryota; kingdom Metazoa; phylum Arthropoda; class Insecta; order Lepidoptera; family Tortricidae; genus Clepsis; species Clepsis dumicolana. Next base: position 8,111,805 of record OY829528.1, on the reverse strand, counting down.
TAGCTCGCAAGCGGATGGACCGACTTCGATGCGGTCTTTTTTGTTCGAAAGCTAGTTTAATCGAGATGGTTTTTAGCTAAGTTTCATTAAAGTCGGTTCACCCGTTTTTGAAATATTGACCTTGGAAATGACAATGTCGGGGGTTTTTCAACTTTTCTAAGTTGGTTAGGTTATATCAAATACGAATGCCCCCACTCGTAAACGAGATCACTGAGTAACTTCTTGACCACTGGCAGTGACAGCTAACCTCAATCTACTATGTTGACATGCTTAAGGACAGAAAAGCAAATTAGCTGCATGTTAGTAGACGGGTATAATGACATTAATAATTTTTAATAATTGTACCCTTGTTAATTTTACAGATCCTTCAGTAACGCTAATGATTATGAACTTTATAATAATATTGGCATTGTTTTGCATCCTTATTGGCACAATGATGGTATTTGATTTTATTACTTTATATAATGTACCTAATTAATTATTTAAGATTCATAATAAATAAATTACTTTTGATAAAATTAGTTGTAAGTATTCCACTTAGTGTAGATATTCCTACTTATGCTTTTACTCTGTATATTTTAAGATTCGACATTTAACGGTCAAATTAACACACGTATTTTGGTAAAACGAAGATACTGTTCAAAATTTTTGTTAACTTCTATGAGGAAAATAATAAGTACTTAGCTACCTATCGCTACTTTACTAACCCCCTACGAAAAAGATCTGTGTGTCTGTGTATCTGTGTATCTGTCTGTGGCATCGTAGCTCCCAAACGAATGGACCGATTTCGATGCGGTTTTTTTTAATCGAATGCTAGTGTAATTGAGATGGTTCTTAGCCAAGTTGCATTAAAATCGGTTAACCTGTTTTTGAAATGACAATGTCGGGGGTTTTTCAGATTTTCTAAGTTGGTTGGGTTATTGCGTAGGTACTTGTATCTTTTTCATTTGTTTTCGAATTGCTGAAAAACAGTCATAGTTTGACCGTCCAAATGTTATCTTATTTTTAGAACCTGCCAAAAGTGATGCTGCCCGGCCTGCTCATGTTCATAATCTGTTTTGTTGTATCCGAAGGCGTAAAATACGATTTGAATCAACTGAAAAAACCACAGCAGAGCACGGCGGTCAACATTGCCAATACCGTGATAAGATCAGGTAAATCGCAGTAACAGTGGCGTAGCTGGTGGGGGGGGGGGGGTGTCACTTGTGATTGGGTGGTCAGAGGGTCGAGCAGGACTTTTTGAATCCTGCGTAACGTTACGGTTATCGTATCGAGATCGAGAAACCTCTTACAAAATTTTAGTTCCAAACACGCCCACGGGCGGGCGCTGTTCCAAACGTCGTGTTTACTATTCGTTTTTACGTGACGCAGGTCACGCAGGATTCGAAAAGTCGTGCTCGACCCTCAGAGCGCTTAGTCGATCGCTTTCGCGTTTAACAATTCTCATACTATTTGACACTTTAACACAAACGCCATCGAGACGTATTTTGTGCTTTTTGATTACACTAAGGGCACAGAGCGCTTAGTGTATTTAATCAACGACAAAAAAATACGTTTCGGATTTAGTTGTCTTATTATTATGAGAATTGTTTGTTGTCGATACGTGCCACTAATGGCGCTGCCTATTTGCTCATATTACAGAGCGCCTCGTGTAATCGCCGACCAGGCCAAGAAATACGTCTCGATCGAGTTCGCGTTTAACAATTCTCATACTATTTGACACTTTAACGCAAACGCGATCGAGACGTGTTTTGTGCTTTTTAATTACACTAAGGGCACTGACCGACCTTATAGCGAACGCGATCGAGACGTATTTGATCCTTTCTGGTTTAAAAGAAAGTCCTTTAACGCTTTCATTCTAGTCGAAACCCTCTTTTTCAGTTCTCATTGTCTACTGCTGGTTCACTTTCCTGAGCTACTACCTTGTGATTCGTGATTAATCAGAATAAAAAATATAAGAATACTTACCTACTTTTTTATTATTATAAAACTGTAAATAAATAAATACCATTTGACAATTGACACCAATTGACCTAGTCCGTCGCGGGACCGCGGTGGATGCGGAAAGCACAAGACCGGTCAGAGTGGAGAGCCTTGGGGGAGGCCTATGTTCAGCAGTGGACGTCTTTCGGCTGACATGATGATGATGACCTAGTCCCAAACTAGACAAAGCCTGTACTATGGGTACTAGAGAACGGATAAACATACTTATATAAATAAATACCTACATACTTATATACATAATATTAAACATCCAAGATCCGAGAGCAAACATTCGTATTTATCATACAAACATCTGCCCCGATTGGGGATCGAACAGCGGGACCTCAGCTTCATAGTCAGGGTCTCCAACCACTAGGCTATCCGTTCGTCATATCCCGTTTTCATTATGTCTAAATTTAAAACTGTTCATTTATAACTGCAGAAAAATTACCGGCTTCGAGAGTACACGTGCGAAATAGTTGTTATGTAAAACCTCTTAATTATTCTTTAGTTTGGTTTTTGTTTGTTGTGTTGATTGTGCATCGTATCCAGTACTTTATGCCCTAGGGCGGGAATGGAGGAGTAAAGGTGATTTCCGCTTGTAACGCTCTCCTATCGCCGTGACAGCACGTCAGGTGGTAACCTGGTAACACCCCCTTAGGTGTAAGGGTGGGGCACCACCACAGGATGCACTAAAAAACTATGAGTATTTAGTGTACTCGTAAAATTTTCAGCGGCCGCTAGTGTAGTGTAGGAAAACGTACATTAGTCGAGTTTAGCTGTTTTGGACTCATTCGTTCCTTCCTCTGGGAGCGCAGGATCCGGTGGCAGCGAGACGCACACTACGCGCCGCGGCTCTGCTCGCGCGACTACTAATAGGCGCATTATTTAATCGAAAGCTAGATTATTAATCAAGATGGTTCTTAGTTAAGTTTAATTAAAATGGGTTAACCCGTATTTGAAATATTGAACTTTGAAATGACTATGTCGGGGGTTTTGTTGGTTGTCAATTACATCAGGCACTCTGAGCTCGCCTGAACCGATTTTATTGAAATTCCGCTAAGAACCATCACGATTAAATCAGCATTCTATTGAAACAAAGCGCATTCGAATGGTTTTATAACAAGAATCCGACGAGGCAAGAGTCCGGCGAAACAGCAATTCGACAAATCGGGAACTAATAAAGTTGAATAACCCCCGACATTATCATTTCAAAGTTTGATATTTCAAAAACGCGTGAACCGATTTTAATGAAACTTAGCTAAGAACCATCTCGATTACACTAGCTTTCGATTAAAAAAAACCGCATCTAAATCGGTCAATCCGCTTGGGAGCTATGATGCCACAGATACACAGATACACAGCTTAAACTTATAACACCCCGCTTTTTCGTCTCGGGTTAAAAATAGCTTTAAATGTCTGCTCATGCAGTACTGCACAATCCTTACCCCCCTACGAAGGTCGTTTATCAGTCTGGCAGGGCTGCCACTCGCGGCCGCAGGGAGCGACCGGTGGAACTCATTTTCTTTTTTTTAACGGATGTTACCGGTTCTTGGGGCAAAACGTAACAAAAGGGAATCCTGGGGTAATTAGGGTAATTATTTGGTCCGGGTAAATGTTTCGGGGTAAAATAGTTTATTTAGGAGATAGGCAGATAACTTAATCGAGGGAGATAGGAGAGATGCTGCCGCCGAGGCGTGCACTTCTAGAGGAAGAACCAAGAATTAGTTCCAAATATGTGGGGCTAAACTTGTCTTGTATACGGGATTGATCTGTTCATATCTTTTTCTTTTTTAGGGTTCCGTACCTCAAAAGGAAAAAACGGAACCCTTACAGGATTACTTTGTTGTCCGTCTGTCTGTCTGTCTGTCTGTCAAGACCCTTTTTCTCTGAAACGCGTGAAGGTAGCATGCTAAAATTAATATCAAATACTCAAACCTGCGGTCCCTTGAAGCTGTGAAAAAATCAACCTTCCAAGTGAACGCAATCAAAAGATACAATCATTAAAAAGGTGGTTTCCATACAAATCGCCGTACTGAGAAAGCCTAAAGGGTACTTCCAGTTGTCCTAGAAACTTGAAATTTGGTATGAAGGTAGCCCTTATAGCGCAACCACTCCAAAAAGTCCCAAAATCTTAAATTTTTATGTCTGTCTGTAGATTTAGTAGACCAATATAAGTTGACCCCACATTGCGTACATTTTGCTTAGGAGCAGGGCTCTGCTAACACTGGACTTCTTAAAACACTGGGGAAAAGAGTTAAAATCTTTCCACGGAACCCTCGTGCGCGAGTCCGACTCGCACTTGGCCGGTTTTTTAAACCCCCGACGAAAAAGAGGGGTGTTATAAGTTTGACCTGTGTATCTGTGTGTGTCTGTGTATCTGTGGCATCATAGCTCTCAAGCGGATGGACCGATTTCGATGCGGTTTCTTTTAATCGAAATATAGTTTAATCGAGATGGATCTTACTTACCTAATTGTAGCTTTATAATAACCAACTTAAAAAAGTTGAAAAACCACCTACATAGTCACTCCAAAGTTCAATATTTGAAAAACGGGTGAACCGATCTTAATGAAAGTTAGCTAAAAACCATCTCGATTAAATCAGCATTCGACTAAAAAAACCGCATCGCAATGGGTCTATACGTTTGGGTTTGGGAGCTATAATGCCACAGACAGATAAACAGATACACCCATACACAGATCAAACTTACCTCTCTTTTTGCGTCGGGGATTAAAATACCCATAGACAGGTCAACTTGTAACGCCTCTTTTTTTTGTCTAATTTTATGGCCTGGTTACTAGATCTCTAAGCCAATGATCTCTCTCTTTCTTGCGTCGGATGTTGACAACACCCACAAAATTATTTTCCCACCTAAAAATTCTAAGCGAAAATCGAGTTCAAAACAAAAATAATATCGCTCATTTTCGCAATGAAAAACTGAAGCACGGCGATTTACATCAACGACCCGAATCAAGTCGGTGACAGCCAAATTCTTGAGGTGTTTTTTTATCATCACTCGTCAAAAGTTAAAGTGCGCAGTTAGGCATTATGAAAAAACGTCTCAGAACTCTCAATTCATGCCGACGTTATTAAAAATGCCACTCATAGTCGTAAAATGTAGGCAGTTTTTTTATGAAACTTGACCTAGTTAGCGGGTTCTGGGGGGACGGTGCGATGTCGTTGCGATATCGTGGCGATGTCGTTTTTGTCCCCCCACGCAAAAATAGAGTATTTGAGGAGTGTACGTGTTGTTTTAACCCCCGATGAAAAAGCGAAGGGTGTTATAAGTTTGACCTGTGTATCTGTGTATCTGTCTATGGCATCATAGCTCCCAAACGGATTTACCGATTTCAATGCGGTTTTTTTTAAACGAAAGCTAGTTTAATCGAGATGGCTTTTACCTAAGCTTCATTAAAATCGGTTGACCCGTTTTTGAAATATTGAACTTTGAAATGACAATGTCGGGGGTTTTTCAACTTCTAAGTTGGTTGTAGCACCGTATCGTCTAAAAGGGTGGACTGATTTAGATTTAGACGAGTTTTTTTTAAATCGAAAGATATTGTGTCATCCAATCAGTCAATCAACAATACAGTACAAATATTATTTAATGAATACCACACAACAGTACAAGGAGATTACAAAAGAAACAGGTAAGGCAGACAATATAGAGGTCTTACCTCGTAAAAGCGATCTCTTACAGACAACCAAAATACAGAAACCAAGATGAAGAGGCTAATTTAGGCCAACCATATTATTCTAGTAAGGATGACTAACCTTTATTACCAATGTGTACGGGCCGGACTGTATAGACCCGCACTTTTTGGGGTTCAAAATAAAACGCGACGCTTTCGGCTTCTGATCGGATCCGTAGAAGAGGTTGTTTCCAGAGAGATGGCTGGCTGACGACTGTGAGAAGACTCCGAGACGACTGACTACCCAGCGCCGCGCGGGCTCTATTTATACTGCTCGGGCGAGAGCGGGGGCCCGGGGCGCCGGGTTCGTTTGTCCTTCTCACACTCGGGCGAGCGTGGGGGCCGGGGCCGGATCCGATACTATTTTATTTCTCTTTCTATTACTATCTATTTACATGAGCTTAGCCTATTTTTCTATACGATACTTATATAACTATTATAATATAATCTTAACCTATCTTAAACTATAATTACAAACTAATTGGACTGCGCTGTCCCGCACATTTCTCCCGCCGTTCATCGCCGTGGTGATGAAGTTTCTTCCGCGTGCTGGACCGCAGTCGACTGGTGCACCGCCGTAGGCAGGACAGCCAGTTTCTTTGTGGGGCGTCGAAGCACGCCGCCCTTGGTCGCCACGTCCGCAGCTCGCACGATGCCGTCGGCACCGGGGTACGTGGCGGTGACGATTCCCCGCGGCCATGTGTTGCGTGGAAGGGTGCCGTCGACGATAAGGACTAGATCGCCGACGGACAGCGCGGGGCCGCGCCCTTGCGGCTCCCGCCGGTGTTGGAGTTCTGGGAGATACTCCCGTATCCATCTCGCCCAGAACAGGTCGGCGAGTCTTTGTGATGTGCGCCAGGTGGCGCGTCCGACGGTATCACTTTCTTCGAAGGTCCCAGGTGTCGGTGCCCAGGCAGAGCCCCCGAGGAGAAAATGATTCGGCGTGAGTGCCTCAGGGTCGTTTGGGTCCACCGACACGTGGGTCAGTGGCCGGCTGTTGACCGTAAATTCGGCTTCGGCCAACAGCGTGATGAGCGTCTCTTCTTTAGGGTGCCGCTCGTGTAGCGTCACCTCTAGTGCGGCTTTGGTTGCCCGCACCAATCTTTCCCATTTCGAGAAACGGCTTGCCTCAGGAACTGCTTCGCTTGCAACTATCGCAACATTTTGGTGTGTTGCAAAGTTGGTTCTTTCTTCATCAGTCAGGATGGGCGTCTCTTTGTCTGCTGATGAAGGCAAGACCTTTTCTTCTGGCCACTCTTCCGGTGGCTGACGCAGAAAGGCTGGGCCCTCGTACCATCTATGATTCTTTGTAAAGTTCTCTGGTACGTCCCGGGTTGCATCGTCCGCAGCGTTTAAATTCGTTGGTATCCATCGCCATTCGTTGACTTTACTGGTCTCTTCTATTGCAGCTATGCGGTGTGCAACGAACGGGCGATAGGTGCGTGAGCCGCTGCGGATCCAGTGTAGCACTGTCTTGCTGTCCGTCCAGTAGATGGTGCTGTCTATTCGTTGTCTATGTTCTTTTTTCACTACTTCAGCCATGCGCGTGCCCATTACTGCTGCTTGGAGCTCCAGTCTCGGGATCGATGTGAGCTTCAATGGGGCGACGCGCGCTTTGGCTAGCACTAGCGATGTGTACACCCGACCGTCGGGTTGTTCGGCGCGCCAATACAGCGCCGCGGAGTAGGCTGACTCGCTGGCGTCTGTCATTACGTGCAGCTGTAGGTTGGAGGCGTCGCTGAACCCTGGGTAAGCGCGGGGTACTGACACATCCCGTAGAGCTTTTAGATGTGTCAGCCATTCTTTCCACTGATCGGCGAGATCGTTGGGTAGTCGCTGGTCCCAATCTATGCCCCTGCGCCATGCTTCTCGTAGCAGACTCTTCGCTCTTATTGTGACCGGTGACGCGAAGCCCATGGGGTCATATAATGACATTACTATCTTTAGTGCTTCACGTTTCGTCGGCGTTCCGGTCTCGAGGACGGCTGGCGGGATGCGTGCCAGGTCCAGGTTAAAGCTTAGTTCGTCTTTTCCGGGTCTCCAGATAAGTCCCAGGACACGTTCGCTCGGGCCGCCGTCGTTGAGCTTAACGGCGTTCGGCTGTTCGGATGTGGCCTTCATGGCTATCATCACTTCCGCGCTGTTTGATGTCCAGCCGCGGAGGTTGAAGTTTCCCATCTCGTGTATCTGTTTGACGGCAGACGATGTGTCGATGGCTTCTTTCACTGTCTTGAAGCTATCTAAGTAGTCATCGACATAATGATTTTCTATTATTGCCGTTGCGGCTCTATTATCTATGTTTCGATGCTTCATGGCGTTGAAATTCTTCACGTATATCGCAATTGATGGAGAACACGTCGCTCCGAAAATAAGCGACGTCATTCTATATTCGGTGGGTGGCGTGTCGCCTCGCTCTGCTCCTCTCCACAAATATCTTAGTGCGTCTCTATCTTCTTCTCGCACTTTGACTCGCATAAACATCTCTGCTATGTCGGCTGTTACTGCCACCGCATGTTGTCGGAATCGCATCATAACACCCGGCAGCGACTGCAATAAATCTGGGCCGGACATTAGGTGATCGTTGAGTGACGTCCCCTTTGTTTTTGCCGCCGCGTCGTGCACCACCCTGAACTTGTTGGGTTTCAGAGGGTTAATGACTCCGAAGTGAGGTAGATACCAGGTTCGTCCCGGCGTTGTGGTAGCGGGAGCTGGCTCGGCGTACCCCTTCGTCACGAGTTCTTCCATTTGTGTTGCGTATTTCTTGCGTAGTTCTGGATTCTTGTCTATCTTCTTTTCAACGCTGTGGAGGCGGCTGAGCGCGTTGTCGTAATTGCGTGGCAGTTCTATTTTCTTGCTGTTCCACAGCAGGCCAGCTTCGTACACGCCCGGCTCCACTTCTCTAACTGTTGCTTCCATAATTTTTCTCGCCTTTTCTTCCGGGTCGCTCGTTGGACGCGCAGGCTGGATGGCGAGGCTATCTATTGAGAAGAATCTTTCCATCTGTTCTTCGATCGTCTCTTGCTTTTCGTGCAAGAAGTTTACGCACGCTCCCAGCGCACGTGTGTGTGCGCCGTGCAGGACCCACCCCAGCGGGGTGCGGGAGGCTACTGGCTGGTTACGACGGCCGCGTCGCATTTGTTGCGCCACTAACAGGTGCCAGTTATCTTGGCCTATGAGGATTTTCGGACGGCCACACGTGTAGACGAGTTGGTTTCTTATGTCCTGTAGATGACGACATTCGTTGACCGTTCCCTCGTCGACTCGCTGCGCAGATAGTGCAAGGTTCCTCATCGTTCGCGCTTGGATTGCATATTTTCGACCTGCGCCTGTTAGTTCTATCTTCACTCGCTGACTCCGTTTTTGTTCAAAAGTGGAGTCCGATATGGCATCAATGCGCAGAGGGTCAAGCGGTCCCTCCGCTCCGACGTCCTCGGCCAGCTGGCTATCTATGAGGGTGACCGTTGAGCCGTCGTCGAGCAGGGCCCAAGCTTCTTTCGTGCCCAGAGGCCCGGACACTTTTACTGGTAAAATCTTCAGAAAAGAGTGTGGTCCGCAAGCCCATGCACAGGTCACTGTTTCAACTGGCGTTTCCTTCTTGTTGTCGCAGACTTTCTTCACGGTGACCTCTTCGTCTGTATGTAGAAGCGTGTGGTGCCATCTCTCGCAACCGTCGATCGCACATTTCCTTGCTTTGCACGTGTGTGCATATTTTCTATATCGCAAGCAACGAAAACATAGTCGCTTTTCTTTCGCAAATTCCCAGCGCTGTGCGGGCACCGCTTGTGTAAACTTTGCACATTCGGGGGCGGTGCTGTGAGTTCCGTGGTTGCACACTGGACATTGTTTGCGTTCTATGGCAGCAAGCGTTCGATGCGTTGGCGGCCGGCGCTCTTGATACTGCGGTTGCGCCGACTGTACTATTTCTGGCGGAGCGAACGGCGCGCAGATATCAGCCTCTCGCTGTAGGAAGCGGGAGAGTTTCAGCAGGTCAGGCTCTTCTTGAGGTTGGCCCGCCACAAATTCGAACCATCTATATCGCATGTTCATGCCGAGCTTCTCTGTCACGTGCTTCGTGACTTCCGGGTTGTACATATAGTGGGCTCTATCCAAAGCGCGTAGCGTAGCCACTATATTACACACTTTATTCGCGAATATGCAAATGTCTCTTGGGTTGTCCGTTGGCCGCGGCAGCGACCGCAAGCGTTCCAACTCGGCGAGTGCGATGGCGTCGGGACGCCCGAACCGATTTTCCAATACTTTAAAAATGTCACTTGCACATGCACCACTTATCAACAGTTCTTCTATCGCTTCGCGCGCACGTCCTTTTACACTGTTGCGAAGTCTATAAACGTTTTCACTATCACTGAAACTATTCACTGTATCTATATATGCTTTCCTGAACGAAAGCCAGTATTGGTGCGAGCCCATAAACACTGGTAAGTCCACAGGTTTCCGCTGTTGCTGCTGGCCCGCGGTAATGGCCATGGTGATGGCCGTCGTGAGGTCGGCAAGCGGGTTAGGAGGCCGCTGCATGACCTGGACTGCTCCCGCCGGTGCTTGCATTCCGTTCGGCGGTATGGCACTATGTAGCTGCTGCCTCGGCGTCGCTGCGGCACCGAGCCACACGCCTGGTGCAGGCTGGGGCGCTGCGGCTTGGTTGTTGCGGGTGCCGAGCTCCTGCTCAAGCGTCGCGGTATTGGCGGGGTCGCCCCCCGTCGGTGGCATGTTGGCCCCGAGCCCTTGCCCGGGCGCCGTCGCGGGACTTCTTTCCGCGTGCAGTTGTTGCTGATGCTGCTGCTGTTGCTGTTGTGCGCCGAGCCATCGCTCCAGCGCCATCGAGTTGGCAGGGTCGCCCCCTGCCGGTGGCACGTAGGCGCTGGGCTCCGGCCCGGGCGCCGTGAAGTTGGCGGGCACGTCCCCCGCCGGTGGCATGTAGGCGCCGGGCTCCGGCCCGGGCGCCGCGAAGTTGGCGGGGACGCCCCCCGCCTGTGGCATGTAGGCGCCGGGCTCCGGCCCGGGCACCGCGAAGTTGGCGGGGACGCCCCCCGCCGGTGGCAAGTAGGCGCCGGGCTCCGGCCCGGGCGCCGCGAAGTTGGCGGGGACGCCCCCCGCCGGTGGCATGTAGGCGCCGGGCTCCGGCCCGGGCACCGCAAAGTTGGCGGGGACGCCCCCCGCCGGTGGCAAGTAGGCGCCGGGCTCCGGCCCGGGCGCCGCGAAGTTGGCTGCGTCATGCTGCCTGGGTGCAGGAATTGGAGACCTGTGTCCCGAGACCCTCGTACTTTGGTCGACCCAATCCTCCAATAAAACGAAATCAATCTTAATTTATAAAAAATAATGTAATTATGTAACTAATGTAAATACGATAAAACTTACGATACGTAAAACTGTGCTCTAATATGACACAGACCACCCAGAATCAGCCGCTGTAACGCGAGCCGTAATCACAGACTCTGGATGCCAAACCTTTTTTGGATGAACTGCATTAGAACACTCACCTACTTGCGTATGAGCTATAAGCTTAATAATGAAATGATGATAATAATGAAAAGGATTACATTTTTGGTCACATCAATTTTAACTCGGCAATTTATTGGTTCGAAAAAAATAATTAAGGAATTGTAACATTTACATTACTTTAATATGTAAAGTTAGCACTATAAAAATAAACCTGTTAGGTTTTTACTTTTACCATTAAGTATAAACTAATTTTACTTAATTTTAATTACTAAAAAAAAATTTCGAAACTCATTCATATTATTAAATCACGATATGAAATTTAATTCTACAAAACAGTACCTCACTTATACTTTTCTATAAGCATAAATGGTTCCTCATGACCTATCTATTTTCTCGATCCTTGCATTGCGCAGATATCCTTATCGTCGATGAAATTTTCCTGTCTCTTTCCTCTCCAATGGCACCAACAACACCGTCTCCAACGACACCAACAAACTCCCTGCAGCAACCAGCTCGTAGTACCAACCATCCCTCAGCAGCAATCAAGTTTCTTTTTTTTTTTACGTCGTCTTGTAGTAACTTATTCAGTTTTTTTTTAGGTAATTTTTTTTTTTCACATAAAAGTTTATGAAGTACCTTGTCTTCGAAGTCTTATAGGCACTTTCAGTTTTTTCCTTACACATTTTATCAATAACTATTATGTTGCGTATTTTGTGTTGATTTCTGGATTTTACATTTGTCTTTCAATTGCAAACGTAACACTGTTCTTTAAAAATAGTTATTTTACTTAGTTTACTTTATTTTTATTAATTTGTGTCCACTATCTTTATTTAATTGTTCACGTATCACAATAACTTTTTTTTTTTATTCTTCTTTAGTCCACTAACTTATTTTTATTAATTGTTCTTGTATTAACCGTATTTTGCTTCTTCGCACTTTAGTTTTTTTTTCACTGTTACACCCAAATTTTGTGTTGCTTCTCTGGCTCTTTTCTGGCCGGCGCGGCGCGCCGCCAGTGCAGCGCGAAGGCCGCACTGGCAGGATCGCCATGTGATGTTGGGTGTTTAGGGAAACAACTGGCTTGTATGAGAGTCGTCTTTATTCTGTCTCAAGTATGCAACGGTACAATAGGTATATGAATATGTAAGGTGTATGTGAGTGTGTAGCACACTACAACCCTTCTCGCCCGGTTGGGCTCTTCGGCCGTGTCTTCAACGACCGTGTCCTCGTCCTCGCTGTCCTCACTTTCTATAATTGCGAGTTTCGCTCTTGCCAGCTCCATCTGTAGCCTGATCAGCTCTTGTCGCACTATTGCAGCGCGATATGCCTTGCTGCTCTTCTTCTTGCGCGCTGACGATGTAGCAGCGAGGTCGCTCTTCTCACTCGGCGGCGGCGGTGGCGCGAACGTGCCGGGGCCCGCAGGTGATCCCAGTGCGGCGTCCGCCCGCGGGGTCGCAACCCCGAGGTTGATAGCCAACAGTGCAGCCGTTGCCCGCGCGTCGAGTGGTCTGGCCACCACGGTAGGAGTGGTGCTTCTTGGCGGTTGAGTCGTCGCTGTGACCGCCGACGGTGGTGGTGGCGGAGGTGGAGGTATCGGTGTCGGCCCCATGCGTGTGCTCTCTGCGGCGGTCCGTGTGGAGACTGCAGACGTAGTCGCGGAATCGGCGGTGATGCCCGCAGACTCGGACGGCGTCGTATAGGCGGCGGCTGTGATGCCGCTCGACGCAGACTCGCCTCTTCTTCCGACGGAGCGCGTTACCGGCATCGCGAAACTATCCGGTTCGACTGGACCAATGTACGGGCCGGACTGTATAGACCCGCACTTTTTGGGGTTCAAAATAAAACGCGACGCTTTCGGCTTCTGATCGGATCCGTAGAAGAGGTTGTTTCCAGAGAGATGGCTGGCTGACGACTGTGAGAAGACTCCGAGACGACTGACTACCCAGCGCCGCGCGGGCTCCATTTATACTGCTCGGGCGAGAGCGGGGGCCCGGGGCGCCGGGTTCGTTTGTCCTTCTCACACTCGGGCGAGCGTGGGGGCCGGGGCCGGATCCGATACTATTTTATTTCTCTTTCTATTACTATCTATTTACATGAGCTTAGCCTATTTTTCTATACGATACTTATATAACTATTATAATATAATCTTAACCTATCTTAAACTATAATTACAAACTAATTGGACTGCGCTGTCCCGCACACAATGAACGTGTTATTTTTTTTAAATCATAACAATTTGGATATGACCTGGCATCCAAAAATTTTGTAAAATACATTCAGTACATACTTAAATACATATTAAACATCCAAGACCCAAGAACAAACATTCGTATTCATCATACACAACTGCCCTGACCGGGGTTTGAACCCGGGACCTCGAGCTTCATAGTCAGGGTCTCTAACCACTAGGCTATCCGGTCGTCTTATTATGAAAGCTAGGCAGAGACTCCTATAGTTGCCGGCAAAATATTCCAGTATAATCCGCTTAGAAACCCCATTAAGTAAGTAATTTCAATAAAAATATCACCAGAATACAGCCCTTCTTAAGTACACGTCAACATCTCCAGTTGTCGAAACGATCCCCTCGCTTCGAGGAGCCCTGCTACTCGTGAGGGCCTCAAACACGAATTATGCTGCCTGTCATAGACTTAACAAGCATTTGTAATTTATAAATCCATGGTGGTTTATTTACACACATATCATATTTAATTAGGTCCTCTATAAAGCGTTCAGAAACCGGAGGTTACCAGCATTGCGAGAGTCAATTTTCGTATTCAAAAATAAAATAAAAAATCGATACGAAACGTCGCGGGACCGAAGTGGATGCGGAAAGCACAAGACCGGTCTGAGTAGAGAGCCGCGGGGGAGGCCGCCGTCCAGCATTGGACGTCTTTCGGCTGAAATGATAATGATGATGATGATGACGAAACGTCAGCTCGATATTATGTTTGTCTGTGATTATAAAAAAAAGCCAAATTCGTGACAGGTTCATTATGCCTTCGGCTTCTAAACCCGTCTTAGACCTAAATAAGGCCTAATTATGTAGAGTTGCATACATTACTCTATCTAAGATAAAGATGAGATCATTTCCAATATTATCGGATTAACTTCGATTGAGTATTGTATTAACGAATATCGCGATCGTCAGTTAAATCAGGCTCACTCCCAGACTGCAGGGAGGGAAATGAAGCGTAACCCAATGAGTGTTGCTGCATCTCGGACCGATGGTTGCCACAATTTTTTTTTTATTGATAGAGGGAGGCAAACGAGCAAACGGGTCACCTGATGTTAAGCGATCACCGCCACCCATGAGAACCAGCAACCCCAAGAGAGTCACTAGTCCGCTGACGGCCAATAAGGGAACAATACACTCTTATCTTGAAGGCCCCAATGTCATAGTTAGTTGGGAATGTAGGGTAGAATTGTATTAATATTGCTATGATTATTTATTTCACTTTACCATTTTTAACTAATTTTGATATTGACATGTTGTAATTTTTATTATTATTATTTGAAGTTCGACATTGTGTTTTTAAATTAAGGATTATTGTCATGGGTTGTGATAAATTTGATTATGTGTAATTTACATTAATATTATATAAAATTTGCACGTCATCATTATGACTAAGCACGTGAAACGTATAATATTATTATCTGGACCTATAAGTATACCGTGTTTTATGCAAATAAAGATTTCTGATTCTGATAAGTACAGACATAATTTATTATTACTCGCTCGTTTGCTTTCCTTGTGTATAAAATAGGAGTTGACCTGAAATTTACTACGTCAATAAGTACCTACTCAGGTACAGTGAAGAAAAAGTTATAATGTTGTCTTTTTTTATTGCATCTAAATAAGCCCAGAAGCTTGATAAAAATCTAAAATGTCTTCAGTTGAAAAAATACTTTTTTTGTAAAGTGTAAGCTTTTTCGCCGACTGTACTTTTTGCTGTCTGTACTTGTCTTGTCATCCAATTTACATATTCATACCAAATCATATTAGTTCCATATTGAATTAAAAAATTATTCACAAAACCTCAGTAAAAACAAAACAAAATATTTTTCAATTAAAAACTTTTCTAACGAATAAGCTGACATGTCCTTTCCCGTCCAGCGCAGCACACAGCTTATAAAGTGACACAGAGGTTCCATTTGCATTTGAGTACTGTGATGTGCGATTTCTCCTCTGCCAAGCATTTGACATTTACTCGGTGCATTTTGCACAGGGTTGGTTGATTGTGTGCGTGTTTTTGTCATTTCCGTTATTTATTTATTTTGCTTTGGTATTGGTATAAGTTTGTCTTACTCTAAGAGTACGAGTGACAGAGCCAGCATAAAACCCTCATGATAAAGGTTATTGGGCCTCTATCCGTAGCGCTGGCGCTTGTCAAATGTTTGTTATTCCATCTCTGTAGTGCTAGCATGACTGGCCGCGACTTTGTTTGTCGCGCGAGATTATATTACCCGTCCCGTTGCATTCTGAGTGACAGAAAAGGACGGGCAGTTGTTCTCGCGCAAGATAGAAGTCTGTGAGTTGTGCTTTTAAAAGAAAAACGAAAGAGAGACAACACGAGTATATGTTAAATGCCGCCAAGTATTTTAATTTGATGCAAATGTATTTAATGTAGGTTAAATCCAATCACATTACATATAAAAAGAGGTGGATAATAGATATGTCATCAGCACGCCTAAAATGAATCGCAGAAAAGGCTATAATTGTAGCCTCTTTGGCCTCAGTCGGTCTCGAAAAGGTCCATACTTGCGGGCAATGTCAAAATTTTTGCACATGGTTTCTTGATTATCCTGCGAGCATACGACGTATCTTTACTTTTAATACCATTGTTTAAATCCATGGCAAATTTAGGGTGCTAGAGTCACAGTAAAAAGGAATAGTGATGAAAAACACAAAAAAAAAATACAAGCCCGTTAAAAGCTATAGAATGAAACCGCTGTTGAATAATGACCCTGGCGCACAGAATTAAACAATTCAAAACGGCCAGGTGGTCATAATTCGAGTTTTTCGGGAGCCGCAAACTTTTCCGGCGGCGCGGCCCGATCCGGCAATGGCTGTAAAACCGGAGTCAACTCTAATTGGTTTACTTTTGAAGCAATTTGGATAAAAATCACACGCTCATTCAGGGTTCACACGTGTGAATGCGGTGACGGTTGTTAATTGTTGTCCACCTTCGTAAATTGTTTTAGAAATTATTAGTTTTGTAGCTCTACCATTTTGTTCCTGTAGCTGTGGAGACCTTGGGCAGTTGGGGTGCGGATGCAAAGGGTTTTGTGCAGTCTCTGCCCTAGTAGCGTTTACCGTTGGCCAGTCGTAGCCGACGGTAGGCATACTGTCGGAACAATGTCGGAATGGTTCGTTAAATCGCCCACATGAAACTTGCATGGGCCCGTCGAAGACAAATATCACTGCATGACGGTAGCTGGTTGTTGGCCCAATGAAGACTGATTGCCAACATTGGGCCTTTAAGTCATTTTCTATAGGGCCTTGGTTGTTGGCCAGTCAGCAAAACATACGGCCAAATTCTACCGTTGCCCAACTAATGACGTATATTGGCCCATCCAAATGCCTACAATAAATGCTGCTGGGGTGGTGACTCCCGCTCCGGCTCGTTCTTGGTGCAGAGGTTGGCCATCGCCATTCAGCGCGGTGATGCAGCGAGTGTGATGGGGACCTTTGCGCCGGGAACGGTCAGGGGCGGGTTGTTTGATTAGTATTATTATGGCTTTATTTTTGACCTTGTATAATGATGATGATGATGATGATGTGTGGGGACGCCTGGCTGGATCAGGCGGGCTGTCGATCGTCTTGTGCGTTCATTCAGCCCAGTTCCCCGTGGTTTGGAGCCGACGGTTACTGCCCCAGCGGCGCTCCCACGCAGCATCTCTCCTCGAGTCTCCTCGTTCTCCTGCTGAACATAAGGACCTTGTATAATGACTTGCGTGGTGTGTTTTTGTAACTATATTAGCTATACAATACAAAGGAGTCTTCACAGAATGCTACAAACGGCTGGTGGAGTTGACGCGTGACCAGAAGCTGGGTCATATCTGGCACAGAGGATCAGCATCGCCATCCAACGTGGCAATGCTGCCAGCCTTCTGGGCACACGCCACCAGGCACCAACAAAGGCAAATTTTCTATCTGTAATGTTCATTTTTAATCTGTAAGTTACATAAATTTGTAAGCTTTATTCTTGTTATTTTTAAGTTAGTTTGTAACAAAATTGTTTGTTAATTTGACTAATTGACGCCATATGAAGTTGTAATATAATTAATAATATTAAAAAAAACTGTCATAATCTGGTAGACATGAGAAATAATTTGGTTTGCCTCGAAATCCATTTTAATGATAGGAAAGTGTAGAGAAAAAATCTAAAGCCGCCCGCCTGCTCGTTTGCCCTCTCTTTTATAAAAAATAAATAAATCGTATTTTTCTGCTTGTAACCATGCTACTGCTGCGTTCAATTATTATTTCAAATTATTACTATTTTGCTTTTTTAGTAAGTACTTAGTATTTATAATAAGTACGAGTACATGGATCATCGAAATATTGAGACAGACGGACAGACGGACGGACTGAGTCTCACCATAAGGGTTCATTTTTAACCCCCGACAAAAAAGACACATGTGTATCTGTGTGTCTGTGTATCTGTCTGTGGCAACATAGCTCCCAAACGGATGGACCGATTTAGATGCGGTTTTTTTTAATCGAAAGCTAATGTAATCGAAATGGTCCTAGCTAAGGTTCATTAAAATCGGTTTACCTGTTTTTGAAACATTGAACTTTGAAATGACCGTCGGAGGTTTTTCAACTTTTCTAAGTTGGTTAGGTTATTACCATTTTGGTTGGGAATTCCAAAAATCTAATAGAATCCTGAATAAAGAAAAACACCCTCGAATTGTTAATTCAAAGCGACTTATAATTATTATTACATTATAACGCGAACAAAACGCCTTTGTAGTCCGAAAATAAATATTTGAATTGAATTAGGGAAGATCAAAGAATTTTCTTGCTAAAAGGATTCCTTCGTGAAACCAGCAACGGAATGGATACAACTATAAGAAATTGAGGAGGCAACGATTCGATTAAATATTTAGAAACAATTTTTCAGCTTTTACTTGCGAATCTAAATCTCTTTTTAACTCCCAACCTAAAACTGCCGGGGAAATTACAGGCGCAAGAGGTATTTCATCTTAGCCCTCTAGGTTAGCAACGTGTCTGCAATCTCTCTGCTGTTGCAGATGTCTGTGGCAGCTGTGATCGCTTACCGTCAGGTGACCCGCTAGCTCGTTTGCCTTCCTACCAAGTATTAAAAAAAAGTTTAATAAGCACCGATTCACCGAGAACTTACAGTGAAAAAAGATTTTCCACAGGTGAAGCAAAAATCATTATTTTGTTCAGGTCATAACACCACTTCACTCACTTAATCACTTTGACATGTAATATAACCAACTTCGAAAAGTTGAAAAACCCCGACATTATCAGTTCGAAGTCCAATATTTCAAAAAACCGGGGGAAACGATTTTTATGAAACTTAGCTAAGAACCAATCACGATTAAACTAGCTTTCGATTGAAAAAATCTGCAACGAAATCGGTCCATCCGTTTGGGAGCTATGATGCCACAGCCAGATACTCAGATACATAGGTCAAACTTATAACACCCCTCTTTTTGGGTCGATGGTTAAAAACATACTTGTCTATCCGTTGTCCAGTACAGGCCTTGCCTAGTTTATGACTACACAAATTGGTGTAAATTGTCCTATCATCATCATCATCATCATCATCATCTTGTCAGCCGATTGACGTCCACTGCTGGACATAGGCCTCCCCCGCGGCTCTCCACTCTGACCGGTCTTGTGCTTTCCGCATCCACCGCGGTCCCGCGATCTTCACCAGGTCGTCGCTCCATCTTGTTGGAGGCCTCCCGACAGCTCGTCTCCCGGTCCGCGGACGCCATTCGAGAACCTTCTGAGCCCATCGGCCATCAGTTCTGCGAGCAATGAGCCCCGCCCACTGCCACTAAGTTTCGCAATTCTTCCCATGATCATTATTATTATTATATTCCCCGAACTTTTTCCAAAAAAAGTCACACACTAAATCTAGCAAAGAATAAACCGCAGAACGATACAACAATATTAAGCACTAGGCAAAAGTGTAGACGTCTTCATAATTCTGCGGATTACACGCAATGTTGCCATGATAAATGGCTAGAATTAAATGCAACCTGTGAAGAAATACCGGTATACCGTGGGAACGTGGTACCGGTAAAATATTAGCTATATTGTGTAACAAACGGCCTTTACAATTGTAATAATTTATGTGGTTCTCTTCGGGCTATCGGTGGCGGCATTCCTAAATTGGCTACTAATTGGTCTAAATGTCGGGAATACATTTTTTTTACATTGTACCTAGTAAAGTGCGAAATACCTTCGCCTCTTTACGATCATCAATACGATTTTCATTATATCAGCCTAGAAAGGCAAACAATTATATATTTCATAGCACCTAAGTTTTAATTATTTTTGCGGGTGGTAGGACCTTGTGCGAGGTCCGTCCGGATCGCTACCACCATCTTACTCGCTAATGCTGCCGCTAAGCAGCAGTGCTTGCACTGTTGTGTTCCGGTGTGGAGAGTTAGACAGCCGGTGTAATTACGGGCACAAGAGGCATTTCATCTTAGCTCTCTAGGTTGGCAACGCATCTGCAAACAAAATCTTGCGGGTGTCTATGGGCAGTGGTGATCACTTACCATCAGGTGACCCACTTGCTCGTTTGCCTTCGCCTCGTCGTAGCTATAAAAAAAAATTTTGCTAAATCCTTTTCTCCTTCAATTTTATAAGTCATCGTCATCACCAGCCTTGTTTGGTGTCCCCTTTGTATTATACCACTAATTGATAAATTCTCCTCCGTATAACGTCGAAAATCAGTAGTTTCTAGTTCGAATTTTAAATTTCATCCTTAAATAATTTTCTTGCAGCAAGCATTCGTAGAAATTACGCAAACTAAAGGCGCTCAATCTTAAAGACCTTACCAATTTGGCGAATTCAGAATCTTAACTTCGGTACACAACTTAGAATTAAGACATTCCTGGCCAAATCATTTGACTCCTGCCCCCTCTTCTATAGTCTAGATATTTGGATTGCTGATGTACCTACATATAGTCGTGCTTTGAGAGAAAGAGGCAGCTAGATCATTTCAGAAGTCAGGATATGCCCTATGGAACATTTTGAAAAAGGAACGATGTTGCGAGCAGGAATGTGGGAGCTGGGCAGCGATCCACGATTGAACTATTTCAGAAGTGCATATAAGATAAGATAAGATTCATTTTATTGTCAGAAACTGTGTACATCAGATCATATTGTCATCATATAAAAGGTCCAACAGCTTGCCCTTTTCGGGCGTACAATAGCATGTAAGCAAATATATTATAACAATCTTAACTAGGCATCTAAACTTCTAAAATATTTATTTAAATTATAGAAACTTCATTGACAACCATTTCTTGAGCTTTGTCTTGGATCCAATTCCCTCTTGCGATTTAATGTGTTCAGGCAAATGATTAAATATTTTAATTCCAGTTACATATGCACTCTTCCTAAGTATAAAGCTGGAAGTTCTAACAGTACACACGTCATATTTATATTGAGATCGGATATTTTGTTTAGAGATACTTTTTTTTATAAAAATGTCATTTCGGTCTTTAACAAATACACAAATTTGCAATATATAGAATACAGATACATGTCAGAGTTCGGGTTAAAGATACTTTATTCTCAAAAGAATTACAGAAATTCACTTATATGAGAATATTTAAACACTTAAAGTAATTTAAATCTAAATCTAAATCGTGCAGTACATGACATGACAATAATGTATGTATCAAAAGTATTAACAAAATTGAGGCAATTTACTTGCAACTGCAAAGAGGGTAGATTTCTACAATGATCTACTAAGTATACAATACTTGTTCGGCTAGCGGCGGCCGCCCGCAAGCGGGTATATACTGACGTCACAAAGAGCGGCGTAATGAGAGATGGAATGGATGCGGCATAAGTGTATGCGACGCCATAACAATAAAATTATGGTTGTTACTGTTGTTAGTGTGTACCTATATAATATAATTGTATTTTAAAATTTTAAATAATATCTTAGGTATATGTAGATTTCTTGTTTGTACGTTTAGTATATATAAGTAGGTATTATTAATTAATTAGTAGTATGTTTACATTACTAAAATATGTAAATAAATATCAGTTTAATTATATTTCTGTGACATTAAATATCTTTCGTATATTTATAATCTATGTATGAACATGAAAGCTAAACACATTGACTACATTTTATCTTATGGACAAAGTGTCCGTAAAACAGCTGTACACCTACAACACTTGCTTACTTATAAGAAAAATATTACACAAAGATGACAACACAAAGATCAAAGATGATAACATGTTATGGAAACATTATTTTTTATATAATTATTACATTTTTAAATACAATCAATGACTTAATATTTCTTATTTCTAAAGGCAGGCTATTATACAATTTGACACCCTCAGATGATATATTTCGTCGTCCGTAGTTTGTTCTAGAGATCTAGAAAACTGCCAGATGGCAGTGATCAGGTTTTCAGCATTTCTATTACGGTAGTTTTGTAGTTCTTTTTTTTTCGTAAATGTCAATTTTGAATGTACATCTTTGTGTAATATTTTTCTTATAAGTAAGCAAGTGTTGTAGGTGTACAGCTGTTTTACGGACATGAGTTTGGTTTCACTATAAACTTTTACGGTGGGAGTCAAATAATCAAAACGGAATAATGTTTTAATAATTTTGTTTTGCATGCGTTGTAGTTTTTTTAAGTTAGTGCAAGAGTTAATATTTTGTTCTCTTTAAAAACGTCTCTTAATGATTGCATATTCCTAAGGTTAAATATGATTCGCAGACATCTTTTTTGTTGAAGAAAAGTGGATTCAATGTTCACTGAATTTCCCCAAAATATTATGCCATACGTAAGGACGGGGTAAACATTTCCATAATAAACCTTCATTGCAACATTAATAGAAGTTATATTAGTCAATATGGATAGAGCGTAGCAGGATTTGGCTAGTTTCTTATTTACTTTGTCGATGTGGGACTTCCAATTAAGGTTGCTATCAATTGTGACTCCTAGAAAGTTTGTATTATTCACTTGTTCAATTATTTTACTGTTCGTAACAACATTTAAACTCTTTTGCACCTGCTTGTAATTAATAAATTGTACGATTTTAGTCTTATCTAGATTCACACTTAAATTTAACATGGATAACCAATTTTCTAAGGTATTTTGTCGTTTGCTATATCAGAGTCCTTCTCTCCAGATACAAAAATAGTGGCGTCATCAGCAAACATAACACACAAATGGTTAGTTACTAAGGGGAACTCATTTACGTACACCAAAAACAACAGTGGCCCCAAGACACTACCTTGTGGTACCCCTTGCAGATTTGTATTATATTTAGACTGTACTCTTGTAATTTTTTTTTTTTTTTTTTTTTAGTCCTGTCATACGTGTCCAATATCGTAGCCTGAGATCTATTTGTAAGATAAGTTTCTACTAATTTCAAGGCAACTCCTCGAATCCCGAGATAATCTAGTTGTCTCAATAAGATTTTATGCGACACGCAGTCAAACGCCTTAGACATATCTATAAACAATCCAACAGAAAATTAAAATTAAAATTTAAACATAGATACTGTATACTAAAAAGGCTTGCTTTTAACCTAAGATAGGTGCTAACTAATTGAATCAGGTGTTACTTTTGCGGAGGTCTATATTCATGAAAGTCATGAACTAATAACCTAACCAACTTAGAAAAGTTGAAAAACCCCCGACATTGTCATTTCAAAGTTCTATATTTCAAAAATGAGTAAACAGATTTTAATGAAACTTAGCTAAGAAACGATCTCGATTAAACTAGCTTTCGATTAGCCCTTTTGGTGGCTAAAGCTCGCTGCGGGTGTGTACGGCAAGTGGCAGAAGCCCGTAGCGGGCTCCTGTCAAAATTACCGCTAAGTGGTGTCGTGTCGTATTTCGCCGCGTAAATAAAACCGTTCAAACTGTTCCTTATCTATCCACACTTGCTAGATGCATACCTGATTAGACAAGGACGACCACCCATAAGAGGCCCGCACTAGACAGCTTTTTTTTTTAAAAATTTCGTGCCACTTGGCGTTGACACCCGCAGCGGGCTTTTGCCACCAAAAGGGTTAAAAGAAACTGCATTGAAATCGGTAAATCCATTTGGGAGCTATGATGCCACAGACAGATACACAGATACACTTATACGCCTCTTATTCGTCTAGGGTTAATTTGCTCAACAGTGACTACACGTGTAAATTAGCTAAGTTTATGCGACAAATGTATTTTCCACAGGCCCAATTATCGCCACCACACGATGCCACGTTTCGGAACTTTACGAGCCAATTCTCAAAGAACCAAAACCTCCGTTCAACATGCTACCAATTACTCTAAAACTACCTTTGTACCTGTAACTCATTGTTTCTAACTTATCTTTATTTTTGTATTTTCTGTACAATAAAGCGTTTATATACTTACTCACTAGAGCAGTTTTAGGTGCTAATTATGTTACGCGTAAAGACGCTTAAAATTAATAAAAAAAAAATAAAAAATTTTGTACACTCTTAGCTATCCAGTCAGCAAACGTTGCTGAAGAATACCCCAAAGTTTTGGGACTTAGAAATGTTTTGTGGAATTCGATCCCCGGCTCATTACGAGTTGGCGCGTTAATTGTGAAATTTTAATTATCACTGCCTCGATACAGGTTTATATTTTATAAGTGGAGCCCTGAATTGAAGACAAGACAACAGCAGAGGGTTGAGCACGACTTTTCAAAACCTGCGTCACAAAAATCGAATAGTAAACGTTGTCGAGTTTTTAAGTATGAAGTTTGGAACAGCGCCCGCCCATGAGCACGACTGTACGAATGCTGCGTAACGTTACGGTTATCGCATCGAGATCGAGAAACCTCAGACTAAATTTTAGTTCCATAAGTACGCTCACGGGCGGCCGCTGTTCCAAACGTCAAACAAAATCGACAACGTTTACTATTCGATTTTACGTGACACAGCATTCATAAAGTCGTGCTCGACCCTCTGAAGGTACTTGCCCGACAACACGTAGTACCGTGACGTAACGTGTTTAGCGCGAGCGTTCTTCTAATTGGCACCGACGGGGGCTGAATTTTTCAACAACTTGTAACTGGGAATGAATTTAGCCAAATTTTTCACGTTTCACGCTCGTTCCGGGAATTTCGTTTTTTTGACAGTTGGCTAACTGGCGTGGAGCGGGAATTAAATTGTACAGTCTCCTACGCTCGGTTTGGACCCAGACGTGTTAAAACTTATAGATGTTTTTTGTGGTGCATCTGTTTTAGCAAATGCGTTCGAGACGTATTTTTACACGACTGTCCAAAGAAAAAGAGTGTATTGTTTTCAGGGTCCATGTAAGTACGTATGTAATACACTAAAGGCCAGAACGTCTAGTGTAATCGACGGCCAATAAATACGTCTCGAACTCATTTGCGTTGAAGCAAGGTTTATGTGTCAATTTGTCAAATAAAATGAGAATTGTTTGTTGTCGATACGTGCCACTAGTGGCGCTGCCAATTTGCCCATAATAATTCAGACGGAAACGCTAACGAAAAACGCTATCGAGACGATTTTTTTTGGTCGTTGATTACACTAGAGGCTCAGCAACAGCGAAACTTTCCCCCGCAACACGGCCATTTATAAATGTCAACACAATAATACGAGGGAATTTTAACAAATAAAATAACTCAATCTCACTTTGATAGTTCCCGCCCCGGGGGCGGCCGCGGAATTGGTTTCAAAAACTCGATCCCAGTTTTAATGCTATTTTCCAATTGCAGTTATATTAGTTTAGTTTGTCTAGATCTTCGCTGTGTGTGCTTTTGCCCTGATGCCGAGAAAGTGGAGAAGTTGTGAAGTATTATTTCTATCATTGAGGACAGGTACCTACTATATTAGTTATTTATATAATTACGTTAGAAGATACAAATAGAGCAAAATACAGCGTCTTTTAACATGAAACTACCTACCGTAAAGTGAGCCTCAATCTTAACAACCAAATCTCAATCTCAATTTTAACCGTGATAGTGGATGGACAGTGCCAGTGCCCCCTATTGGGACACTGTGTCAAATACTGCAGCAACGATTAGTGTGAACGAGCCTTGATTACTATGATCATGATCACTATGATCAGTATAGTCAGTTACCCTACATTTGATATTAATAAAAATTACGATGAAACGACGGTAGTTGTGCGCCGCTGTCGATTTGATATTAATAAAAATTACGATGAAACGACGGTAGTTGTGCGCCGCTGTCGATTTGATATTAATAAAAATTACGATGAAACGACGGTAGTTGTGCGCCGCTGTCGATTTGATATTAATAAAAATTACGATGAAACGACGGTAATTGTGCGCCGCTGTCGATTTGATATTAATAAAAATTACGATGAAACGACGGTAGTTGTGCGCCGCTGTCGATTTGATATTAATAAAAAATACGATGAAACGACGGTAGTTGTGCGACGCTGTCGATTTGATATTAATAAAAATTACGATGAAACGACGGTAGTTGTGCGCCGCTGTCAGCTGAGCTACGCCTAGTAATACCTGCTTTATTTGAATTGAGAAATGCTTTTACACATCGAAGTGTTTATCACATTGACGTAAGATTGATTTTTGCCTGACCTGTGGAAAAACTTTTTTCACTAGAACCGTAGTCGTGCTGCAAATTAGGTAGCACCTGTTAGTTAGATAATTATTTATTTGAAATGGGACTTTTTTGCTAAGCTAAATATATAAGTACAAATAAAGTACCAAGTTAGGTACAAAAAGTCGCATCCATTTCTATCCGTCCCTCTTCAACGTTAAAGAAAGACAAAGAAACATGCAAAATGTTACATTTACCGTGTTAGTGAAGGAAGATTGTAAAAATCCCGATAGAAAACAAATCTCCCTGTATATTACAGTAATATTTACATTTTCCCTATCCCGGAAATTCGCGCAGCCCAAATGATTTACAGACTTTATAATAACGACGTAACAGAAAGATGAATAACACAAACAAATAAAGCAAACAAGAAAAATAATTAAATTGAACGTGTCGGCTAAACAAACAGCGAACCCACATGCAAACACCTTTACATGATAATGATAAAAACATCACGACGCAAAATGGTGGGAGAAAACTGCGTTTGAGGAGGTTTGAGGTTAGAATGGAGTGGAGCTGCCCTTTTTTAGCCGCCGACGAAAAAGAGAGGTGTTATAAGTTTGACCTGTGTATCTGTGAGTCTGTGTATCTGTCTGTGGCATCATAGCTCCCAAACGGACGGACCGATTTCGATGCGTTTTTTTTTAACGAAATTTATACTTAGTTCAAACGAGATGGTTCGTAAGTTTCATTAAAAACGGTTCGACCGTTTTTGAAATATTGAACTTTGAAATTACAATGTCGGGGGGTTTTCAACTTTTCTAAGCTGGTTAGGTTATTTGAAAATGAGTTAGCAGAGTATAAATATAATATGGATACTTAGCTACTCGTACTTAACCAACTAGGAAGGTAGCTACTTAATCTGACGACAAGAATCCATTTTTATTATGAACGCCGCGTACCTTCCTTGGCCGCTATTCGCCTCCCACCAGCGTAACAGCACACTCCTTACTTTCGAGCATTACGTGATCCCTAAGAGTTGATAAACCTTATGACTTACCGAAGTTAGGGCTTTTAAAGTAACGATATCATATAAAGTAGGTTAGTGTCCGCTTTATACCTACCCGTGGTACGAGGCGACACAATTCAATTCATGTCTTTTCAGGTCAAGTAGAATAGTGACATATAACGGATCACGATATTTATATAAATGATGCCGCTGGATCGTGCGCTCCCAGAGGAAGAACTACGAATTAGTCCGAAACATGTAGGGCTAAACTCGACTTATAAACGTGAGTGATCTAGTGTATTTCACTATGATTCGAGTCTCACGGTAGGTTCATGTTAAAAGTCAAGTTGACTAACTAGAACTCACACAAAGGCATATTCTACGAAGAGAAAATATTATAAATTGTAACAATAATTTTATTCCATTGTCATATCCGTTTCCTATCCAACAATTTCCATTTTATTTCTTCCGGTATATCCAGCCATAGCCGTTGCGATCCGTACGTTACCACGACACGACCACGACTAAACGCGACGGGTGACTATTATTCCCATACATTGCGTGTGTTATAAGTTACACGCTGCGCAATGATCCTTTCGACCGCGCGATGTAGAAAAAATTTGCTCGACGCGCCGCGGTCGCTTATCTCCATTAGCGCCTTTAAGATTTATACGCCAGAAGAATTTACGACTCATTGTGAAATATTTCTTACCTCTAACTGAATGGAACCTGAAAATCATGTGCGAACTTGTAAGTGCGATTTAGCTTGAAATTGAGTATTTGACTGTCAAATCTACACAGGTATAATTTTAATCTTCGCCTGCTTTTTGACAATTTTTTGAAATTTTCTCTTAAACTACATGTTTATTGTGGCAACACCAATGTTTAAACGGTGTGCATTATGATTTTAGCTATATTTAGTTTAAAAACAACCGAATCGTATTAATATTAAGGCCTGAAATACGAGCTCGAAGTCAGTAGACGAAATTTTTTCAGGACACCATATTTTTCTAGCTAATCTCGTTCTCGTCTCTGAACCTTGTCCTCATCTTCAATCCAGCACAGCCCGCAGATAAATACATATATAATAAGAATAAAACACCTGAATTCCAAACGATATTATAATCAATTAACGACTCATCGCAATAAATTGAAGCTTTAACGCCTGCCAAAATGTAAATAACAACAATTGTTCAAATAGACTTGATGCTGATGAATTATTTAAGGCGTTACCGGAAATCCGTGAATTCTCATTTTATTTGCTTTGTCTACCGGTTCGTTTGCCAAAAGGGTTGCTGTCAAGTTGTCTGTTGTCGAAAACATCTGTGTAAAAAGCTCTAACAACGCTTCGGGGACTTTTTTCACGTTTCAATGTTTTACTCGAACCGAACTCTGTAGGTACGTCAGATTCAGTTGAATATTTATTTTTGTTGACCAGATTTTTTTCACGGTACCTACCTGACAGGGTGAATGTTGAATTGTTTGGATGTTCATGGCCTGAGGTGGAGTGTTCAATTTCATATCTAAAGCCACCTCTCTCTACCTTACCCATAAAACAGACAGACGGGAGGCTTATATATGTACCTACTAAAATTTTTCGCCACTTTTTGAAGGGGACAAGGAACACATACGTACAGCACACGTCTACGCTGCTGTCAAAATTTGTTACGAATACTAAAAAACACGCACACAATCAACAGACCATGATAATTTTGATCAGACTTAATGTTAGAACTGTAATGTGACTTGCAATAAGGCGGCAATTGAGAAAAATCTGGAATTGGCAAGTTTGTGCGCAAATGACTGGGTAGCGTACAACAATCAATATTATATTACCTACAATATTACAAGCAATCAACATTATATTATACTAGAGGCGCCCGCGGCTCCGCCCGCGTGGAATATTAGGAATCTCTGTAGCAATAGCAATGTGTCCTGTGGGTAAAAAAGTAATATTTCTAATTAGTCCGTCAATATTGGACATGTATTTTTTGCTTTATGTTATCAATAAAAATTTATATAGATTAAATTTTAAATTTCCGTAGACTGCAATGCAGGATAATGGATGGCTTTCTTTATCCCTGAACGGCAACACTGGCATAGACAATATCACAATAGATCACTCGCTTTTGGCTCGAAATTCGAACTTGCGATTTTATTTTGCTTAATATATAAAACTTACACACCCAATATCATACTTTCTCAAGTTTTTCGCGATTCCAAAGATCAAAGAATCGAATTGCTTTAAAAATCCGGAGAAATAATGCGTTGTTTGGGTGAAACGTGTCAAAATTGTGTTGTAGAGCGCCATCTCGCTCTGTCCCGTTTCTTTTGTCCCGTTCTGGTTTTTCGACTTTATATATTAGATGGTAGTATAATGGTATACATAAAGTTGAAGTACAAATTTAAGCTTAAAAATAAAAATAAAAGCAAAATAATGATTTCTATTTAATGAAAAAAAAAACAATGAAAATAAATGTCCTAACTTTATTCCTGGGGCTCTGAGGCAAAACCTTTTTCCGAGACTTGGGGCGTCGCGCGTCGCTTCGCGAGAGAGGTCTTGACCCTCGCTTCGGGTCATTTCTGGTGCAGAGGTTGTCCATCGTGGTTCAGCTTGGTAACGCGGCAAGTGTGTTGGGCACTTTTGCGCCTGGAATGACGCAGGGCGGATTGTTTGACTGACTGTGTATTTTCTGAATTGTAATGTATGAAATAAATATTTGTCCACTTCGCATAATATACCAGGTAAGGCAAGTATTGTCCGCAGCTTCGACCGAGTCCCGCGGGAAATTTACTGCTGAAGTATCTGTACTAATTTTATTTGCCAATCAATTTTTTGAATCCGTTCAGTAGTTCCAGCGATTTGCCCAGACATACTAAAACCCAGAGAAATGTAAATAGAGATAGAAAGAAAGAGTATATGTACCTCGTGTGCCTAAAAGTAGGGCTGAGAACTTCATTGCTCGCCGCGAAGTTCAGTCTCTCCCTCCCGCTTTTCGCATGTGACGGCAGATTTTAAAAATAAAATGCCTTTGGCCTTTTTTGTGTAATAATTAATATTTAACTTGCCATGTACACTCGTATTTTAGGGATGAATGACTTGCAAACTAATCATATTTTTAATAAACACACTGAAACATGAATACACAGAAAAAAACCAGAAAAATGCCAACCCCGGGAATCGAACCCGGATCCTCGACACTCCAGATCGTGTGTCATACCCCTTACACCACGATTGACATAGAGGAAATGGACGAATTTTTTCCATGTATTCAAATCTCAGCCCCTTTTTTTTTATCACTTTTTGCAGAGGCTTGCAAACTGTTTTTTACAGACACTGCAGGAATAGGGTTACTCTCCAGTATGAATCCATCTCTGCCTACTCAAATGACTACCTACTGCCTCTTACAGACATCACAACTAAATGGATTCTCGCTAGTGTGAACCCTTATGTGCTTAATTAGGTGACTAGATTGTGCAAATTTTCTTTTACATATAATATCACAACTATTGTACTTCTCTACCGAGTGTGTTCTTATGTGACAAGTAAATCTATTTGATGCACATTTTTAACATAAAACTACCGCGAGACTCAATCATAGTGAAATAAAAGGATCAAGAACGGATCAGAGGAAGGACTACGGATTAGTCCGAAACATGTCGTGCTATACTCGACTGACATACGGGAGTGATCCGTTTATTTCACTTTGATGCACATTGTTGATTACAAACAAGATACCGCAGTATTTAGGTTTCACTCCAGTACTAATCCCATTAAAAAACTTTTATGTAAAAAATGTCAAGTCTCACAACACTGTCTTTCAACATAAGAAGTATTTCATTATTCTTTAATTAATAATCATGATTATTAAAGTTTATAAAATGAAAATAATCGATTTATTGATTATTTTTGTTTTTTGGTTCATGTCCAGCTGCTTCACAGATTTTTCTTTGCATTGTCATTGTATGTTTTATTAAAGTTTATGTTCAAAGAATGCATTATGCTATACCCGAAAACAATAAACAGAGGATGGCCGACAAATAGAAATGAGATCCCATAAAAAACATAGAGTAACATAGAGTTTTATTCAAATTTGATTCCTGAACTGAACTCGAGCATTTTTGATTCCCAAGCCTTGATTTACAATCAAAGGTCATGAGACAAGTCTTGCAAGTGGGCAAATTGTGACACAAGTCTTCTTTTGGAAAACACTCAAGTCTCACAAAACAACTCCTGAACTCATGTTGCTCGTGGCTGTGGCTCATGTTGCAGCGAGGACCCCCCAGGGCAGATGCAGGTGCTCACCAGTAGCTCAAACGGGTCATCCTCCATTCTGTTCAGTGCACCTGCAAGAGAATATTTTGTTGATTTGATTGCTGTTTCTACAAAGCAGTGAGTGGAACACTTGTAAGACTGGCAACCTAAGTAGGACATAATAGATTCAGATTTTCAAAAGAATGAGAATGAATGAGAAGAGACAGCCCCGCAGTCACAGTCAGACGCACTATTCCAACATACTAAAATAGTATTACCTAAAAAAGGCCTGATTGAATGACTCAACATCCAATTCAAACCATCGGCCCTAGAAAGCTGATTTTTTAACAGACATTCCGTTTCTGACATACATAAGAAGTGGAATTTTGGGTAATTCCCATGGGATATGTTCTGCCACTGGCATGTGATCGAAGCTGCGGTCGCAGGCAGAAGTAAACCATAGAAACTGACATGGTTGAACTCACTTGTTATTGAACACATCCTGCATTTGTGTTAGCTCTGGTGCCAATTATTTCGTCTTTATTTCATGGCCGGCGTATAAGCCTCGCTCACACCACACTCGCCTCACCCGGGCTCCTCCTTCACAGGGTCGCACTCGCACTCCACAGTCATGCTGGTTGACCATTGGTGTCTATGGCCGTGTCCGTGCGGAAAGGAAACACGACTGACTTGACTCCATATCACGATTCACGACACGGAGTTAGGCTGTTCCACGTGACGACAGAATACGAACGACGATTTCGAATAGAAGATCATTACTTCGTAACTTATTAAACGATGCAGAGCACATAATTATCACGTTCCAACCAAGTTCCAACGCAAATCGCAAACAAAAACAAAACAATTCCAATTCCACTACCTCCACTTCGCCGGCATTTAACAATTTTGACATTTAGCTGAATGTTGCCACCGCTCGAAATAAATTAACTCATTGCCTCTCACTCACCTCACGAAAGACAAGGGCAAAGATCACCTTCTTGCCGGATTAAGTAACATTTTTATTATTTAATATTATAAATTAGCTAAGCGGTGTCAAACTTCAAAGTTCATAGATATCGGAATAAAAAATGATTTTGCTAAATAAGTAATTACTTATGTACTTTCTTATTGTTCCGCAGCGCAAAGCTGTATCGAGATAGAAATAAAAAAAAGGTATTAATTTGTATGGTGGTTTTGTAGTGGTGCGTAAATTAATAATTTTTTGACAAGACTATTTCGTTTTTAAAATTTGACGTTACACGCGGAAAGTGGTCGGGTGCTAGACGGAAGTTAGTGGCGTGCAATTAGGTTCTCAGCCCTTCTTTTTAACCTTTTTGGAACGCGAGGTACATCAATATACTCTTTCCTTTTAACTCGATATAGCTCTGTGTTCCACAGATTCCAAAAACGAGTATGGTTTTATTTATTTCAAATCAGTAAAAAACTTCAACTATTAAAATATCATTATTTTGTAAAACGAAACATTATTCACCAACATTTTTAACAATAATTTTGGGCAGCAGACCAGGCATTAAATAAGTAAAATAGGTAATAGTAATTTTCTTTTAAGTTACCCTTCACCCAAAATTTTCCACCAAATTACTTTTCTTACTAAAGTAGCAACACCGTTGACAGTTTTGTGTTGCTACTATTAAAATAAAACGTAACCACATGAAAATAATACAAGTTCATTATTCAATTGGATTCTCCGTTTTGATTTAAAAGTTAAACATAGTTACGAAAGATACGAAACACTAATATTAAAAACAAATTACGTAAATGTCCCCACACGGGCTAAAAAACAACAGAAATGAATAACTTATCAGTTCCCGCTACGAAGCTGCGCCCTCTAGCGAACTTAACCTCAAACTTCGCGTAAGCGGGCGGAAGATGGCCGTCGCGTGCCGAGTGTTGCTCTGAGTATTTACGACGTTCTTTTAAGTTTTTGAGTGTGAAACCGTAACAATTGACACAAAAACAAATGTTAATATAGTTTGTAATAATATCATAGTGGTTCTAAGTGCGTTACCTTAGTGTTTCGTGTAATTTTTCACTCAAAAAGTGCGGTAACGATAGTGAGTGAGTGTGAAGCTACAAGTTTTGAGCGTGTGTCTAATACCGGAATGTTGTGGTAATTCCAACTGGATTGTTTCTGTAAAGGCGGAGTTACCTTTGGGAATAACTTTCTGCAGTTTTCAAGGTAAGTTTCGGAGTTAGTAACGGCTGTTAAGTTAACTTTTGGAAAGTTCAAGTTTGTTTACTTCGCTGTACTCTAACGCGCATGTTCGGTTGATAAAAGTTTCTGTTTATTATTCGTAGGGCGAGAATGTCATGTTAAAAGCTTAGAGAGCTTAGTACGCGTGGAGAAGACCCGAACAACAAGACATATCTACCTACCCATATCGTATATCGTAGATCTTATTACTTAGTTAGAGTACAGCAGGTATGTAGACGAAATCGACATAGGTATAGGTAGCATTTCTACTAAATTATGTAGGTAAATTTAGGTTTATGTAGATTGTAACTTAACTCACTTAGCATCTCATTTACATTATTTTGAGCTATTAATTGACGATAATTAGGCACTTAAATGTAGTTATACCTACCTACTTACTTACATTCGATAGGCGCAAGTATTCATAAGCTAATTTCTATTGTCGTATTTATGTTAGCTACAAGTAGGTACCTACTTACTTGATTAGGCATGTTTACAAAGTTATACTTGTGAGTAGTAAGCCTATGATGGCATACCGATTCATTTTGTTTTTTTTTCCGAGTCCATTGAACCTCGTCGTGATCCATTCTAATACAGCCTCCGTATCTTCGACCGCTTTCTTGACTTGGATTTACTTTTCTCTGTATCCTAGCTAACTACTTATAGGTACTAACTGCAGAATGTCTATGTAAATGATTCGTACATGTCTGAGAGCTTTTGTTTAGGTCAATAAAACAAATATGGTACCTACCTTCCTATCTATAGTTTGACTGAAGAGGGTGGTAAGGGACGTTTTGAACCCTGATAGAATAAAAAACAATTTGTAGCATTCTTTTGTTTTTCTTATTGATAGGTAGGTACCTACCTACTGTGTTTGATATTATTGTTTTTAGCGGTCCCCAGGATAATACCTACATTGATTAAATTATAAACATACTTACCTCTATTCGTCAACCGACATAATTTTCGTTAATTATTTTTCACATTCACATAAACTTCATTGAAACTAAAAGATGACGCTTTAAATGCCAGCCCTGTTTCCCGAAAACCCACCCATGCATAAATAACCACCTACACCTAGAATATTATGTATGTATGTAACATATTCCCATCGTAGTTTAGCTTTTAGCACTGTGTTAATTATTTATTCATTAGTCTGTAGAGGGTAGTTAGGCTTTTAGATTAAGGATGGGTAATTTAATTAAGTCTACCTTTCTGTAGCTAAAGATACCGTGGCTAAGATTAATATGTCTGCGAATGTTGTAAGCACCTACCCTTTTGGCGAGTACTTCATATTCTCAGTGAGTCATCTTCGTCCTATAGATTAAAAGCCCAGTGCACCTACATACCATCTCATACTGAGTGTACCTACATACCATCTCATACTGAGTGTACCTACATACCATCTCATACTGAGTGTACCTACATACCATCTCATACTGAGTGTACCTACATACCATCTCATACTGAGTGTACCTACATACCATCTCATACTGAGTGTACCTACATACCATCTCATACTGAGGGCACCGAGACAGCCTTTCCCTCTGAGACCCGACTATGTTTGTGTGGTGACGGACCAACTTGAAAGAAATTCAACCACCCACCTGCGCCTCTATTCATGTTTTCCTAATTGCAATCCATTTTTCTTCCCGCGAACTCTAGTTTGGGAAACATTGTACTAAGGCTTGGTCAGCCTCTAGACGAAACACGCAGTTTGTACAAACTGCGACTAGCACGCAATTCTAGACAGATAAATATTATTCTCTCCCTCTACTGTATAAGGGTGAGGCCGAACGAGCGTTTTTTTAGTTGTGAGCCGCGTAATTTCGACCGCGTAATTCCTGCTACATTCGGTTAAAAATTACGCTCAAAAAAACTTTTAACAAAAAACTAAACCCGCCTTAAAAAAACATGAAATAATCCTCTAACTAAAGCCATGAGAAATAAAAACGGATCACTCACGTATATAAGTCGAGTTTAGCCCGAAATGTTTCGGACTAATTCGTAGTCCTTCCTCTAGTAGTTCATTCTAGTAGTTCTAGTAGTAGTTTCATGTTAAAGCCATGAGTTTTATGGCCTAGCACAAATATAAAGTCAGCACGGTGCGAGCGAAATATTCTTTGCATAAAGCACCGACTTCATATTTGTGCTATAAAACTCATGCTTTAGAGGATTATTTTATGTTCTTTTTGAAGGCGATTTTACATTTTTTGTTAAGTTTTGTTATTTCATTATTTTTATGTTTATTTAATATTTAAAGAATTATCCGCCAACTCCTAACCGTTACGGAGTTGTACCTTCCATCATCAGCTCATCAACATTCAACATGGGATGATGACTGCCAGACGCAAAATCTTAAATTGCCTTAGAAAATATAATATTAAACACATAATACGTGCCTGTAAAATTTGAAGATGACTTGGTGACAATGGATGGGACCAACTCGGTAGTATACTCTTTCGAATAAAAATATAATTTTGACAATCGGTCCACAATTGACCCTTTTTTGAAGTCGGTTAAAAATTACTCTCGTTTGGCTTTACCCTAATGCACTAGCTCTTGCCCGCAACTTTGTCTGCGTCCCGCGGGATTTTACTTTCTCGGAATTAAAAGTAGCTCTTATTTATAAGGGATATTAGCGTAGCTTTCTTTTAGATACAACATCTCTGAATCGATTCATTGTAAAACCGAGTAAAACGGTTAGCCTCAAAAGAGAGCGACCATTAATATCGTGATGCATAAGCCTTTGCTGTCTAACGTAATGTGTAGAATCCGATTTATAAATTACGATGATTTTTTAGTAAAGCAAAATTTAGTGAACTCGGCTTACATCTGAGACGCAGTTTAACATTGCATGTTATGATTTGCTTAAGAAATGTAACCTGTGACCATTATG
Organism: Clepsis dumicolana; assembly: GCA_963691665.1. Lineage (NCBI taxonomy): Eukaryota > Metazoa > Arthropoda > Insecta > Lepidoptera > Tortricidae > Clepsis > Clepsis dumicolana. Next base: position 8,075,541 of record OY829528.1, on the reverse strand, counting down.
ATTTCTTTTTACTGTTTACTAACACGCTTGTTTACTTTACAGCCAATACCCGTTCCAAGATCCTATGTCGAATCCCGCTTCTGAACCTGATCCCGCTTCTGATCCGAAGATTAGTAACACACCTGTGAAGATTAGATTAACAAATCTGAATTATTGTAAACTAAATTGCTACAAAAACATAGATTATTGAAAGTACCTATAAAATAAAGATTTTCGTTACACTACAATATTTTACGACGATATTTTGATCTACGGCAAAGAAGTTCTTCGGTTATTTATTTCTTCTAATACCGACTGCATACTACTCTAATTATGTACCTACATTTATTAGCATCATAATGTTTCTACGTACGAATTGGATAACAAAAGCGCCATGAATGAGGATGGATTTCATTCTCAATACAACTTAGGCTTGTCACTGGCAACTGGCTTTAATTAACCCCTGACCCAGAAAGAGGGGTGTTATAAGTTTGACCTGTGTATCTAGCTGTGGCATCATAGCTCCCAAACGAATGGACCGATTCCGATGCGGTTTTTTTATTGAAATTTAGTTTCTAAATGGAAATGGTTCTTAGCTTAAGTTTCATTAAAATCGCTTCACCCGTTTTTGAAATATAGAACTTTGTGTAATGCTTTTTTGTACTGTTAATGCGGAAAGAGGAATCTGAGTGTGGCAGTTGGCGTTCTGTTCGAACATAAGTAATTTAATTAATAAACCTTATTGAAACCCGACAGCTAGGGAATTCTGAGAATAAAGTAAAGTACTAGACATATGAAAACGGGATATTGACCGCGATTACCTTATAGGTTTGATGAGCTCCCGATATTTCGATGCAGTTGCATGCATCATGATCACGGGCAAATTGACGAAACGAGGGTAGATACTAATCCCGTATACCTATTCCGTTTTAATTATGTCTAATGCAATTAACCGCGAATCATTTAAAACTGTTAAAGTAAATAAAGTACATTAAATAAATGAGCCAAAACAGCCATTTTCATTACTAATTCTTGTTTGTAATTTAAAATACATTCACCGGCACAATTAATCGATCACCCCATTTTCCCTGATTAATGTGAAAACTGTAATTTAATCATTGAAAGCCGAAACAATTACAATAAATAGTAAAAATTCGGCTAGGCGTTTAATTGTGACGGTGAGTATAGTTCGCTGTTAATTTGGCAACATTTACCCTCACACGGAATTAGAGATATAAAAAACAGAGAAAAGAGGAACCAAAATTTCTCATACAAATTTGTTGCCATATTTAAGCCATTTACGTCAAAAATGTGACAAATACGAAGAAAGTGGAGCCCTTAAATATTTAATTTCTTGACTTTTTGGTCCGACTGTACTATAGGTACGTAATACACAAATTCAACACACAAATAAAAATAAATAAATAAACAGACAATTTATCTACTATTTAAAATTTACACAAGTGTGAAATGGTGCGTAATGGGTCCCACACAGCATAATGTTGCGGCGTCGCAAGACTGTTTTTCAGTGGGCCTAATTTCCATAATTGATTTATTGTCACACTACTAATTAGTTTACGGACGTGGCAACACTGAGTTTACCAGGAAACACGAGTCTGTGGAATTGGTTTTGCTCCGCGTTGCTTTTGTTTCATTTGCATTTTTGGAAATATCGTTTTCGCTGTTTCCAGAATAAAATAAAGCTGCTTCTGTAAAGCTAGTTGATGACTTGAGTATATCCGCACAATATGGAAGAGATAAGAAAGTGACCTACCGACACGCCTTAGAGGTATACACATTCTTATTCTGATATCCAATCTATCCGCTATAAAATTAACTTACACATTACTTTGTTGCTACAAACCCAATTTCCACTTAACATTTCTTAAACACACGCAAACCTTAACCACAGAATACACAACAGTAAAGTACCTTAACAATGTTGCCAACATTCACAGTGCAACAAATTTGCACCAATTTAAAAATGCATCGCCGGTCGCTGCGTCACGCGTCATTTCGCCGTAATATCAGTATGCAATGCATTTCGTTGCGCTCATTCTCGAAAATGTTCACTTTGATAGATGGAAAAAGTGAAAAAGGGCAGTTCGTTTGCTACCTTTGCAGCGACAGTGAATACTAATGGAGTCCATGGGGAAATGTAACTATGCTGCCTGAATACTGTTTTTCGGAAGAGATCGATGGAACTGTAGAGCATTTTGTTCGAGAATTTTCGTCGGGTGAAACTGTAGGGTGTACGAATTTCTGTGCTACAATAAATTTCTTTGCTTGCCTGGAAGATGTCTTTATTTAACGATAAGGTCCGCTATTGCTACCATGTATTTTCTGTTTTACCTTTGCTTTGTTTGTTATTTTGATATTTAAAAAAGAGTTTTTGTATTGTATTTTACTTTCCTTTAAACATTACCTTTATTGCAAAAAGATAGCCCTTTATTGTAATGTAGGGTGCTTTTTCCATTTCCAATTTGAACCAAATCCGTCCAGCCGTTTCGGTGTGAAGAAGTAACAAACATCACTCACTCACTCACTCCACTCACAAACTTTCCCATTTGTAATATTATAGTAGCATAGGATTGTCTCTCATATTTTATATTTAGATAAAGTAATGCAGATAACTTTTACAGTAGAGTTATTTACATTGCGAAATGGAAGCATGATTCCAAAAGACGCGCATCAAGTGGACCAGGCACTAGAAACATGAACCAAACGCCAACAGCATTCGCATATCCTGTCATAAATAAATGATCAGAAATGTTCTAAAACACGATTCTCGGTAGCACACGGCACACACTGAAATAACAATATCTCGGATGCACAAACGCAAAATTAGTTACAGCCAGCGCAGTGAAATAACGTCGTGAATCTTATTTATTTAAAACAAATTCCTTTTATTTGAACTTCAGAGTGGGTGCTGTTGCTGTTTCATAATGATACTGTCTCTGAAATAATTGAAATGTCTTTAATGCAATGTAGAATTGCTTTTGAGAAACTGTTAGGAACTTTTTTTATTACCTGCATTTCGTTATGTTATTGTGTTTATGCTGCATGGTATTGCGAATAAATTAAATTGACTAGGATTGCGCCCAACTTTGTGCCACTGATAATGCTGTTGTATTTGAAGACGTTCACCTGTTTTGATAAGCCAAAATTCTAGACTAAACAAGAGAAGTTGAGTTTAACCCAACATCTGTAGTCGTCATCGTGAGTGAACAGTTCATTCCACTACGATTGAGTCCCACGGTAGTTTCACGTTAAAACATGTCTACCTTTAATTTATCCCTCCAATTCAAATAAAACCATAACGAAATGAAAAACAACTCAAACTCAAATTTCAATTCCAACAGTCTTTCATTCAATTACCGAGGTGCGTGGGAACAAGAGACCTCGACTCTCAGTCATTCATTAAAAACGCTAACTAATTGTTTAATCGCCGACTAATCACGATTTGTAACGCGAGCAGATAGCGGGTTTCATTCCTAAACACCTTTTTTACATTGTTTGAGATTACCTCGTTCTAATTGGCGACAGGATTACTTCACCTCGGTACGGTTTCACTCATTTGAGACGTCTTTGGAGCGCTGTTCCGCGCTTAAATAGCGTATTTTACAATGGCTTTCGATTTATCTTACTTACGTCTGACAAATTCGTACAGCAGCGCAGTTAGATGCGCTCGGTAGCTCCCTAAATTAACTCCAACAAAGAGACAGATAGAAGAGATAAACATGTAATGGTCTCGCTCTTAAAAGTACATTACACGTTATTACTCTGACGCGGCGTCAGCTCCGGGCCACCGAATACAACGGCTTGTGATTGTGAGGTCCACTTTAATGCTCTGTCAATCCCTTGAATCCTACAAGGAAATGGCATCGAATCAGCCATTCCAAACAGTCCTGCGGTGCACTACTGCGTCTCTCTTATTCCCTGTATGTGTGTACGCGTCAGAGCAGTGCAGGTAGAAGTGGACTTTAATAAAATGCCGCAGCCGCATTGAAGTGGTGTGTTTGCCGTGACGGCGTCTGCGGAGTGTCAACATTTGCGCTCGGGTCTCGGCTATTCGGTTTGCGTTTGCCGTTCAAGCGCACCCATTAAATCTTAGCTTTATGAACGGATTGTTGACATGAAGCTGTAATATTGGTTGTCGACACGCTCTTGATTGTTTGGTCCGAGACTTAGCATTGTGTGGTCGCAGTCAACGGGCCAGAGTACGTGGACTGTTTCAACAGTTTGTTGATAATTCGCTTGCGGCTGCGGTTGTAATTGGAATGAATGACTTCATAACACCGTTGTGTTCAATTATATTCATTGGATCGCGAGTGTTTTGATTTACGCGTTCGGATTTAATTAATAATGAGGTCATTAGGTTGGTTACTCGTGGCTCGTTGTAAATTTAGGACGAACTTCTGCGTAAAGTACTTTATTGGCTTCGATGCCGGGTAATTTGGTATTTGATGTGGGGTGCCGCGAAAGGTTGAATTCTAATTAAAAATTCACTCGAATAGCCTATTTACCTAGCTATTGACACCATAGTAGTCCGATGTGTTTATTATGTGTACATTACCTAAGTGATTTGAGTTAAAGGTGCTATTGAAGTGAATTCAGAAACAAGTTTTCAAATCGCAATCAGCGAGCAAACGCTAAATGCATTCAAAACTCAAACCACTTCGCAGTTTCGTTTACTGAGTCTCGCAAGCACCGTTGCTGTTAACGACACGAAGTTACTTAGTTAGTTTTTAAAGTTTCAACTTTTCAAGTGTCCCGAACATCTGTATTGTCCCGCATAAGTTTCCCTCTGACGCAGAATTTCATTAGTGCAAGCTTTTCAATCCTACTATTGAGAGGTGTTCAAATATTGACGTTGGCAACTTTCTGCTGTCTTCGTCTGTGATTTCTATAAGTACAGATAGATGTATAGTTATAGTTCGTCTTTCAAAACTACTATAAAGTTTGACAGTCTTAAGTGCAGCAAATGAGTAAATCTAATCAAATGTTCTTACTTTTAATTAAACGTGAAAGTATTAGAACTTATTTCAGTCGACAGCGAATAACTCAACTACACCAATTTAAAATTAAGTCTCGAGATGGAACTTTAATATTACTAGACGGTTTAGTAATGCTATGTAATAAAAACTTCCAACAATAATGTCTTAGAACTTATTTCAAACGATTCGCGAGAGTACGAGACTGTAGCACTGAAACTTTAAACTTTTTTCCAACGCATCTCGAAACTCACTGAGAATGAAGAAAACTTGGGTATTACAACGCCTTATCTACGTACTTCGTTAAGTGGATTATTAACTTCGTTCTTATGCGAACAAGCGTTATCTAACTTCTAATTAAGTATTATTTATGATGTAGTTACAAAGTCACATAATTACTTATGCTCTCGAGGACGTTAAGACGTCAAAAGTCGATGTTTTAACGCTGACAAACTTGTGTGGACTGCATAATTTATCGACTGGAATAAATTTGGAATCTGCGTACGTAGCATTTTCGTAATCTGAACAACGGTTACGGAGACTGCAATAAATATTGCATGTGGGGTTACAACATGCTATTTGCTAACGCGCTACCCCTGCGTTGCTCGCACAGGGGCTGCTTCTATTCATAATAGGCTCAGAAATTGCGAATAAATATCATACACAACTGGAAGCTCTACATTCTCTGAATTAAGGTTTCCTTTCGCTTCTGTGCTCTTCGTAACTTTTACCGCTCTAGATTTATGTCGCTTATTATATTTTACACGCGTAAAATGAACACGCTTCAAATGGAACATGGTATTTGGTGCTTTATTCCCGTCAACTTAGAAACTATCCAGTCGTTACACCAAGTGGGAACCTTTATAGGTCCGCCCGAGCCGAACCCTTTTGTCGTCGAGCTCGTAAATTATCTATTTAGGTTTGCATTTGGCGATAAATTGGTTTTTATTGTTTGTTGAATCGTGAAAAACATGTCAACAGTCGATGTTGATATTGTAATATTAATCTCCCTCGGTCCGATGCGTTTTGCAGTTTCAGCGGGAAGCTAGCCCACATTTGTTTGTTCCACAATTCGTGAAATGGATCCGATAACACGAGATCCATGATGCAAACAGAATAATTGCCTTTATGTGTTTTTGCCCGAAGACAAAAGCGGCCAGAGTTACAAATGTCGTATGTCAATATCGATCAACCTCTCGGGAGAGATTCTGATTGTATCCATCGAGTTATTAGTACACGAAGTTGCTTATCTCGGACATCGGATGTACGGATTGCGAGCGTTCCAAGTGCTTACCTAATCTGTACGACTGCTATCTCAGGTCATAGGCCAAAAGATACCGTAAGCCGCGCTCGCTACAAAGAGGCTCTTTCAACGGCCGAGAGAGAAATCTATAGTTAAGTATGAAGGTTAATTTTCGCTTGACCCCGCTAGAGATCGATGTTCAAGTTTCAACCGATCCACATTTCGTTGAAGAGTTCATTTTAAAGAACTCTCTATGTGGAGCTCGACCTATTTCCGAGCGTGATGGATGGTCTCGTTTCTCATTTTATTATCGAGTTATCGATGGACTGATTATGTTATTTTGAATCTTATTACCTAGCAGGCTAGGCTAAAAATCTTGTTCATTACTTGATGATGTTTGGCTGTAGTATTAAAATTATTGGAGGTCTGTACGTATTTGACCGCACGTACTATTTCCAGTTATTACGCGTCCCGCTGACGGCCGACCATTGATTCGCCTACTTATAGTGAGGGATTTGATATTACGCCGGCTTCTGTCAGAGCTGTCGGGTATTTCCTTTCCATTTTTCCGCCCCGTCACATCCGGTTGTCCAAACAATTAGCCCATGTTCCTTCGCAGGGCTTTTTGTACGTTCTCTTTTGCATAATATCGCCCGGACACGGCTTAATTTTTGTAGGAGCAAATATTGTTTTTTTTTGCTCTCCCAAGAATTACTCTGGAATTTAAAAAAAACAGCTTCCTTGTTGGCCTTTCGCCTACCGAATCGGGCGGGTTATTAGACGTGAAAATGAGTGCTAAAGTACTTCAGTCCGCATTAAGAAGTTGAAACGTCTCGGAGTCTGTTTAAAATTAAAAATGTATTTCCCGAGGAGATTCGAAACTCGTCTAAAGGCACAATGGACAGAGATAAAAGGAGGAAACTTCGAGACGGAGTAGTTCATTAAACAAACCATTAAGTTTTCTCAATCGCCTAAGACGAGGAGTTAATCTTCGGGATACAAGTGTGTCTTGGTTTTTTAAACCCACATTTGACACATCCGTCTCGTATCGTTGAATAATGGCTCTGGTCCATTAAAATATCAGCTTTAAACGCCCCTCGGTCTAAATATAGCGGGACGTTGTACCTTGTCAGCTAAACGTTTATTTGTGGGAATTTTTTCAAAGGGAATGTCGGATAGCGACATTTTTTAGAGTTTGTAAAGCACGGGACTTAGGAATCCGGGCTGCTGATGCACATCGTGTTGGAGATCTAATCCCGAACCGCGGCTAGTCCGACATAAAAGAAGATTAAAGTGTTTAACCCGAGTGTTATAAGCCAGTAAATATATGGTTATTGTGCGTGTAGGCGTAAAATAATGCGAGGTGTCTCATTCGTAGAATCGTAATCTATGGTTGCGGCATTAGTCACAACTCACAACTTTTCGTTCAATAACGTGTTATTGCCTTTCTGAACGGACGTTTTTTATCATTCACTAACATTGACATTCACCCTACATTTATCTGTTTGCTTTTAACTCTATTCAAGTCACAAAGCTGTTTTTGTGACGTGACTCACCGCTTTGAGTTCCGAGTTTATGACTAGCGAGTAGGGACAACTTCTTTCGGGATGAATATACAAAATTCACTTGGGTTATTTAATCCAAGATTACCCGCGACATAATGACACACGCGTCGCTCGTTAAATCCACCCGTATCCACGAGCCCACTGGATTTGTTGCTAAACTTGTTTGACAGCTGTCGAGTAATGTAAGAGACCTTAGGGAAGTCAGCAAGCCCGCTGAGCGTTGTGTAAACATATAAACAGTTTTTACGTTTCGTGGGACAGATGGTCGTGTTTGTTTTGCTTCATTTTCCCGACGAACACCGACTGTTCTAGCTAAATCGTTGGCAGGAAGCGATTAAGTGATACTAGTTCTGCCACTTGAAAGTGAACCACAAATTAACGTTAATTTTAGCGAGCTCTGTACTTTGCCGGCTGCGTGCAGCGTAAATTAGAACATCTTTCAAAACAGCATGCAATGCCCGCCATTTGCTTTAGCTTTGGGAACGTCAATGCAAACAAATCCATGTTTTATTCTGTATGCAGACATTTTTCTCGAACTGCATTTGGAGCACCTGTATTCAATAACTCTCGAAGTAAGCGACTCATCTTTCGAATACTTCGAGAGCACTTAATTTATTTACCGTTTCAAACGTCGCTCAGAACTTTAAAGCGGAGCTTATGTTTTATATTAGTTTCTGGGTTTCCACTTTATGAATACGAATTTCCTCAAAGTTTCATTCGAAATTCAGTGGAGAGGACTTAAGTATTCTCGGTGCGTTGCCGCGTGCTCCGGCGATGTTATTACTCGCTAAGTACCCGTTTATTTTCATAGAGTTATATAATACCAGGAGAATTTTGCGAAGTAAACAAATTCTACAAGGAAATTTTTCTATCAAGGTCGCGCGCTGATGGTGTGTTCATTTCCCGAACACTCCCGGGACAAGTAAAACTTGCTCGGAATATAAGAACAAGTGAATCCGGCTTTATCCGGTTCTCGGGATTTATTGCTTAAGTTTTACAAAAAGCTTTTCGTTTATATGGACGATGTGATGTTCCAGTGGGAGATTGCATAATAACAACTCTTTGGGAATGTAGGCGATTTTAAATTCCGATTCCGAATTGCTTTTTTTCTCGAAATTCTATATCATTCCATGTATGAAGGCGTAAAACGAACCGAATAATGAGTGTATCGGGGTAGGAAATTACAAGCCTTGGGGAACATATGTTCCTTAATAATAGATGGGCGTGGCGGCAGAAAGGTGCGGTCGGCAGGTATAAAGCGGGATATTTTTTTTCATCGAATGAATTGCCTTTTTTGCGATCCCGAAGCGAAGTGGACGAGACCTTAGAAGACCCCCGTAAGCGGCTTTTTATTAAATAACCTTTATAAACATAATTAGCCCTACACCTGTACCTCCTAATTAATTTTGATTTATAACGGGACTTTACATTTATTGGTAGAAAGTTTGAGAATTTATTACGAACGTAAAACGGTATCATTAACTTTTAACATTAAAGTTTAGGCATTTAGTCAGCATTGCGTTAAGTGAACCGGTTAATTCTTTGGGTATGGTAAATGAAATTGTTAAACTTTGACATTATAGCTTTTAAACCGTTTTGGTTGAAGTGCTTGAAATAAAATCTGGATGGAAGCCAGAGAAATTGTGATTGTGATGCAACGATTCGGCCAACTGGTCACTGGAGCATAGGGAAAGAAAATCACGGACGAAGAGTGCATTAAGCGTGAATTTTGAATTTGGAAGCAAAAATAAACTGCTCTGTGGCAGTTTTTTTTTTCTTTTAAAATAATACACTTTGGCGTCTCGCGTTTTTGCTGCCAGTAATAACCTAGGGTCAGTGTAGCGTTTATTACTGTTTAATCAAACGACTGTATCGAGAATATCTAATGATAAAATTGCCGTCACGATGAAGGAACGTTTGTAATGACAGCCGTGGACACCTGAATCAGTAATGTATTCCTGGCTGTAAAATGCAATAGGATTTCCCGTAACAACTGTTCGCATTCCCATGGGAAGTTGCCAGGCTCTAAATGATATCGTCTCAAAGGTTCTGTTATAATAAATATAGTTGTAGCTGTTTGTAACTTGTGTTTATTTCTGTATTTTCTGTACAATAAAGCGTTTACTTATTTACTTACTTAGTTGTAGTATTAAATACTATTTTACACTTGGAATTTTATTATGTTTCAAAAACGATTCTGGGAATCAGTCTCAACTAATAATTACTTACAATGCCAAGCTGCGGAATTCACTCTCGAGGTGTAGGTAAGTTTTTCCTGACATTTACATTATTTAGACAATTTCGAAATAAAAGTGAATAAATAGTTGTAATTATGGGCAGAGATCGACTTTTTGGCGTAATAATCGACTCAAAGATTATAATCAATTAACTTCTTACCTGAAATTGAGTTTAGATTCCCAGCAAGACAGTAAAAATTTAATAATAAAAAGATGTCACCAAGTCAATATCAAAATATTTATTTTACGAAAAAGGAAATCGACGAATGTATATTATTTTACGAAGGAACTTTTCCGTTTCATTATACAAATGTTATGTAATTATTTTAAAGCATACCTATATATATCCATAAAACATGACTTATCTTTAGGTTACATATAAGTACTAAGTACTAAATTGACATCTGGAGTAACGCCAAGAATCCGATCTCGATCATGGGGTGTGCGTGCTTAATCCTACACCTAATCAACACAGCACTGCATCAGTGGTGTGACATTGACATATTACGTCACACGCTATCCTATTTTTTCTTTAGCTTATGCGAGATGCGAGGTAAAGGCATATACTCCATTCTGCCACTCTTTGTTGAACGCTTTCGTATATTTAATAAAAAAAGTTAAAAAAACACGAGCTTTCATTATGAACAATATTTGCGACACAGGCTGTGCAGAACACACATGTATATTGGAGTCGGAGCGCGCTCTACGAGTATATTTGCATTTCAAAGTGACGCGATACTGACGATGCTGTGGGTTTTTCGCGGTCTGTAGCTACTTTAAATATGGCACGACGTATTTGTTAAGCTTCTAAATGAAAAGTGGCTCAAAATATACGCTTTGATTCAAGGGAAAGGGAAACATTGCCTTATTTTCACGTTAACGAGAACTAGTCCGGTTTTTTTTGTAATTTTTTGGTCTGGTTGTCTTTATTTTCAGATTGTCATAGCATTCATCAGTGGCAACACCATTGAATAAACTTTATTCGCATTTCACTCACACGTCTTTTGTAATGTCAATGTCAAACTTCTTTAAGAGTGCTTTTCATTTATTTATAAATCGGTTTTAAAACAATCCGCATTTTTTAACAATACACTGAGGTCCTTAGTTGATGATAACTGATAACACTTCGTATTCACTGAGTTCATTAACGAGGATTAACCTGCCCAAAGAGTATGCCGGACAGGAAAAGAAAAGATCAAATGATCTATATCGCCGACACCGCCATAGTTGTTGCATTTATTTAAGAAGTTCTGTTTTACGCTGTTGGTGTTGCCATATTCGTTTGGATCGCCGATTTGTAACAAGAATGTACGTGTGCCTTTTCTATTTAGGCTAAAAAAAAGATGTTGTAGATTAATTGTTATCTTATTAGAGTTGTTAGCATCAGAATCTTGCATAAATACCAGCAACACAGAGCCGTAATATATTTTTTATACGTTTATTAATGTTTTTTTTTTCATTGGAATATAACCTACAAACCTGAATTTCCTAAGTTTTGATAATTAAAATATTTTAAGTAGTACATACTATACTTACTATCAGGCTTAAAAATGTGTCTGGCCAGGTACAGAAGAGGATGCCTTACGAATACGTTTAAGAAATATTCAGATTTAGAAAACAATTTAAACTCTAAATTCGAATTTCGGACTCCGTTTTTTGTTTCACACATATATGAATATTTGTATTGTATTGTATGCGAGGTATGCGCTGCAGTAGAGTTGTGGCGATCGCGTTGCGTTTCGGAACCCAGTCTATGGGTCGACTGGAAGCCGCAACGTTGGTTTAGGACATTCTAAGCTATAAAGCATTGACTACGGAATTCCAATTACTAGGTATACTACACTACTCCTAGCTTACACTCAGTGTTATGTAAGGGAAGTCATATAACATTTATTGATTTTCAGTAAGTATTACTTAACTTGCACCGTTCGTATGTATGTAAGTTGTCCATCAAATCTTGCAACTGAATTTTCAAGCAGTTATCCTCAACCGATTAAGATGAATTTTGGCATACTTATGTAAATCCTGTGACAATGTAATAATCTGGTAGTGAAATTCTGGTGGTGCAGCCAGGATTGTCTCCACAGGAGGGAACTCTTCAACGGTTAATAGCATATATTTGAAATTTGGCATGAATGTGTAAGTTGTATGACAATACAAGTAAAGACAACAAAAAGCAAACTCGTCAAAAAAGCTTGTTTAGAAAGTGAAGTTTTTATGATTAGGTTAATTTAATTAGCACACCCACGCGCTTAGTCTATCGGGAAATAATCCGGTCTTTTTTCTTTTATCAATCCAACCAATATTCATTTAAGCGCTGATTCCAATTCATTATTCAACAGTTTAAAGCAAACGTGGGCGACCACTTGTTTGCCAGATATTGTTCCTCGCAAACATATTCTGGTTAAGTTTCCGACGACACTTACACTACGGAGTTAGTGCACGAGTTGGACTTCTACAGTTGAGGTGGCTATCCAAGTTGCACGGTCCTTAGGCGGTGGCCTTTGGTTGTCTATGACTCTTGAAAATGGTTTGTGCATTTGCTCCCCTCAGGGGCAACTAAGATTCTGTAAATTTTTTCACGGCTGGTTTAGCCTAGGAAGTGTCAAATTAGCTGTCATATAATTATCATCCTTTTCACGTCCCATTGCTGGACACAGGGCTCGTCTCAGAATGAGAGGGCTTGGGAGTTCCCACGCGGGCCCAGTGCGCATTGGGAACTTAACACACATCATTGAAATGCTTCGCAGGATTGTGTAGGATTCCTCATGATGTTTTCCTCCACGGAAAAGATCATGATAAATTATGAATGTGATTCCGCACATAAGTTCTGAAAAAAGAACAGTAAATATAATAAATAGTTATCTAGGTTAAGAATGTGATCGAATGTACGCGTGTATGCGTTATGCGTAGTGTTTTAATGTTTACTTACATTTAATAAACTTATATCAAACATTAACCAATAAAGATGTGTTTCTTAGTTAAAACATAATGAATTAAAGATTTCAAAAATAATTTAAAACAGAATGACTATGATCTTGTTGGCAGTAAGATTTGTCATACCTATTAGTGCGAAAGTAATTAGCAGTCAAATTGTCACGAAAGTTACATGTTCAACATGTGTTCAAGTACAGTATAGTATGTGCTCGTTTGCCTTCCTTGTCGTTTATAAAAAAGTATAGGTATTGTAAGTGGGTTACGTCATCGTGTGCCCAAGCCCTTCGGCTCCCTGCTGGATCCGTCCGGGGGACATCAGTCTATGATTTCTTGGCAAATTTATGGAACATCATTGGCTTTTGCTTATCCGACATGTTAATTTTTTATGCTATATTGTACTGACATTGGCACATGCTCCAGAGGCCGCTATTATGGAACGAAGGAATTATCATATCGTGTAGACAATTATAGTTAAAATGATTATTACAATTAACAACAATTGACAGAAACGAGTGTTGGAAGGAAGGGGGTGCCCTAGTCCAGCAGTGGGAGTTGGACACTAAGCAATTTCAATATATTTTCCTGACAAAAATGTATACATAAGCACACGCAGAACAGGTACTTGCATATTACAAACAAGACTACTCATTCAAAGCTTAAAAGCTAAAAAACAGCCATCTTTAAGCTTAATTGACAACGTTATCTCGTAAGCTTCGCTCATTAATAAAATCTTCCATCGTCTAATTAATTTGAAGAACAGCACAAACAGAAACGAGCCTTTTCCCAACTAAATCCACACTCCGGAATAAAAATAAAATGTATAAAACGTTCGCTTAGTTCCTTATTGGATTCGTCTATGGCCCAACTTGGCTCTTTACCAACGAGTTCGAAAAAAAAGCTCTAGCACTGCCCAGACCACTTCTGCCGTTTGCTAAGTGACATTTTGTGCTGAGGTTTAAAATATCGATGCCATAAAGTTTATTGCATTTTTTTATGATTTATGAATGCGCTACGGAGTGCTGTACGGAACGTGTTGGAAATGTTAAGTAATGTTCGAAGGTAAAGTTTTGATTTTGGATTTTTTTATTGAATTCCCTGCAGTTCAGAGATTATTAGGTTTCTTACAATGTCTCCACCCTTGCTTTGTGTTAAACACACTCATATGCAAGTATGTTGGCGTGGAATTGTTACGTTTAAGCGATAAGTAGAGTAATAAGAGTATCTGAGCGGTTCTTTGATTTTTTGAGGCAAGAAGAATCTGAACAAATGTGTGGGTCCGAGAAGTTTATATTTATATCTCGCTGTATTTCTAAACTGACGGCACAACCCTAACAAATAAAAGGTTTATTCTGGAAACACATTGTAATTAGGACCCAATTATTCAGTACCTAGGATACTAAACAAAGTATTGTTGGCATTATGGCATCTTTGCCTTCGCCCCTTTTATTTTTAAAAATGGTAAAAGATATGACGCGGCAGATCTGTCAAGCACATAGAGGTTACTTTGATTTCCAGAAATTGTATGATTATTTTAATAAATGAAAAGCACAGAATCTTTCATTATAACATTATAACAGGTATCAAATGCATTCCCGCAAAATGTATGCAGGCAAAGTGTATGCAGGCAAAGGCGTGATGCTAAACCTAGTGTTCTTGTTCAATAACTTGGCATCCTTCGGCATACCGCATCCCTCCTAGCGGTGAGATATGATTTTGCTGAGCGGCTGAAAGGCATTATGCTAATGCCCACCACTCGGGCATTTTGGAGTTTGGCGCGCATTTGCATCGTTCGATCCGTAATATTGGATGATTAAAACCTTTTTTCCTTCGGGTAATCTGCTTGTTTGCGGCTTAAATAGGTTTTATAGGTAAGGTTGTGTCACTTTTAAACGCGAAACTACCGCGAGACTCAATCATAGTGAAATAACGGATCACTCCCTGCCGCCGGGTCGTGCGCTCTCGGGAAGGACTACGAATTAGTCCCGACTTCTACGTGAAATAAATTCACGCGACAAGTTCACGCGACCATGCCACTTCTATCCTCTTTATCAGTTCTGTGGTGGACTGGTGGAGACAGGGTGGAGTCCATCCATTTTGATTAATCTGTCTGGAAGCAAACTGCAGTGTCATTCGCTAATGCAGCTTCGCTCGCAGTCTAGGACGCCAGTGTCACTTCGGTACTAAATGACAACCCATTTGACACTTCCTATCTGAAACAGACATGAACAACTTTAGGCAATCCCCCGAAATATCCATTCCTACCAATTCTGTTGCTGAATGAATATTATGAATCTGGTTGAATTAGGTACTAGAAGCAGTAGGAAAACCTAGTTTATAATATTAATAACCCTTATATTAATAACCTAACCGACTTAGAAAAGTTGAAAAACCCCCGATATTGTCATTTCAAAGTTCAGTATTTAAAAACCGTGTGAAACGATTTTAATGAAACTTGCTAAGAACCATCTCAATTTGCTTTTGATTTATAAAAACCGCATCGAAATCGGTAAATTCGTTAGGGAGCTAAGATGCCACAGACAGATACATAGATACACAGACACATAGATACTCAGATACACAGGTCAAACTTATAACACCTCTCTTTTTCGTCGGGGTTAATAATAATACAAGGTAACAATGGGCGACCTTATTGCTACAGACCGATTTCTACCAACAAATACGATACAAATAAGTTAGTAGCCCTATTTTTTTAAATAGTTTTTAATAATAGAACCTATCCAATTTTTAACATGAAACTAACCCCCAGATCAATCACAATGAATAAATCACTCACGTCAGTCAGCCCGACGTGTTTCGGCCTAATCCAGTGCAGTGTTCGTTTCGCTACCGCCAAAGCGTTCGCTGCCATAGCAAGGAATACGGGTTAGTCCTAAACACGTTAGACTATCCTCGACTGACATGTAAATGATCCGCTTATGTCACTAGAATCTAACCTAGTGATAATTTCTTGCTGAAAATCCATGACCCAACAAATACGACATCCCTACAGAGCAATGCCAATAAAGTCCAACCGCCATCCCTAAATCAAAATAAACAAATAAAATCCTTGAATGCAAATGATTGACTTCGCAAATAAATATTTACTTGGCATTTCCAAAATCGCTTAAATATTCAATCGCTGATTAGCGTGGCGCAAACAAAAGGCGTCTGCCGTTTGTTCCGGACTTTGAGGACAAATACGGAATTTGTAATACAATGAAAAAAATACAGCCGCTCTGTAGGACAAATACGGAATTTGTAATACAATGAAAAAAATTACAAATACAGCCGCTCTGTAGGACAAATACGGAATTTGTAATACAATGAAAAAAATTACAAATACAGCCGCTCTGTAGGACAAATACGGAATTTGTAATA
This sequence comes from Clepsis dumicolana, assembly GCA_963691665.1. Lineage (NCBI taxonomy): Eukaryota > Metazoa > Arthropoda > Insecta > Lepidoptera > Tortricidae > Clepsis > Clepsis dumicolana. Next base: position 8,059,208 of record OY829528.1, on the reverse strand, counting down.
CAATGAAAAAAATTACAAATACAGCCGCTCTGTAGGACAAATACGGAATTTGTAATACAATTAAAAAAATTAGAAATACAGCCGCTCTGTAGGACAAATACGGAATTTGTAATACAATGAAAAAAATTACAAATACAGCCGCTCTGTAGGACAAATACGGAATTTGTAATACAATGAAAAAAATACAGCCGCTCTGTAGGACAAATACGGAATTTGTAATACAATGAAAAAAATTACAAATACAGCCGCTCTGTAGGACAAATACGGAATTTGTAATACAATGAAAAAAATTACAAATACAGCCGCTCTGTAGGACAAATACGGAATTTGTAATACAATGAAAAAAGTTACAAATACAGCCGCTCTGTAGGTGTTAATGTCAACAGCTCGATTCGGAAGTCGCGTTTTAATTGGCGTAATTATTGAACAGTGATCTGATTAATTTATTGAATCAGGCGTTACTTTGCGGAGGTCCATATTTTTGAACTAAAAAACAATTACTTTGCTCAGCCGCGACCACACGACGACTTTTGTGGTCGCGGCTGAGCAAAGTAATTGTTTTTTAGTTCATAGTGATCTGATTGTTTTTAGGGTTTCGTCCCTCAAAAGGAAAAAAACTGAACCCTTATAGGATCACTTTGTTGTCCGTCTGTCTGTCTGTCAAGACCCTTTTTCTATTAAACGCGTGTAGGTAGCATGCCGAAATCAATATCAAATACTCAAACCTGCGGGGTCCCTTGAAGCTGTGTAAAAATTAACCTTCTAAGTCAACGCAATCAAAAGATACAGTCTTTAAAAAGGCTATTTCCATACAAATTGCCGAAATCCGAAAACCTAAAGGGTACTTCTTCCAGTTGTCCTAGAAACTTGAAATTTGGTATGAAGGTAGCTCTTATAGCACAACCACTCAGAAGTCTCAAAATCTTAATTTTTTATGTCTGTCTGTAGATTTCGTAGACCAATATAAGTTGACCCCACACTGCGTACATTTTGCTTAGGAGCAGGGCCCTGCTAACACTGGACTTCTTAAAACACTGGGGAAAAGCGCTAAAATCTTTCTACGGAACCCTCGTGCGCGAGTCCGATGCGCACTTGGCCGGTTTTGTATTCTTATTTATACTTATTTTAGGTTTATTCTTAAAAGCTTATAATACGACATCAAAGAGAGGTTAAACTCGTAACAGTCGTAACTATCACATTTGAACGCACATTGCGTGGTTCAACAACGCTTTTATTTCTTCTTTCATACGCTTTTTCCTTACATTACATTTCGTTTTTTTAGCATCAGAAAGCAGGTAAACAATCTTGACATGTATTTTTATTGAAAAACGCTTTTTTTTTAATAAGTAACAGCAAGTAACTGAAACTTAATTATTTATATTAAATATTAAATATATATACTGAAATGTTATTGTTGTAACTTGTGTTTTATCCTATTTTTTGTACAATAAAGTGTTTACTTACTTACTTACTTACTTATATACATATATATTGTCATGGTTTTATACGTAACGGTTACTTATTCTTAAAAACCGTTTTTCAATAAAAAGACATGTAAGGATTATTTACCTTCTTTCTAATTCTAAAATAAACGAAGTATAGATCTGGAAACTATGTTACACTTATTAAAACGGCGTCATAACTGACCGAGCGAGCGAAGCGTCTCTGTTTTAACTTGGACAATAAAACCGCCTTAAAAAAAAACCTTAGAAAAAATAACGTACTGCTACTTAGTGCTAGGCCATCAAACTTTAGGCTTTAGTTTCTGTTGTCCGAAATAAATGCATTTTATTTTACGTTTTTTTTTTCTAAGGTTTTTTTTTGAAGGCGGTTTTACTTTTTTGTTAAAAGATTTTTATTTCACAATTTTACGTTGATTTAACATTTCCAGAATTATCCTCCAACTCTTAACCGTTAAGGAGTTGTACCTTCCATCATCAGCTCATCAACATGAGATGATGACTACCAGACGCAAATACTTGAATAGCTTTAGAAAATATATGAAACACATAATACGTGCCTATAAAATTTGAGGGTTGCCCTCGATTTCCCTGGGGTCCCATCATCAAATCATGATTTGGTGACAATGGGACCACTTCAAATCCTAGCCTTGCTTTCGAACTAAAAAATAATTTTGAAAATCGGTCTACAATTGGCGGAGTAATCGATGTACATAAATAAAATAAAAAATACATACAGTGGAACGTAGAACCTCCTCCTTTTTTGAAGTCGGTTAAAAATGCTTCGGTATGTCTGTTCGCCGTCTGTCCATCTGCCATCGGTAATCTACAGGTCGCATTTGTCAACCGATTCTCTTGAAATATTGTAAGCAGGTTCGCTAAAATAATACAGACTTATTATGAAAAAAAAAAAATGTTCACATGCAAATGCTCACAGAGCCACTGTTATCCACGATAGCCTAGCAAGTTATATATAGATATGTCAACTCCTTTGCGCGCGCCGCGGCTGTAACTGCAGTTTTGATATGTGTGGCCGTGCAACACATAGTTACAATTGCATAAATATAGGCACACGTACACAGCGTTGCACGCACAAAGGGATTGAAGTATACTCGTGTACTTAGAGTAGACAAGCGGGAGTAGCATTAGCTTATCTATGTTCTAATTTATTTTTGCCACTTTTCGAGAGGGACGAGCTAACTAAAGTATAGCATACGTCATACCAAAACATCATCAACCTATTTATGTCCCAGTGCAGTACACAGGCCTTCTCTTACAATGAGAGGGCTGGGCTATAGTTCCCACGCGAGCCCAGTGCGTATTGGGAACGTCACATACATCATTGAATTACTTCGCACGATTCTCCAGGTTTCTTTCACAGAAAAGCTCACGATTAATAACAAATGTAATTTCGCACGTAAATTCAGAAAATCTCATAGGTGCGAGTCTGGGATCGAACCCACGACCATAAGCTTGAGAGGCCATAGACTACCACGACTTTTTATACCACAACAACTTACACAAGTGCCGAAAATAATAAATAATAAATATCATGGGACAAATTGACACCAATTGACCTAGTCCCAAACTAGGCAAAGCCTGTACTATGGGTACTAGACAACGGATAAACATACTTATATAGATAAATACATACTTATATACATATTAAACATCCAAGACCCGAGAACAAACATTTGTATTCATCATACGAACATCTGCCCCGACCGGGATTCGAACCGTCCCTCACTCAAGCTTCATAGTCAAGGTCTCTAACAACTAGGCTATTCGGTCGTCAAAATATCGACAACCGACCTTGTACAAAAGACAGTTAATATATTTTTGGCAGAGAGGAAATCGCGTGAAAACATTTCTTTCTCTATGCTCTGTGCTCGTGTATAATTTCTTCCTCATTTCACGAGCAGGACAGCACGACGGGCCCGAATTACGTTTCATTGTGCTATTAGAGTTGCCAGTGCAATAAATAAAATTCACAAGACAGGTAATCCCATTCGTGGCAGTTGTACACCGCAATTTAAGAGGAGTTAAACACTTTGTTGGCTCAGTGTTGCCACGTTCTATGTAATTTTTTTATATTCAACAATGTGTTTCGATTTAAATAACCGAAGGGTAATTTTTGAGAAATGGTTAGATAGATAAAATACGCCATGTTGATAGCAACATAACGTACGTTTCTTTATAGTACTTACCAATCAATAGACAAGAATCCGGAAAGAAAAGTTATCGAACTCTGAAGTAAAATGAAAAGGTAGGCAAAGTACATAATTTTAGTTTTGAAAATTTATATGAAAAGGGAGTATTTGTACAAATAAGTAAAGTCTTAAATCTAGTACATTATTGTGGAAGAGGCCCTTAACGTAAGCCTTGGATATTTATTGTTAACGATGCAAACAAACTTACAAGCAGGGTTACCATTTTAATAAAATGCTTAAGCATTATTTATGTTTTGACGGAGTAATTCTGTGGTAAGTGACGGAGTAAATCATTGAAATAAGCTGGGCCTAATGATAACTTTTGTTGAAAATATTAAAAATTCGAGATGTTTTGATCCATTTGTAGAAATTATTTATTTTTAATTAGTGTTTGTTTTCATTTTAGTTTATAGTGAGAAACAAAGGAAGAAAAATATTTATTTCAGGTCCCAGAAATATATATAGGTATATATGTACCTACATACTAAAACCACTTTGTGCTATATTAATGACTCACCTCTATGGATTGTAAAGTCCGAAATAAAGTACTTATTATTATTATTATTATTAACGTGATACCAAAACAACTTTTAAACATACCTGTTACGTATAATGCGAACGAGTCATGTCGAAAAGGGCATCTTGAGATTGTTATAAAAAAAACGAAATCGAAGAAATTTAGGATAACGTCAATGAATTCGAGAAATGATGAAAACGAACTCGCGCACCGAGGGTTGATTTGTGTTGTGAAATCTTGCCAAATTTCTATTCCTATAGGTTTTTGTATACTTGTTATTGTCAGACGGACAACGAAGTGGTCGTATAAGGGTTTAGTTTTTTTCCTATTGAGGTATGTAGGTAGGTAACCCTAAAAAACTGTGTCATGTCTTGGCACCCTGGCAGCAGAACACTACTTTCCATAGGCCTCTTCCATGGCGCGCCACAACACCCCTCGCATCCGTCCGCCGCCAGCAACCCTCAAGATCCGTCCATCGCGCCTCAAGACACCCCACCATTTTCCCGTCCATGGTGAACTGGCAACCCTGTTCCCGAATTAGAATTTAAACTGTCTTGACATTTGTCGCTGCTGTCATAGAGCATGCGATTATGCTAAACAGGCGTAATCGCGTTAAGAGCTCCGACGCCATTATGCGCAATGTGTTTGACGTATAATCCCATTATTTTATTGCGACAATTGAATTGGGCGCGCGCGGTCGCGTTTCGGCGGGAATTTCGTTTGTCAGTTTTTAATTGGGTGGCTGTTGCGGACCGTTTCCTGGATTATGAACGGCGAACGCTTTAAGAATTATAAGTGAGCTTTTTTTCTCCTTTTACGGTTTTGTGGCGCTCAATAAAGAATATTTTTACTGCATTGTGTCTTCGTGTATAATCGTGTATATCAGAAATAATAGTTGTTTTAAAATAAAGATTACACCTCTCACAAGTCTACTTATACCATTAAAAAATCTTGTACTACGGAAATTTTCCTTTGAACTGTGGATCAGAGAACAGACATTTCTTTCCGAATCTGGATCAGTAAGACTCAAGACTGTATAAATCACCTCTGAATATCTTCTTAGAACATTTCGCTTCCCAACATTATTCACACCTTAACGCTTTAAATACATACGTGCTCTTAAGCTCGTAATTACACGAAAATCGGCTCGAAACATATTTGACACTGGCAACATTTTCAATTCCACCTAAACGTCGGAAGTCGCGTCGAATACACAAAACACAAGTTCACCGACTTACATCAATCAATTAAAGTCTCAATTAACTTCCCCAAGCCATATAAATAGCCAGTGTATTAGTTAAATTCTAGAATTTAACATCTGAGGGATTCGGCTTTGTGAAACAAATTACTGACGCGGAATTATAAAGGATTATTTTAACATCGTCTTCGTTAATTAAGTCTGCGGGAATGTCTTGAATGGCGTTTCAAATTTGGAACGCGTTTTCGGCTATATAAGTATTCTGGTCTGTTTGATTTTTTAATTGTTAAAAAAAAGGAAGCGGCGCTTCGCGGCCAGTACTTTTAATTAGCAGAAAAAGGAATGCTTTTAAAAAGGTTGCTAATGCTAATTGAGTAGTAGAAATTTGCGAAGTAAAATGTTAGTTTTGTAAATTTGGTAATTGAAACTTTCGTTCTCCTCTCGCCATGACATTCGAGAACAACTTTAGGCGCAAAAGAGTTTGTCTATGCTTATGTTCTTAATTCCGTTGATTGGTCTTTCTAATCGAGTTTTCAATTGACATTTAGGAGTAAAAAGTCTTCTTGGAGTAATAGATCATCTGGTAAAACTCCATTACTTCGGTTACACGATATTACTGACACTGTTGCTACGGAGTGCATAGCCATAATATTGCGATTATATCGCAAGCTAAGCAGTCCTGTTGTAACGGTTCTAACTAATTTAACTTAACAGTAAACCCTAAAACTAAAACTTAATATATCAAAATTAACATTATACATAAATACCTATTCTACCAAAATCAACCACACACTCACACAAATATTATTCACACAACCTTTAAAATAAATCGACAAACAAACAGATAAAATAAATTACTATTCACATTTAATATTAGATAAAACTCGGTGCGAATACAAAAGACTACGTCACGCGCTTGCATCGATGCGGCCGGACCAGCGATCGAATGTGAGACGGCGCCGACACACGAAGAACGACTTTGACAACAGAAGGTCAATTGACTAAATCTAGTACGCGAACATTATTATATATATTATATTTTAATTTACAAAAACTAATACTGGCAGTTAACCTATTTGCACAGTTCTACATTCTAAATTAAGTGCCTATATTTCCCCGGAACGGGTGAGTGTTGTGAACATTTTATACCTAGATTAAGATCACTAGTGTTATTCTTGCTTAATTAAATCATTTATGCATTTCGTATTCACTGTGAATTAATGCGCTTATTTCAGTACATTTTATTTGTCTAATCATTATAATGAGAGATAAAATGTAATGAATTTGAGACATTCTAGAGAGATCCATCTACCCGCTTTGCAAAAATAAAAAATCTACGCTTCCGCTTTTAGTACTAAATCATTCATTAAAATCACCTAATTGGATTCATAATCATAGTTGGAATGCTTTTGTAACACTTTCTATCGTACAACATTAATTCTGTTTGATTTATCTTCATAAAAAATATCATTGTGTTCTCACTTCTTTTTATTTTATAAAACCGATTTTGCTAGTGACTGCCACATCATAGATCACCATTTTAGTGCTTTGGGGTTCGCTTAACCAGCCTACGTATCCATCCTCATCAAATTCATTTAAAAAAATCCCGATGTCGCAGTCACTACACTAAAACTGGACAATTTTTGAAACGGCCAATTTCCGGGAATTCCAGGGACCTAGTCTGGGGTTGTTTCCTGGCTCCACCAGATCTGCCGACATCACCTGTCGCATCTCCGGACGTACCCCACGTCTCACACCCGGAAACCGGATATCCGGATAACTGCTGCTGAAGACCTACGCAGTGCAGGGAAGTGACCCCTATCAAGGATTTGTTTCCCTAACAGTGTGTTCAGTTCGACGAACCTAAATTACCCACGGCCTAGCTGTTTTTATTTTTTTATAATAAATAATTGTAATATAAATAATTTTTCATTTGTCTCTTCTAAATTCTAGTACGTTTGAGACGCTAAACGTCACACTGTGTCGCTACAGACTTAACTTAATTCTAACCTAAAAAACTTTAAATTAAGTCTCCACCTTAAACGTGCGAGACTCTGAGAGTGGAGACAGTATAGTGAGGCTTAACCCTCCCTGAAGGGCTCTGGACGCTTGCCTTAATTGGATGACTACTTACGAGCTGAAGACCTAGTACTTACACTAGATTTAGTTTAGGGTTAAAAGCCACTTGTGGAGAATGCAGACGAAGATTTTTGCTTCTATATCAACCACTAACTTGGGGCCGTAAGGTTCTAGAGCGGCGACCACCGGAAGACTTAGTGTTGGTAGGCTTCCCGTAGATGGACGGTCTGGTAAAGATCGCGGAAGCCATTGGCTGCGGGTAGCACGAGGCCGATTGTCGTGGAGATCCTTGGGGAAGGCCTATGTCCAGCAGTGGACGTCTTCCGGCTGATTGATGATGATGAAAGTGAAAATTATAATAAGAACTTAAGAACATCGGATTGCGGATGCCTTATACGAGGGCTGTTTGATAAGTACCCGTTTATGGAAAAAAAAAACATATTTTTTTTGTATATATGCATTTATTTTTCTACGTAGTCACCTTTTAACTCTATACATTTGTTCCACCTATACTCAAGCTTCAATAAACCATCCAAAAAGTATGATTTTGGAAAGTCATTAAAATAGGCCTCTGTGGCGGCAATGACTTCGTCATTTGATCCAAATCGCTTGCCACCGAGCCATTTTTTTAAGTTGGGAAACAAAAAGAAATCGCATGGGGCCAAATCTGGACAATACGGGGGGTGAGACAATAGTTCGTAGCGTAACTGTGCTAATTTAGCCGTCACAACTCTGGACGAATGAGCCGGGGCGTTGTCGTGATGAAACAGTACTTTTTATTTTTTAAATGGGGTCGTTTGTCCTTCAACACGGCGTCAAATTCATCCAATAAATTGGCATAGTACTGCCCTGTTATTGTTTTTCCCTTTTCTAAATAGTCAAAATGTATAATACCCTGCGAATCCCAAAAAACGGTCGCCATGACCTTTCCAGCCGATGGGACGGTTTTTGCTTTCTTTGGAGCAGGTTCAACCGGTAAAATCCACTGCTTCGACTGCTCTTTCATTTCCGGGGTGTAGTGGTGGACCCACGTTACGTCCACGGTCACGAAACGACGCAGAAACTCCTTCGGGTTACGTTTGAACACGGCCAAACACTGCTCCGAAGTAGTCAGTCGGTTCCGTTTTTGCTCCTCTGTGAGTAAACGCGGCACCCACCTCGCCGATACTTCTTCATACCCAATTTTTCTTCTAATATGTGTTGTACCCTCTCGATTGAAACGTTTACAGCTTGATTTCTCGAAGTTTAATTCGGCGGTCGGCTAAAACGATATTTTAAATTTTCTTAACCATATCGTCTGTAGTCACCTCAACTGGCCGGCCTGGGCGATCCTCATCAAAGACGGTTGTTCTCCCCCGCTTAAACTCGTTATACCAATATCTGACGGTTGTCATAGAAGAAGCACATTCATGGTAAACCGCTTGCATTCTTACTTTTATTTCATCACATGTTTCTCCTTCAAAAAATAAGAATCTAATTACAGACCGATACTGTTCTTTCTCCATTTTAACAATTTTAAGTTCACGCCTTCACTGAATCGTTGTCAAATGAGAAAAAAACAAAAGAATGCCATTTTTTTTTCCGCCTCTGAAAAATGGCTTAAAAAGGTGGTATACTTATTTGCGGCCAGTGATATTAATATTGTTTTTACTTTATTATTATTACAATTTTACTTATCAAACAGCCCTCGTAAGTGCTAAGTGCTAAGCCATAACGTGTAATAAACTGATACTTAACTGCATTGGCGTAACGAGGGGGGGCAGCTGCCCCCCTTGAAACCCTCGATCTTACAATCAAACTTGAAAAAAATTGATAACAATAGTATATGAATTAATATTTTTAACCAGATCGGAAGGGCTTCTTTATCATTCGAAATCTTCGTACAAAAGCACTTTTCCTTGGAAAAAGTTCTTGAAATTCGATCGACTTAAGAAATCTTTGATTTGACCCTGGACCAAAAGCTGGTTACGACCTTGCTTTCCTGCAACTAGTTAATAACCTTTATTCACACCATTTACTATCACAGCAGCCGTTACCGTTGACATTCAGTCATAAGCATACATCAAGTTGATGCTAGCGTGATGCTGATTTACACGCGTCGGCGACGCGGACTATATTAAAGGAATTCTTATTAAGTGTTGCCAGTTTCGGGGATTTGGAGGGGAATTTGGGGTTTTCGATTTCTATTTTTGGTGTTTGTCACATACTTGTTATGGTAATGCTACCGTTCGAAAGGGTTGAAATTGATAAGCCAGCAATAGTTAAATTTCATTCGCGGGAAAAACTTTACGCGTGAACAGCTAAATGGATTTGAATGGAACTTTATTGAAATACTTTTCATGTCAGGAGAAGAACGAAGTTATATTATATATTTGTCTAACGCTAGAATAAAAGTACATTTATTGAACTTTTCTTTAATAACCAAAGGTATTTAATATAATTCAACTAAGTGTAACACTACCTACAAAGTAAATTAAAATATTAAAACTAAAACTAACTTAAAAATTAAATACCTACCAAACCTGGACCTCTCGGCAGGGTACCCATCACGCAGGCAGCATTCCCGCGCTGAATTGCAATAGCAATTCTTTGCGCGAGAAAGCTGCCCGCGCGAGGGTCGCCTGTTGCCTCTTTCAAAGTTAGTTAAGTCACAAGCCAATGCCGAACTTGACACAAGCCTTAACAGTTAAAAAAACTTTAATATTGAAAAAAAAAACTGCCACAATCGGCTTGTTGAGCCTAGACGGAGACTGTCGTGTTCATGGCTCAGACTGCCCTAAATCGGGAGGAATTTAGCCCATCAGTGAGATACCAACCTAAAGCATACTACAACCTAGGCATAATAAAAAAAACTTCCGTGTCAACAACGATAAAAATTCCAGCCAGCATATTTCGCAGGTTGGCAACACTGTTCCCATTAGCATCGCCCCGTCGTTTCGCTCTTAATTCAAACATTAACGGCTTTCCAGAAATTTAGCAGACGGTAAAGGCTCAGGTGATGTTCAACTTGGAGATACCTCTTGCGTTGTTTTGGAATAGCTTCGTATAAACAGGTGTTTAAATAAATTAATAAATGTAATTTAATAGAACGCAGAATTGGGTATATCATGTAATTTTGTAAAACGAATGAAATTCATCTATTGAATCAGGCGTTACTTTGCGGAGGTCCATATGTATGAACTAAAAACAATTACTTTGCTCACCCGCGCGCGACCACAGGTGAAAAATAGTTATATCTGTTTGGCAAATGTATGTTTCCATGCAACACCTCCGCCTCCACTGCTACACGAACACATGCAACTATTTTTCACTTGTGGTCGCGGGTGAGCAAAGTAACTGTTCTTAGTTCGAATGAAATTCGCTCCCATCGTGTGTCGTTAGTGTTTCAGGACAGATAACTTACAACTTTTGTCTCATCTGCACTTTCCGTCTGGTGGGATAAGCCTCAATCGCTAGTCAGTTAAAAAAACCTACTTAGCGATTTATACTTCTGAGCAACCGGCCTAATTATTCACTTACAAACATTCACTTACAGAGGCCGGGAAAATAGGGATGCCCGCCCAAGTACATACAGACGGCCAAACGCAGCGACAGGGATAAGAGGCTGTAATAGTGCTGTTCTTAAACATGAAAAAACAAAAAAGTAAAAAAAAAAGAAGTGATAAAAAAAAGTTAAAGAAATTTTATTCGTAAGGCAACTAAAACTAAACTAGACTTTTATAAATAACTGAACGAAATGATGCTGTGCCACAACAAATTGACAATGAAACAAAAGACTATTACTTTACAGGCCTATGACGTCAAATTTCGTACGAAATTCCATTGTAGACTACCCGCTCGTGCTCGAAACGTGATACTTTGCAGCCTATTACATCGTAACGTTAATATTTCATTGCATTCATACATTTAACCACTTCTAAATCTAAATTCTACAGTGTCTGCATGTCCTGTCTTCGGATCATCCCCCCGGTACTTACATTGTGTTCCGACGCGAGCTGTCATACCGTACATTGTTACTTTGCGTAGTCCGAGAGCCAGCAAAACTTACAGGGCGTTTAGGCACATTTTTTTTAACTGGGGATCCATTTTTAGAAATCATCCCTGTGAAAAGAACCGTTGAAAATTTGAGAAAATCTAGCTAAAATTCTTCTCCATTTCAGCTTGGGCAAAGATTCTTTCGTAATATGTCCTGGGTCGTGTTTTATAAAGCTACAAATTACAATTTACAAGCGGAAGTCTGTCTAACAAAAGGTGTTAGAATGAGACTTCCGCTTGTAAATTGTAACTTGTAGCTTTATAAAACACGGTCCTTTTGTCTGTCCGGCGATGTCTCCTCTACATTCCTCCGCATTTCTCAACCGATTCTCGTGAAATTTTGTGAGCAGATCCAATAATTATTATTGTATTTTTGGAATTAAAACGGAAAAAATGTACGAAAGTGAGCTCGCAAGGTCTACAGCTCACAAGCCACCAATAATAGGTAGATCTATATAACACTAGCTTTCGCCCGCGGCTTCGCTCCAGTGGCAGAACCGTGGGAATTTCGAAAAATTCCGCCTTATCCCGGGCGTACATTATAAAAGGAACCTCTATGCCAAATTTTAGCTTTCTAGTCCAGGGGTTTGGGCTGTGCGTTGGTCAGTCAGTCAGGACTTGTCTTTTTATATGTAGATATACATATATATATAGATTTGTTGATTAAAAAACGAAAAACTAGCCTTAAAAATGAACAATATAGATAGAAAATTTGCTCCACATCGCTGCCTGTTGGTAGCGTGCCCAGAAGGCTGGCAGCATTCGTTGATCCATGTGGTATTGGAGGAGATAATAACGACGCAAACGCAGCACCCGGCTCCTGTACTGTAGCTACTATGCAGGCCAAGTTGGTAGCGCATGCAAGCCACGGTTTGCATAGACGATTTGCTGTGATAATTCGGAGCTAGTTCACTTAAGAGTTCACTTAGTAGAACTGTGAGGTTCGTGTCAAATGCCCGGGCGCGCGGACTACAGAAACTGTTCTGTAAATACGGATTCTAAAAGAAAATTAAAAACTTCTGGCCCCTATTTCACCAACTTTACAATTGTCAGTTTTATATGACGATTCGAACTACATTTCTTTGCCAGTATGAAGCGCGCTAAAACGAAAGTTCAGGTCAGCAACAGACACCGAATTGTCATTGAAAAGTGACACTTGTAACGTTGGTGAAATAGGAACCAGAGCGCCTAGTGTAATCGCCGACCAGGCCAAGAAATACGTCTCGATCGCTTTCGCGTTTAACAAATCTTATACTATAGACGTATTTTGTGCTTTTTGATTACACCAGGGGCACTGCATCATTGATGTCAACATCAGGATATGCCCTTTGGAACATTTTGAACGCCGAAACCGCGCAGTAAGTCCGCCGGGGGTGAGCGTCGCGCGAGTCATACTGCTGGCAAGAATTAGTGCCACAAATTTGGCAACAAAAACGAAGTACCGCAGGGCCCGTCTGTACTCTCGCTCTGTATAAGTCTACAGGGTGTTTACGAAAGGGTGTACGATCCGAAACTGAACAACTTTTCCCAAGAAGCATGGGTTGGAATATGAAAAAAAAAATTGGACCTTCCATGCTAAATGTCCGATCAGCTGACACGTGGTATGAAGAGACCAAACATTTTTTTTTATTTCGACCCACGCTGCTGGCAATCTCAGACGGGAACATTTTTCCTTCAGTTGTGGTAGTTGCATAAGACATTGCTTTTTGCCAAATTCCTTAATTGATTTACTTGGGACTAACAGACAGACTGACAATGAAGTGGTCCTTTAGGGGTTCCGTTTTATTTTTACGGAACTCTAAAAAAAATGGAATTAGCCGCTCTCTGGCCACCTCATCACCGCTCCCGAATATCTTATTTACTATGGCTGTAGCTGTACTTCACATCCTGGTAATACCTGCCTAGGCTAATACGTAAGTATACATTATTGCTTTGAATTATTAAAACGCCGCGCACCTCAAAATAGTCGTATCGTCAAACACTGTGCTAATTTGCCAAATTTCGACGTTTGAAATACGCCATGTCTGAATTTGTTAACATTTCTGCTCTTGTTCAAACATTAATCTCATGCCGTGTGAAACTACGGAGAGCCTAGTAATGAACACTCGAGTATGCAAAGGAACTAATTGATATTCTGCCATTAAACATCAAAGCGAGTCGTTTTATTAGATGCGATAAGCGGAAAGGGAGCATAAGTCATTTACATGTTATACTCACCTCTGTTCCAATTGCTTTACTTGTAATATTAGTAGCTTCATCTGTAACTAGGGTTACCAGATGTAAAATTTAAAAGTCCGGAGAAAAAACCTGATTTCCATTGAAAAATCCTAAAATTTTGTCGCAATTAGCGAGTTTTCTCGCAAACGTAATTTTGCGAATAACGTAATACCCTAGCATTAAGCTATTTACAATATCAATACAGTTGAATATAAATACTACGCATTAAGATGTCAAAAAAAAAATTGTGGGAAAAATCGTTTTATAAAACACTAATGAAAGAAAATAACTTACTGAAAAAGGTATTCCTCGCAAAGTAAATATGTACTATAAATGATAGACGAAACAATTGATTTTTATGAATAGCATATAATGGTATTAAGAAGAGTATTTTTTGTTTTTTAACCCCAGATGCAAAAAGAAGGGTGTTATAAGTTTGACCGCTATGTGTCTGTGCGTCTGTCTGTGGCACCGTAGCTCTTAAACGGTTGAACCGATTTCAATGCGCTTTTTTTGTTTGAAAGCACGTTTTCCAGCGATGGTTCTTAGACACGTTTCATCAAAATCGGTTCAGCCCTTTTTGGAGATATTACATATTTAGTAAACTTTTAGTAAATAAGATCTACAAAACGTACCTACCTACTCTATTTTCTAGAAAATTCTACAAATCCTGAGATGTCCACAATCCGGCCGCAATCCTTATAAGAACCTAAAAACCTACACTGGGTCCCTGTTTCACCAACTTTGCAATTCATCATCATCATCATCATCTTGGCGCGCAGTGTGCATTTCGCTGCCGCTGAGTCGTGCGCTCCCAGAGGAAAAACTACGAATTAGTCGTATAAGGCTAAGCTTGACTTAAATATATACAAGTAGGTTCGTTTATGTATACCTATAAAACAGTACCGTGACTGACTGACTGACAGACAACGCACAGCCTAAGCCACTGGACCTAGGGATTTAAAATTTGGCAAATATACCTTGAGTATCCTAGAGGTGCACTAAGAAGAAATTTTTCGAAATTCCCACGGGATAGGGAACTAGCCAATTTTAAATAATACACTTGGGCAAAGCCGCGGGGCATAAGCTAGTTTCACAGTAAAACTTTGAATTGATCAAATTACTGAAAAAATAAAACTCTCTTTTTCGACATGGCCACGCTTACCTCTAAGTATTTTTTAACACAAATCAAATGTTTTCAGACATCATTTTTTCTCAATAAAACCTTTTTCAGGTGGATAAATTGAATTTGGTTAGATCAGACGGGACAAAAGGGCACACTTTGCCTAAAGCGGCAGAGCTGAAGGGCAGGAAGAAAATACAAGCTGGGTTCCGTCATAAGAATAAATAATAACATAGTAGAACGGAAACTCCCGCTCTGAACGGGCTCAAGGTCACGATATTAGAGTATTCGTTAAACAAACTACTCAGTCAGGTGAGTCAGGCTGTCACGGCCGGCGTCGCCGCACGCAATTTGATTGTAATAGTTTTACGTGAGCCTGTATGTATTTTATTTTATATTTGTAGGTAAGTAATACTTACTTAAATCACCTTAAATGGCTTTATTTGGTATGGCACTTATAACAACTTCTTACTTAAAAGTGTCTATAATATGTAGACCTACGTAATGATTTATAAATCTCATATTTTGTGAAACTAAAATAAAAATAATGATTTCAAAGTAAAGAAAAACTTATATTTTAGCGATGTTATCTTTAGATGTAAGTAACATGTAGCAGTAAGAAACCCTAGCAACACGCCTGGACGACAGAGGAGTGTAACGACGTGAAGGGGGAAGTAGGTAAATAAATGGCAGCGTTTTGGACTCTGTCAAAAGAGGTTCCGTTCTATGTTATTATTTATTCTTATGGTTCCGTGGAGATCCCAAAGCCAATAGCAACATTCATGCAAAAAGAAGGCATACATTAGACCATGAAAACGGGATATTGACCGCGATTACCTTATAGGTTTGATGAGCTACCGATATTTCGATGCAGTTACATGCATCATGATCACGCGCAAACTGACGAAACGAATTTAAGGTAATCGCGGTCAATATCCCGTTTTACATGATGTCCAATGCAATTAACTGAGAATCATTTAAAACTGTTATTAATCGTGACGTCAAGACATATTTTTCAAAATTGAAAATTGTATTCAGCAAATAGGCAGTTACATGCTCTTTTACACGTCATTTTATTTGAGTCTACCAGCGCTTTCGGAAAGACCATGACTGCCAAGAAAAATGCGCCACAAGAAACTTGGCACAAAGTATTTTTTTCTAAAAAGAAGTTACGTTAGCTCTTACAAACATAACCACAGATGAATTACACAAAGAAAACTCACTGTATCATTAGAAAATAAAGGAAAAAAATAGTATTTTAGAAACAAGTGTAAATGACAATTAATAGAACAGCAAAACCAGAACATTTTGACATAAGTCAAGAAAACGGAGAAAAGAGGAACTAAAATATTTCATTCTAATTTGCCATATGTATCTACCCAAGCAATTTACGTCAAAAATGTGGCAGTTACGAAGAAAATGGTGCCGTCGATAAATTTCTTGACTTTAACGGGGAAATCGTAAAAATAAAAATTTTATACGAAAAGGAAGGCGAACGAGCAAGTGGGTCACCTGATGGTAAGTGATCACCACTGCTCATACACACCCGCAACCCCGGAGGGTTTGCAAATGCGTTGCCAACCCAGAGAGCTAAGATGAAATGCCTCTTGTGCCCGTAATTACACCGGCTGTCTTACTCTCCACACCGGAACACAACAGCGTAAGCACTTTCAGCAAGCAGGATTAGCCAGTAAGATGGTGGTAGCGATCCGGACGGACGGATTGGAAGTTCACTATATTTTTATAACTAATTCTTTTTGTCTTGCGGAACCCTAAAAAAAGGTCCGATCGCTTATTGGGTCTAATGCTGGGACTGAAACGATTTGTAATGTGGTAGAGTATTCCTAATGGATGGTAAGTATTCCGAATGTCGATTTGAGCCGATATGTGGACGACATAATGAAGTGAAATACACGGCTCACTCATCATCATCATCAGACAGTGGTTAGAGAACCTGACTACGAAGCTTGAGGTCCCGGGTTCGATCCCCGGTCGGGGCAGATGTTTGTATGATGAAAACGAATGTTTGTCCTCGAGCCTTGGATGTTTAATATCTATTTATGTATGTATTTATCTATGTATAAGTATGTTTAACCCACGGACCAACCACCCTCCAGACACCGCATCTTCTATAATTTACTTGGAAAGTCATTAAGAAAAAAGCCGCGGTTAGCGGGCGCCGGCGGTATGCGTTGTGATTGGTTCATGGCTTGTCATCTCGCTTGTCATCTGGTCGAAAGTGAGCCACGATTCGATGGTAGAGAGATTTATAGGTGCAAATGAGCATATGCGCTTCGGAAACGTTCGCCCTGACATTTGGTGTCCAGAGGTGCTTGGTCCGTGGTTTAACCGTTGTCTAGTAGGTACCCATAACACAAGCTCTGCTTAATTTGGGACTAGGTCGATTGGTGTCAATTGTCCCACGATATTTTTTTATTTATTTATCATCATTCATCACCACCAGTTTTCACTTTCAAAGTCATAATTTCAATGCTATTGAAGCGAGATGCAGCAATAGTGGGCGTGTTCCGTACGCTTTTAATACCATTATTAGTTCGTTACTTTGAGATGTGTTTCATTTACGAAGAGAAATCAGATCCACAATACAAGCTTCGTCAAGAGGGTACAAAAATACCTATAATCAATTAGAGATCTCTCTCCAGGCAGATGTTATGCCTGGGGACCGAAGTCCGAAGGAAGAGAGTTGGAAGTTGTATTTATGCAACCGACTTGAGAAACTTCGTTAGCGCGATGTAGAACAGTGACGTATAACAGTGACGTCACTCGCGTGTGGCGCTAGGGTCGCTACACCATCACGTCGGGGTCACCAGTTTGGGGAGGACTCCAATAGAGAGATCTCTCTCCAGGCAGATGTTATGCCTGGGGACCGAAGTCCCAAGGAAGAGAGTTGGAAGTTGTATTTATGCAACCGACTTCAGAAACTTCGTTAGCGCGATGTAGAACAGTGACGTCACTCGCGTGTGGCGCTAGGGTCGCTACAAACTAATAAAAAAAAAATACAAAAGCCAGACCTCGGCAAGTTCGTGTCAGGTCCCAACGCGACCCGTACCCGGCTCAAAAGTACCGAAAATACCCGCAGCATTCCCGCGCTGTACCGCCAGTGATATCTGTTGAACCAGGTACGAACCAGCCCTGGGATCACAGCCCTTCTCCCGCATTCGTTGTCCTAAAGCCCTCACGAAGGTCTTTGCCTCTGAACTCCAAGGACCCCCCGTCTCCACCGCGACCGGAACAAAATCATACATAGGCGTCAAATTATGGTACTTACGAAGTTAACAATAAGGTTAAGATTCAAGAAAAAAACGGTAGAACATATTATTAGATCATGACTCGGAACCCTCTGTGCGCGAGTCAGACTATCTCTTGACAGGTTTTTGTTAAATGATAAAACTAATAATCAGACATAATGAAAACGTGTTATTGACCGCGATTACCTTATAGGTTTGATGAGCTCCCTATATTTCGACGCAGTTACATGCATCGTGATCACGGGCAAACTCGAACGCGAAACTCGGGATGATGCGTCGAAATAATCGGGATCTCATCAAACCTACAAGTTAATCGCGGTCAAAATCCCGTTTTCATTATGTCTAATGCAAATAACCGCGAATCATTGAAAACTGTTAAAACTAATAATGTATTTATTTGTTACAGGTAATGCAAAGCAGATATTTTGTTAATAGAACGGGCAAACTTATTCAAGCTGACAAATGTTACTGTTACTGCTGTTACTGTCAAGACTTGAAAAGTGGTATTTTTTTTTATACAACGAGGAAGGCAAGCGAGCAAGTGGGTCACCTGATGGTAAGTGATCACCACTGCCCATAGACACCCACAACCCCGGAGGGTTCGCAGATGCGTTACCAACCTAGAGAACTAAGATGAAATGCCTCTTGTGCCCGTAATTACACCGGCTGTCTTACTCTCCACACCGGAACACAACAGTGCAAGCACTGCTGCTTAGCGGTAGGATTAGCGAGTAGGATGGTGGTAGCGATCCGGACGGACCTCGCACAAGGTCCTACCACCCGCAGACTTACTTACGTACTCTCAAGTCACAATTACAAACTAACAGTATAAAACAAAAGCTGTAAAAGGCAAAAATTGCAACAGATGTTAGTCATAAGTACAACTTAACATAGTTAATAAACTCCTACATTTTCATTTCAAAATCCAATATCACAAACGTGACCGAACCGACTTTGATGAATCTTAGCAGCTCCGATTAGGAGCTCAGATGCCACTGACAGACACGTAGATACACAGCCACACAAGTCTACCTTAGAACAGTCTTAACCTCCCGAGTTAAAAAAAAGACAAGATGATCGTTCACATCCTAAAACCTCTTGAAATAAACCGTTCAAATATTGCATACTGCTCTTACGTGTAACCGCGTCTCTTTCCATCGGCCATTGCCGTCACGTCGCCATGACACATTTTTAATCCAAACATCATTTTCTTCTGAATATCTTGGAACATCTCGGTCCGGCAGGCCAAGCACGTGTCAAATGGATGCGAGTGCTAGGGCTGTCGCTTACCAGATCTTCGTTTTTGATGTCATGTGAATTAAATTATTTATTGTACAAAATTATTTTAATCAAATCATTTTACATTTATAATCTCCTAGCTAGCTGTTGCTCGCAACGTCGTCTGTGAACGCGGTAACTATACCTTTTTCTGGAATAAAAAGTAGCCTACCTAATCTAATGTATCTGTGACGAATTCCGTTAAGTAGTTTTTGCGTGAAAAAACAAACATACTTTATCCTCAGTCCTCACAAACTCATAATAATGTATTAGTAGAATTAGTACCAATTTTTTTTTTCGTCATTATTTGTCATTATATGTACAAAAAGATAAAAAAAATATTGGTGGGTTAGGTAGCTAAAATTGCCAGTAATTGAAGCTTTTGTTTTGTGAAAGGAATAAAATACACAAAAACCATTTAAAAAATGTTTTTCAGTTTCGCTCCCTTTGTAAAGCCAAACCCAAAAAGCAAGACCTAATTCCTCCTACACCTATACCTATAACTCGCGCGGTCAGCTCTGTTGCATCCCTTGCAATAGGGTTTTTAAGACTAAGTTCGGTCTAGCGAGCCACATTAGGGCTCATAATAGGATATAAGTTTTATTTTAGTTTAAGTCTTGTAAATATAAAAAAGTAAGTATGTAAAATTGCTATAGTCCGGCTCGCCGTCATTGAAATCGATGTGGAGGACTATTAAAGTCATAAATGAAATCGGTACTGCCAGAAAAATATTACTCAGTTCCTACCTACTTACGAATTAAAACACGAATTTAATTATTTCCCATTCTAAACGTACTTCGAATAATAATTTCGACTTCTCCACTTGTGTCAACCCTAGCCATTTCGTACCAACATGCTAGTCACGCATCGCGTGGGCGGGCCGGTGGATCATGAACCTTATGCGCCTCATCTTAAGTGCGTTTGAGCCGATTTTCGGCACTTCAATGCCTTATCGTAGGCTTAAATGTGTTATAACTCTTTAAGTTTCTGTTTAAGACGTTACTAGATCGTTGATAAGAGTAACGGTAGCAAAGTCTGTGTGTTGTCTGTTTCGCAATGGCATTTACATCTATACATATAAAACAGTACCCTGACTGACTGACAGACAACGCCCACTGGATTTAGAGACTGAAATTTGGCAAACATATGTACCTTGAGTGTCCTAGAGGTGCACTAAGAAGGGTTTTTCTGTATTCCAACGGGATGGGGTATTAGCCCATTTTGAAATATTTCACGGGGCCAAAGCCGCGGGGCATAAGCTAGTCATGGATAAACTGCGATCCACTCTAAACATCATCATCATCATCATGAAAGCCGCAATGGCTAGTGTTAGTCAGCAGAAGAAGTAGCTAAGCTACCGAAGCGGTCACAATGGTCTGCTCCAGCTCTTATGTCTATAACAATAGAGCTGTGCTTTGATCATTGTGAACGCGTCGGCTGCTTAGCTACTTTTTCTGCTGACTGTACGCAAATTGCCTATAAAACAATAGATATAATGTATATTGCCATACGATTGTATAAGTACTTAAGCCTTTTCCAAGGAATGACAACAATGATCCATTTTCGATATCCGTAGCCAATGGTTTCCCAAGTATAGCTATAATGAATAAAGATTTTCCAAAGATCAGGCAAAAATCAGTCTTATGTCAAGGTCATAAATTCAACTATACCTATTATGTAATTGGTATGTATTTAGTGCCCCGACGCAAAAAGGGGGTGTTATAAATTTGACCTGTGTATAGGTGTATCTGTTGTCTGTGTCATCGTAGCTCCTAAACGGATTTTTTAATCGAAAGCTAGTTTAATCATTTGGTTCTAAGCTAAGTAGCATAAACTTCGGTCCAGCCGTTTTTGAGATATTAAAAATGTCGGGTCGTTCAACTTTTCTAAGTTGTTTACGTTAGGTTATAATATCCAAAACGTTTGTTCACCTTAACGTGATAGAGGCAAAGAAACAGTGTCCTTAGTGTCATCAAAACGCACAAAATACGTCTCGATCGCGTTTGCGTTAAAGTGTCAAATAGTATGAGAATTGTTTGTTGTCGATACGTGCCACTAGTGGCGCTGCCAATTTGCCCATAGCAATTCTGACGTACGGTCGAAGAAATTCATTCCTGACCCACCATGGAACCTTTTCACAGTAAACGTCATAGTGACATCGCATAGCTTGACAAGGAAAATCGTTATGACGTTTACTATGAAAATGTTCTATGGTGGGTCAGGAATTAATTTCCTCGACTCTACCTAAACGCGAACGCTATCGAGACGTTTTCTTTGGTCGTTGATTATACTAGGCGCTCTGTGCCCTTAGTGTAATCAAAAAGCACAAAATACGTCTCGATCGCGTTTGCGTTAAAGTGTCAAATAGTATGAGAATTGTTAAACGCGAACGCGATCGAGACAAACTTCTTGGCCTGGTAAAGTGTCTTCCTGTTAGGTAAAGGCCCCTCTTTCTGTCATTCTCAAGTTTAGGGCACGCTCGTAACATTCCTACCAATAATGTAAATGAGAAAGTATAGTTTACACTCGGGACTTAATCACGAAAAAATATGTATTATATACCTCGACGTTTCGGACGCGACCTTTAGTCCATGGTCTTGAAGGGACTCACAGATGGTCTAGCACGACTTTACGAATGCTGCGTAACGTTACGGTTATCGTATCGAGATCGAGAAACATACTAAATTTTAGTTCCAAACGTCATACAAACTCGACAAAGTTTACTATTCGACTTTACGTTACGCAGCATTCGTAAAGTCGTGCTCGACCCTCAGGGAAGGGAGTGATTAGATTAACTCCTGAGTGTCATGATAATGTGTGAAAATCGCGAAAGTTTAAATCAATACACATACGAAGGTAGTTTGTTCGTTTGTTACATTTTAACGACACACGAGCCATTAAACCAATTTTGGTGATTTCGGTATAAAAGGATAGACGATATTTTGGAGAAGGACATCAGCTACTTTTGGTTGCGGAATACAAAAAATATGAAACTGACGACTTTTTGTTGAAGTGTAATTTCCAAGTTACAATAAAAATAACATCACAACCATTTAAAGTTTCTGCAACTATTTGAAGAGCTTAAACCGTTTTGGGAAAAGCTAGCGCTGCACGTACATTGCCTCGAATATATGTGGCACAACAAAGCAGCGATTACCGTCAACATATATATGTTTCCAGCAGCGAAATAAATTTTACAACAAACCGGGCGAATTTCGACCCAGTTTGGGAGACATAGTGTCGCCTTTTGACGAAGTGGGGGAATTGCATGGTCGAGATTATTATGTGTAGTATGTTGTCAATGCTGTATGATACGATTGTTATAAAGAGTGCGGTTAGAACATGACATATTTGTTGTTTTTTTGTGGATTTAATTTTGTTAAAAAAAGGGTTTTTTGGCGGGTGGTAGGACCTTGTGCGAGGTCCGTCCGGATCCTACTACCATATTACTCGCTAATCCTGCCGCTAAGCAAACTAACTAAAGTCTGAGAGTAGAATGTAAACAAATTCAATGAGAAACCTTTTTGTAACTGCCGCATTTCCAACTGATTAAAAAATAAGAAGTTCTATATACTATCCTATCTATTTTTATTATTTATATAAGTAAATTTTTCTATGCACTGTATAATTTTTCTGTATCAGTAATTTTGTAATACATGCCAACTCTAAAACGTATACGTGAATACTCTGCCGGTACTTCTTCTAAATAAAGCGCAAGTCACATCAATACTCCTTACTAAAGTTGGAAACTACCCCGTTTTCCTGAATATTTTACCCGCCGCACGGGGCCTCATCAAAAATGCAAGGCAACTCTGTTTCAATTATGAACGCGTTTAAAATTATCCTTATGCATTATTATACATGCCGTTTTGGTTGAGTGTGGATAAATAAATGAAATGTTATGTACGAGGCTGTTGGAGTTGATGGAAAATATTTTGTGCACAGCGTGACATTTTTGAAAAGACAGTGCTGTCGGTTTTGTTATTTTTCTCGAGAACTGTGTGTTAAGAACTGTGTTAAGGCCTATCCGACGGCGGATGAGACCAGGGCACTTTACAAATTGGTTAAGATAGGATTAAGTCATAGTCAGTTGGCACAATGGAGCGACATCATCGCGTAGCAAAGCGATGAAGCTCTTTAAATTAAGATTAATAAAATAAAAAAACTGTGTTAATGATATGTTTATGTAAATATGTAAGTACAGTTTCCGCAATTTGTTTCCGCAATCTGTCTCGTTTAAGTTTAGCTTAAGCATGTATTTCATCACTATTTGTGAGATCCTGTAATTGGCTCTGTGTTTCCATTCTCACTACTTATTGTGATGTATGTGCCTAGTTGTATAAGAAACATTTGTACAGCTACCGCCCAGTCTCGAAATAAACAGCTAACCGTACGGTTGTGTGTCTCATTTGTCGCATACTCATCATTGGCGATCGAGGATTAATTAAATAGTTATTTGGTGCGTGTGTGTGCTCTCTCAAGTTTTAAAATGTCTGTGGGTCGAATTGGGGAATTTGAAGTGTCTTCCGGGAACTGGAGTATGTACGTGGAACGCCTGGATATGTACTTCAAGGCGAACGAAATTAAAGAGGAAGTACAATTACCGACGTTAATTGCAGTAATGGGCCCAGAAGCATATGAACTCCTGAGTAATTTGACGAGCCCCATGAAACCAGGAGACATGACATATGCCGCAGTGACAAAAATTATGCGAAGTCACGTTGAGCCAAAATCATCGTTTATGGCCGAGAGGTATCGGCTAAGACAACGACGGCAAGGAGAGGAAGAAACAGTGGCACAGTATCTCACAGAACTTAAAAAGTTGTCTAAGCATTGTGAGTTCGGATCTAATTTGGAAGAGAATCTGCGCGACCAATTTACGTGCGGTTTGAAAAGTGAAGTTATTAAGCAACGTCTTTTTGCCGAGAAGAGTCTAACTTATGGAAAGGCGGTCAACCTCGCGTTATCGTTGGAAACGGCAGAGCGGGACGCGGCTATGGTTGAGCGGCCGAGTGCGAGCGAGAGCAGCAATTACAGAGCGGGACCGGCGACTTTGAATTCGTTTACGACTTTACAACCAAGGATGGCAGATATGAGATCGGGCAGTAATGGCGGCCGAGTAAAGGTGCAAAATCATCAGGAATTGTGTGCGGGGTGTGGAAGCAGAGCACATCGTACGGGAAATTGTCCATATAAGAGCTTCACGTGTAATAAATGTGGCAATAGAGGGCATTTGAAGCGAGTGTGTCCGGGAAGAGTGGCGAGCGCCGGCGGTGATGGCGGCAGGGGGGCCCGTGTCTCGGGCAGCGGCGGCCGTTACTCGGGGAGCAGCGCTCAGCGAGCCCGGCGCTCGGTGCATCACGTGCAGGCAGAGGAAGGCGAGACTCCGGAGGACGAGGGGGATACGTCAGCTTCTGACGTAGAAGAGGACATGTATCATCTGTGTTTGAACGGTTATAGACCGGTGAGCTTATCTTTGTGTATAGATAATAAGGTAATTAGCATGGAAGTCGACACCGGGTCAGCAGTGTCATGTATAAGTAAAGAAACTTACAATAAGTACTTTAATCATAGACCTATAGAACCCTTTAGTTTAATTTTAAAATGTTACGATGGCAGTAAAATAAAACCTTTGGGGGTCATTAGGCCAGAGGTTAAATATGATAATAGGACAAAGCCGCTGGAGCTGTTCGTGATAGATGGCGGCACAACGTCTCTGTTGGGCAGGCAGTGGCTGTCGGAATTAGGGGTACAGATTCCAGTTTTTCATAGCGAGTCAACAAACGATGATTTATGTACATTACTTGACAGGTATAAGGAGCTGTTCAGTGGTGGACTGGGGCGCTTTACGGGGAGCCGAGCGACCCTCAGGGTTCGCGAGGGGGCTACGCCGGTGTTTTGTCGTGCGAGACCCCTGCCGTACGCGCTGCGCGAGCGCGTGGAGGCGGAGCTGGAGGAGATGGTGCGCAGCGGGGTCATCGAGCCAGTGGACACCTCGGACTGGGCTACGCCACTCGTACCGGTACGTAAAGCTGATGGAAGTCTACGCATATGTGCGGACTACAAAATAACCTTGAACCCTGCCTTACTGATTGATCGCTACCCACTCCCCAAAATTGACGACTTACTAGTGAGACTCAACGGGGCACAGGTGTTTTCGAAGATAGACTTGACTCAAGCCTATAATCAGGTGGAGTTAGACGAGTCTAAGAAGTATACAGTAATTAATACTCACAAGGGATTATTTAAATATAATAGATTAGTATACGGATTGTCCTCTAGCCCAGGGATTTTCCAAAGAATTATGTCAAATTTATTACAGGATATCCCACAGGTTGAAGTATTTTTGGATGATATCATTATAGGGTCCACAGACGTAAAATCACATTTGGTAACCCTAGAAAAAGTCCTACGAAGATTGCATAGTCACGGTATGAAATTAAAAAAAAGTAAATGCTCTTTCCTGTTAGAGGAAGTGCAGTACTTGGGATACGTCATTTCAAAAGATGGTATTAAAGTAGACCCGGGTAAAGTGGAGGCGATTGTTAAAATTCCACGGCCCGCAAATGTAACGGAGTTGAGATCATTTTTAGGCTTAGTAAATTTTTACGCTCGATTTGTACCGAATTTAAGTACGATATTATCACCTTTATACGAATTACTGAGGAAAGGCGTAACCTGGAAATGGGGTAAATATTGCGAGGCAGCGTTTAGAAGTATCAAAACAATTTTAACTAGCACAGAAGTCTTAATGCATTATGATCAAAACAAACCACTCATTTTAACGACTGATGCGAGTTCGCACGGTATCAGTGGCGTGCTGACTCAGCCGGGCGGCGCGGCCCACGGGGCGGGGAGCGGCGCGGGGGCAAGGGAGTTTGAAAGACCGGTCGCTTATGTCTCGCGCTCACTAAACGATGCCGAACGTAATTATTCACAAATAGATAAGGAGGCGTTAGCAATTGTGTTTAGCTTGCAAAAATTGCATCAATTCCTTTATGGTAGGCAGTTCACTTTAAGAACCGACCATAAGCCACTAGTGAGTATTTTTGGTTCAAAACAAGGGATTCCAGCAATGGTGGCAAGCAGGTTGCAGCGCTGGGCGATTAAGTTATCCGCATATACCTACGATATAGAATACATATCAACGCACGCGAACGGGGCGGACGCGCTGTCACGATTGCCGGTGCCGGTTAAAAATGCAGGCGCACAGGATTTGCTACCGCCCGAGCAAAGCTATTTACATTTCGCGCAGAATGAATTGTTATTGGACTATCAGGACATAAAAAAATATACATTACGAGATCAACATTTAAGTCGAGTATTAGGTTACTTACGAACAAGTTGGCCAACAGAGATAGAGATTAGGAATTTACAACCATATTTTAATAGGCGACAGGAATTGTACGAAGAATTAGGGTGTGTTATGTGGGGGTACCGCGTAGTGGTACCGGAAGGCTGTCGGGAGAGGGTGCTACGCGAGCTACACGACAGTCACATGGGAGTTGTTAAGACGAAAGCATTCGCGAGAAGTTATGTCTGGTGGCCGGGCATTGACGAAGCGGTGGAGGCCATGTGCCGCGCTTGCGCGGTGTGCGCGGCCGAGGCAGACGCGCCGGCGCGTCACGCGCCCAGCCCGTGGCCGTGGCCGGCCCGCCCCTGGTCACGTGTTCATCTCGATTTCCTAGGACCGCTATACGGAAAAACATATCTCATCATGGTCGATGCTCGAACTAAGTGGTTGGAAGTGTTCCCGGTAGCTAGTACAGCGGCAAACAGCACGATCGAAAAGCTTAGTGAGGTTATAGCACGTTGGGGTCTGCCCAGACAACTGGTGTCCGATAACGGCCCGCCGTTTACTAGTCGCGAGTTTTCGTTATTTTTGGCGAGTAACGGTATAGAACATTTGTTATCAGCGCCTTATCACCCGGCCTCCAACGGCGCGGCCGAAAATAGCGTACGTATCATTAAAAAAGTAATTAAGAAAGCAGTACGTCAAAAACAGAACGTTAATTTAGCTATTAATAACTTTTTATTACATTATAGAAATATAGCGCATTGCACGACCGGCGAGAGCCCATCCTCGTTGATGCTGGGCAGGCAAGCACGCACGAGGCTAGACGCTTTGAGACCAGATTGTGAAAAATACGTACGTAAGGCTCAAAGGCAACAGGTGGCTAGCGCACCGGGTTCTCTCCGTTCCTTACAAACGGGGGACGAAGTATGGATTCGTCAGTATCAAGGGGAGGCTAGGTGGCTCCCTGGTCACATTACACAAAGAACGGGGACCACTGATTACAGCGTAACAGATAGGTTAGGTAGGCAGTCTCATAAGCACATTGATCAGTTAAGGCGGCGGTCAGGAATTTTGATCTGTCCGGATGAACCATCAGCTTTACAGATACCACAGGACAGGGCAGGGACTCCACGTGCAGGCCCCAGCAGCCCTCAAGCGCCAGTCGAGACGACCCCCGAGCGCGGCCCGCACAGTAGCTCCTCCGCGCGCGGAACACCGAGCCCAAGCTCTCAGGCGCGGCGCGCGAGAGCCGCGAGTCGCGACACGCTCGGCTCGCAGCACTCCGATTCTGGCGATGCCCCTTTTATGTCTCCCGCACCACCACCACCTGAACAGCCTTTACCACGTCATTTCAGAGAATGTAGACTGAATAACCCACCCAGATATAAATATTAGTTATAAATAGGTAGGTACTGGAGTGGGTACTAAGTGAGTAAACACTTTATTGTACTTATAAAAAAAAAAAAAAATACAAACAATCAAATTCAAGTACTTACATAGGCGGATTGAGTTATATTGCTCAAGAGTGTATTTAATCGTTTGAGTTATTACTTACCAACACAGATACATATGTGTAGCAGTAAATGGACAGTCAATGGTTAATACCTATTTAAAATTGTAAACTAGGGTACCCAACAAGTTTGTATATAACACATATTGTGTAAGGACAGGTACTAGTAGGTCCTTACTGAGTAGGTACATCAAATCTTACGAGTAGTGCTTATTATTGGGTCAATTCCATAATCAGATTTTTTGGCATTATTTACGCATCAGTTTGAAATTTCAAAGAAATAAATAAATTATTGTGTGAACGATTCATTAAAAGGCATTCACTTACACACAGGCCTACAGTACTTACTCGTTTTAAGGAAGAGATGAGATTATTGTTTTTTTATGTTTATGAAGTGGAGTGGGCTCAGTATTGGGAGCATAGATAATTTTTCAGGTTTATGGTATTATGCTAGAGTAAGAACGGTTAATTTTAAGAAGAGAGTAGTGTGATGTATGTGCCTAGTTGTATAAGAAACATTTGTACAGCTACCGCCCAGTCTCGAAATAAACAGCTAACCGTACGGTTGTGTGTCTCATTTGTCGCATACTCATCACTTATATTGTGTGATAAGCTGTTGGTTCTCCTTAAATAAATAAATAAATAAATTTGCGATGGCGAGTGGGGTGTTCATATGGTCAAACGTGTACGCTGCGCATACTATCGATTTGACGTAGCGGTCAGTTAAAAATAACTAAATATAACGTACATACATCATACAGTCGCATAAGATTATCTACAAAAGGGAACCGGTTAAAATCACCGCATCCTTTATTTTTTTCTTTTAAATCATTCCTCTTGGAATTAGGCAAAGGAAACGGAATCCATGCAGCCATATCAGTTGTTTAAATTCTTCTTTATAAATATTTGCTACGGCCGAAGCCAAGTAATTTTTTATCTTTTGTGGTACTTAATATACAACACAACCGATTCAAATTATGTAGTACCTACCAAACCAACTTACACACTGGCAACACCGAGCTAGTCAAACGTTACGATTCCAATTTCGATTCCGCCATATTCACCGCCGAAAGCGTTGCTGCCAACATCGAGGAATCATAAAGCAATGCTATACGCGAACATAGACAAACGTCTTTGACAGCAAAAGCGGTTAATTAGTAATTAGTTAATTTAAACCCGATGAAAGCTGACACAATAGATTTGCGCTTCAGTTATATTGTAATTTTAAAGGGAAATTTGCGTACCGATATTTTAGGAAATTAATATGTTTTGTAAATTAAGCTTTTTACTACTAAACTTGTTCATGTATGTGGTGCCGTCGACCACGACAAAAAGGTTGATCCTTATTATGCCCTATAATTTAAAAAAAATTATAAAACAAATCTGCCTCACGAAAAAGAAAAATTATCAAAGAAAAACATATTACAAGCTTCTCCAACCACTTAGATATTTTTCCTGAAACCTAACACAACACTTTTCGTCGAGCAGTCGTTTAACTTAAAAAAGTGGAAAACCTTCGATTATTTCAATTCAGAGTCCAATGTCTCCGAAACGGCTAAACTCATTTTAATGAAACTTCGCTACGAACCCGATTAAACTCTACTCAAAGCCAAAATTAATAACACTCATATTTGCGTCGGGGGTCAACAAACTTGGAAGGTACGTTCGTAGGAAAGTAAGTCCTTTATTATGTCAAAGTATAAATAACACTTATCAGAAGTGGGATAAACAAATGAAAGTACCTATATAAAAAAAACAAATGAAATGAGAACGGAACGCAATCACTGGAAGTGTCTTAGCGCGAATAACAGTAAGGGCGCCGATAAAAACCGCATTACGAGAACAAACCGCGCCGATTTACGGCGACCGGATCCGGCGCCGGTAGCCGACAAATGACAAACAAGGTACCAATTTTATCTGGTTACGAAAACTGTATGACTTTTCGATATCAAATTCGATGTCGTTAAGAGTTTCAAATTTGAAAACCTACGTAATTTACAATCATAGTGAAATAAACCGGATCACTCACGTACATATGTCGAGTTCAGTCCGACACGTATAAATAATAATGTGACAATTTACAATATAAAAAAAACAGTCTACGAAACATCAGCTCGGTATGTTTGTCTATGACTAAAAAAAACGGTCGCTTCAAATTCGTGATAGGTATGATGAGTATGATATTTTATGCCTTCGGCTTCTGAACCCATCTTAGAGTACTTATAATAAGTGTGTAGATAAAGTAATGTATGCAACTCCACATAATTAGGCCTTAAAACACTCAGCTTCGCCTTGTTTCATAAAAACACACTGGTGTTTTAAGGGCCCTCATTATGTAGCAGTGGGTCAAGCACGACTTGTCGAATCCTGCGTAACGTTACGGTTATCGTATCGAGATCGAGAAACCTCATACTAAATTTTAATTCCAAATACGCTCACGGGCGGGCGCTGTTCCAAACGTCATACAAACTCGACAACGATTACTATTCGATTTTACGTTACGCAGGTTTCGAAAAGTTGTGCTCGACCCTCTGTTACATAAACTACTATTAAGCGATGTTAGTATTAAATATACTTCTTTTTAACTCCCGACGAAAAGGAGGGGTGTTATAAGTTTGACCTGTGTATAGCTTCCAAACGGATGGGCCGATTTCAGTGCGGTTTTTTTCAGTCGAAAGCTATTTTAATCGAAATGGTTCTTAACTAAGTTTCATTAAAATCGGTTCACCCATTTTTTAAATACTGAACTTTGAAAGGACAATGTCGGGGGTTTTTCAACTTTACTAAGTTGGTTAGGTTATTCAACTCATTTGTATGTCAGTCTGCCTCCGCCGGATCTCTTAAACGTCAATCGTAAACGCGTAACCTGAAACGGTGCCGCAACCTGCAAATTTCCCTATCCGGCTCGCCGGCCGCCGTAAAACCGTAGTAAAATTTATACAAATCTAATCAGAAGAAAGCCGTTGTAGCCTAGTGGTTTGACTATGGCCTCTCAAGCAGAGGGTCGTGGGTTCGAGCCCCGGTTCGCACCTTGTGAGTTTGTCGAAATTTATGTGCGATATCGAAATTACATTTGTCATTAACTAGCTTATGCCCCGCGGCTTTGCCCCGTGAATTTGTTCAAAATGGGGTAAAAGTCAATTCTTAGTGCACCTCTAGGATACTCAAAGTACCTATATGCTTTCCAAATTTTAAGTCTCTAAGGTCCAGTGGTTTAGGCTGTGCGTTGTCTGTCAGTCAGTCAGTCAGTCACGTTACTGTTTTAAAGGTATAGCAGGCATGTCGGTGAAGGAAAAAATCTTGAGGAAACCTTGTGGATAGCAATTCAATGGTGTGCGTCATGTTCCCAATCTGCACTGGGCCCGCGTGGGTGCCCAAGCCCTCTCATTCCAAGCGGAGGCCTGTGCCCAGCAGTGGGACGTAAAAACGCTCGATGATGATGATGAAATTATGAGGGTTTTTACGACCACGAACACGTGTCGGCCCTAAACGCAATTGGGGGGTGACAAAAACCATTTATTATTTAATCAGATATTTAAACCCTGACGAATCTACTGCGAATAATTGCTAGGGTGTTTTTTGTCCTCGGGGTCGTTAGAGTTTATTTGCTTTTATGAAAAGTTATTGTTTGCTTTGATGTATATTATGTATTAGAACTGAGACCGATGTTGTTATTTTTTGCCGTAGAGTGATTCGGTAAATGTGGCGAAGGTCAGGTTCTTTATCAACATAGACTATTCCAAAACTAACCTCACATCCTGCAAGTCATCATCATCCACCAACGTGCACTGCTGGCCGGCGGCCTCCCCCGCGGCTCTCCACTCAGACCGGTCTTGTGCTTTCCGCATCCACCGCGATCCCGCAATCTTCACCAGGTCGTCGCTCCATCTTAGTAGGCCTCCTGCAAGTACGTGGACGTGCATTATTAAACGTAGGTTTCCCTTAAAAACGGGTTGCACTCCTATTTCGGGCATCAGTATCTGGCTACCTTTACTAAATCGTGGGTCCATCTTTCAAAGAACCAACCTAAACCGCACGGCTATTACCATACTAATGACATTCCCGAGCCCTTCGATGATTTTACATATAAAGAGAGGTAGATATGTCACGGGCACGCCGAAAATGAAGCCCAGAAAAGGCTACAATTGTAGCCTCTTTGGCCTCAGTCGCTATCGAACAAGGTCTAAACCTGCGCGCTAATG
This sequence comes from Clepsis dumicolana, assembly GCA_963691665.1. Taxonomy (NCBI): domain Eukaryota; kingdom Metazoa; phylum Arthropoda; class Insecta; order Lepidoptera; family Tortricidae; genus Clepsis; species Clepsis dumicolana. Next base: position 8,026,813 of record OY829528.1, on the reverse strand, counting down.
CAAAATGTCCGGAACATGGTTTTTGATTGTCTTGTCAGCATGACGTGTCTTTCCCAAGATAGGTTCGTTTCGATTTTGATAAGTCTGTTAATCAAAAAAGATAAAAGTTGACTATCGGAGGAATAAGTAACATACGGACAAATACAAGTGAATTATGAACCTGAAATTTGAAGTTAATAAAAGGTACTTAACACCAAGTTCGGTGTATGACGCTAGACTAAGCATGTGTTTTAAATCGGAATATTTCCCTCGCGCTTTGAATTCCAGTCGCGATACAAAACTATCGCAAGAATTCGTTTAAAATACAACCACGCAGATCGAATGTCAAATGAAGTCACATGTGCGGGACAAACTCGCTGTAAAATGGAATTTTAGTTTTCTGTATGTTTTACATTTATCTGAGAGGAAATTCTTGGAATGTCAAAGAGTCCCAAGACATAAAGGATATGGGTGAAATGTGAAAATGTAGTGTGAAATTTTTAAAATCGCTTGATTTAATTTTTTTTACCCCCGGTGCAAAAGAGGGGTTACAAGTTTGACCTAGGTATGTATCCATTTGTCCTGTATGTCTGTGGCATCGTAGCTCCTGAACGAATAGACCGATCCGGACGCAGTTTGTCTTAACCCAAAGCTAGTTTAATCGAGATGGTTTTAGATAAGTTTTATAAAAATAAATTCAGCTGTTTTCGATATATTGTACTTTGAAATGGACACTTCGGTCGGAGTCTTTCCAACTTTTGTACCTAAGTTTGTATCTATTATTACACCATTAAAGTACGATTCTGCATTTAAAGTCCGTGCGAGTTGCATTTCTCTCAGTAACTCTGTCTCTCTGTCTATCTGTTTGTTACCTCTTCACGGAAAAAAAGCTGTACCAGTCTAGATGAAATTCGGTAAGAATTTAGTTTTAATATTGACGAATAACATAGGCTACTTTTTAATCGGGAAAATTATATAGTCCCTGCGGGATAGCGATAGCCCACATCTACGCGGACGAAGTCGCGGGCAACAGCTATAATAATAATCATCAAACCAAGACCAATAAGTTCAAATCTCACGCCTCATAATCTTCAGCTGAATATCCTTTCCAATATCCAGTATTATCAAATTTAAGTTCTGCGATACTCCGTTATTGCTCGATGGGTGAGCTCGAAACTTCCATTCTCCGGTGGGTAACAGGGCGTAAAAATAGTTACAGTTTTCAGTTTCGTGCAAAGGGTTTTCAACTGTTTGCTCTGTTGCACTGTGAAGTGTTTATTACTTACCTAAGTAGGTGGAAAACGGGTGGGTTGAGAGCTAGTTAAATAAAACCGAGTAATTGAATTTGTAAAATACCGTGGGACTCGGATGATAGTGGTCTATGACAATATGCTTGAGAGATTTGTTTTGTCTACTTGCCTTTTCCTTTACACATTATTTCGAGATTAATGTTACCGTGCATTTACACGGCGACTCTGTAGGAAGGTCCACTATTTCCCGTGACCGGTCGCGGTTTTGCCGTGAGCGACAGAATATAGGAGCATCCGTTGACTCTGTATGTGTCCAGCTCATTGCTTTAATCATCACTACATAACGAGCCGGTGTTACTTCTACTAAAGACTAAGGCATTGGAATTCCAATCCATACTGATATTATACAAGCAAAAGTAACTCTCTGTCTGTCTGTTTATCCTCCTCTTCACACTAAAACTGTTAAACGGAATTGGATGAAATTTGGAAGAGAGATTGCTTATATTTTGCCGACGATGAAAAAAACGGTGTTGCAGCCAACATAAAAAATTATATGCATAAAAAATTGGTTTTTTGTCTCGTCGTTCGTAACATTCTAATAATCATATCCAAAACCTTAATTCGATGCGTTTTGTAAACAAATGAGCTATTCTAATGTGTTCCGTCTCAACAAATAAAGGCAAATTGTGAGAAACAAAAACGCAGGTGTTGAATAATGACGTTGTGAGGGTGTGTGTGTGCCTCCAAATTACTCCGCGGTGGCTACCGTGAAAAATGCAAAACTATTATTAGGATGGCCTTATGCTGTATGAAGCATAATGTGTTATGAAATTTGTGATGGACAGTATGCAAAAAAGGATTCTGTAGATGAATGACTTAAATAAATTAAGTTTCACGATATGGTGATAATTAGGAAACATGATGATGTTTTTACGAAACCGGGTTGGATTTAAGATTTAGATTTATTTAATTGTATCTAAAGACGTGCATATAATACACTTACATATACCTAGGCGTTACAAGGTTATTAGTCAGACCATTACGCTCGGTAAGGGCACATAAGAACAATAAGTTTCTTGTTTATAATCTAAGTACTTATACTAACGCAAAATCATAAAATTGGGTTGAGTTCAATAATGGCTGCACGGGTTTGAATGAAATTTTACTTACAGGTGGGATATTATAAATCACGAGAAATTGCAGTTAGCGCAGGACAGCAATAAACAGACTGTCCTCAGACAAGTAGAAATAAATGAGCGCTGAATGATACCACTAAGCTTAAGCGCTTTTATCTACACACATATCATAAGTCCTCTATCATTACGACAGTCAGTTTTCATCTTCAAAAAACAATACAATAAAAAAAAGGTAAGCCTCGATTTATAAACAATAGTCGATACGAGACGTCAGCTCGATTATGTTTGTCTATTGTCAAAATTCGTGACAGGTTTATTATGCCTTCGTCTTCTGAACCCATCTTAGAGTAAGTACTTAAAATATGTGTAGATAAAGTAATCTACGCACCTCTACATAATTAGGCCTTATTACGTAGAGTCGCATAAACTACTATTATTCAATGGGGCTTTTTATTTCTTTTCTTGGCTACTTAATTGTTAATTGCATGCACTCGTCCCCACTAATGCATGCCTTTGATTCAGATAGAACTAATAATGTGAACGCAAGCCTGATGATGCCATTAGTATAGCTTTGTTTTTTTGTTACATTAGATTTAGACATTAGCGTTCGGTAGCCGTAGGGGGGACTTTGGTAGGAAAAGGAGGCTCGGAGAGTCAAGGTGGTGATGGTTTTCGTGAACTAGGACAACCTATTTTAACCCCCGACCCAAAAACGAGGGTGTTATAAGTGTATCTGTCTGTGGCATTATTATGCCCAAACGGATGGACAGACTTCGACGCGGATTTTTTTAATCGAAAGCTGGATTAATCGAAATGGTTTTTAGCTAAGTTTCATTAAAATCGGTTTAAATGTAATGACAATGTCGGGGGTTTTCAACTTTTCTAAGTTGGTTAGGTTATGATCCCCCCAGTAAAAAAATTGTGATAGGTGATATGTATGTACCTCGCGGATTGCTTTGGGGCCTAAAATAAATTGCGTTTTACTACTTTTTAACCGACTTCAAAAAAAAGGAAGAGGTTCTCAGTTTGTCGGAATCTTTTATTTTTAGACGAAATCGTGACATGCTTTGCTATGACCGCATGTATTGTATATTGTATAAAATGAAATTACCAGTATTAAATTCAAGTCTCACAATTTTTCCGAATTTCTTTGCGAATGTACGTTTATAATTTATCACGAGCTTTCGCTGAAGGAACACATCGTGAGGAAACCAGCACATTGCTGAGAAGCAATTCAATGATGTGTGAAATTCCCAATTCGCACTGGGCCCGCGTGGGAGCTATAGCCCAAGCCCTCTCCAAGTTTGTGATGATGATGGTGATTATTTTTAATACTGCGGCCAAAATGCGTGAGCAACCCGTTTATTAAACTCCAATATGTATGTAAATCTTTGATTAGGTTTGTATGACGACCACTATATCGACATCTCAGTCGTATAACATCAAGAACAGATCTCTTATCTAACCTATTAAGATCTCCCAACGCAGCTATCGCAACTATCAAGCACCATAAAAGCTTATACACAATATTAACAATCAAAATAGATTTTGGAGAGAAAAATGATTTGAAAAAATTCTAATCAAAAAGAGCATTAGGACCACGCCCGCTCGACTATGAGACGTTGAGGCCCGCCTACACGCCATGATGTGAGCGCAGTGCAAGCGATGAGCGGAGAGCGGAGCGGTTTCTTAAACTTATTGACGCCAACGACTCGTATATTGACGACCGGATAGCCTAGTGGTTAGAGACACTGACTATGAAGCTTGAGGTCCCGCGATTCCCGGTCGGGGCAGATGTTTGTATGATGAATACGAATGTTTGTTCTCGGGTCTTGGATGTTTAATATGTATAATAGGTATGTATTTATCTATATCAGTATGTTTTCCGTTGTCTAGTACCCATAGTACAAACAGGCATTGCCTAGTTTGGGACTAGGTCAATTGGTGTCAATTGTCCCTACAGTAATAAAATAAATATTTATTTGTTGTTATTATTTATTTTTATTATATCAGAGCGTCTATTGTAATCAAAGACCAAAATACGTCTCGATCGCGTTCGCGTTTACGTCTGAATTACTATGGACACATTAGCAGCACCATTAGTACTAGCTGCCATGGAAGAGCGGGCTTAGCCGCTTATGACTTTTATAACTTGTCGCTTCCGCTTCTACTTTGCGCCACTCCCTGATCACCGTACCATAAAATATGGTCGAAAACTTCACCCGAATATAATTACACACGGGACATGTAAACCCATTATATATAGATTAAGAAGATCAGTTTCCGAGATAAGTTTCTAAGTTTGATAATGGATATCCGTTGGATTGTGTCGGAGCGTGGATTAATTTATAAATGTTATTTATTTTGGAATAATTTTCGCATTTGCAGGATAATATGTGGGGAATGTATTCGTGGGTTTTGTTACCGATTTTAATATTCAGTTTAATATCTGCGTGGTTTCGCTGTGCAATTTTTATATTTTGATTATTTATTGCTCACAAAAATTCTAAGTACAAAACTTATGAAGACACAAAATTTTAGGTACCAAGGCGAGCTTACCCTGAAAAGGGATCTCTTCCTGAGTTCCTGCTAAAGCTAACCCTGCTTTAAGTTTAAGAGTGGAAAACTTAGCAAAGATAGACGAGCAGCAGAATGAGCAAGAGTAAAAGAAATAATAACCTAACCAACTTAGAAAAGTTGAAAAACCCCCGTGACCCCCCATCAGGTGACCCTCTTGCTCGTTTGCCTTCCTCGTCGCATAAAAAAAAACAATGTCGGGGGTTTTTCAACTTTTCGAAGTTGGTTATATTAGTTCTGTACTCAAACCTAACTCTTCTCCACTCCGCAAACAGATACGGTCGCAAGTCATATAAGACAGCAACACGACAGTATTAAGTCGTATACGCGAATAAAAAGATCCGCCATCTGCTAAGAGTTGAACACTTCTGGCTGGGTGCAAACTAACTTTGTGATTGGGCATAAGTCATAAGTAGAAGCGGTTATAAAACTTAAAACAGGAGCTATCTGTTTATCATCATCTTATTTAAGAGTGTTGTCGATGCAGTTGTCTCCCATCCGTTCTTTCCAAAGCAAGTTCTTTCACCTCCTGATATGATGATGATGATCATCATCATTATCAGCCTATTTTACTGCTGCTGGACATAAACCTCCCCTAATGAGCGCCATAGCGCCCTGTCTTCAGCTTGCCGCATCCGGCATCTGCCTGCAGTCTTTCGCAGATCGTCATCCCACCTGGCCGGAGGGCGTCCTACACTACGTTTGCCGAGTCGCGGTCTCCACTCAAGTACACGTTTACCCCAACGGTTGTCGGTTCTTCGTGAGATATGACCGGCCCACTGCCACTCCAGCTTGCTAATTATTTGAGCTATGTCGATAACTTTGGTTCTCTGTCGGATGTATTAATTACGAATCCTATCCTTCAGAGAAATTCCGAGCTTAGCTCTTTCCATAGCTCGCTGCGCAACTTTGAACTGGTGGACCAGCCCTACCGTGAAGCCTATCCTATATTCTCCTAAAACATTTCCAAGTTATCAAAACTTTCGCTTTTTGCCCAACTGCAGTCTTAAAAAACTCATTTTTAAGTTGCCTATAGAATATTTAAGTATTCCCCTGCCTTGCACCAATCGCGTCAACTTTTAAAAGAATCGAGCGTCCTGCTACTTATAAAACGATTCTCAAACTTGGAGCTGTTCGGGTCTCTTGTAAATCGGGCGATGCTGTTCGAGTTATGAGGTGTTACGTGATTTCCTTTTGATGCGTCTGAGTTTTTTGTTGTGTTGGTTTGTTTGTTTTAGTTTAAAGTTCAGCAGTGCGGTTTCCTACTCTACAGACAAGAAGATACAAAATTAATACGCTTCCTCAGACTTATACGAGTGTTGATAAGTACTTAACCACAAACCTCAACTTGAGTTGAAAATCATGAACTACCTAGTTAAGAAATTAATAAGAGCAATTTATTTGTGGTATTTAAGGGTAGTAAAGATTGCGGGACCGCGGTGGATGCGGAAAGCACAAGATCGGTCTGAGCGGCGAGCCTTGTAGCGGCCTATGTCCAGCAGTGGACGTCTTACGGCTGACATGATGATGATGATGATTTGAGGGAACCAAAGTAAATAGTTTCTGCGTTATTTTATGCAAACAATCGCAACTAAATTTCGTTAGTTCTAAAAACACGACTGTGAATGAATCCCACGCGAACCTTTCGACTTCCGATCGTAAATCTCATCAGAAATTCAAACATTATCCTGCGTATACCGATCCCGCAAAAGTTTCCAAAAGATCCAAACAGCTTCTTTAAAGTAGGTTAAGCATGTAAATTCGTAAAGTTGGAAAAATGTGAACCCCCGATGTCCCGCATCAGATCCCGGGGCGCCGCGGGATTCCCGGAACTTTTAATACAAATGAGTGTACGATGAGACTACAGCTTGATATTGGATGGGACTTAGAGGCGAGTTTGATAGTGTTCGAAATTTTGTTGACGTGTTCCTCGGTCTTTTTTCCATATTTTTAGGTTTAACGATAGCTTTTTCGATATTCGCTGGACGGACTTTGAAGGTTTTTACATGAAGATGTCCAGTATTTTGAATGTAAATTAAATGAAAATATTGTCGTTCATTTTATTTTTATGGAACATTCATAGTATGTAATTCAACTTTTAATGACAACGCACAGAAAAAATTGTTAAGCAGCTGGACTTGAACCAGCAACCTCGGTAATCCGTACCACGCTCCGCCAATTAAGCCTTACTTAACTGGCAGTACCTAACGAATTTTTAAATGCATTGTGTCATATTTTATTTGGAAGGCTTCTCTTCAGCGCAACGCTATGAGCAACTTTTTCAGTGCGTTGTCATTGCATGAATCAGATGCTTTTTTGATGATGAGATACAGTGAAGAACGAGTTCCTCTAAGACGGTAGTTGTCCATAGATAAATTTATCTAGGTCGCTGAGTGCATTTGCGCTCTTGTCACATAGCATCTAGGGGCACATATGAAAATCGTAACTTTCGTACCAAGAATTGTGCCTGGAATTTGTATGGCTGTATTTCTTAGCTGGATTCTTGAAGTGATAATTTATTTATAAAAGAGCTAGTGAGAGAAATGGTATTTCCTGTGTGGTGAGAATAGGAAAGACGTTTCTTGTAATATCACGCAAATAAATCCGTATTGACTGTTTTTATTTGAAAAAAGTGTTCAAACAAAACTCTTGCATAAACCCAGAAATCATTTAGTCTTGGAATCAGTTCTTGTTCATTTCATTATCTATTAAACTCATGTGTTGTTACTATTAAATTTCCCGACGACGGTATCACTTGCCTTTTGACTTTTACTAGTTTCAGAATGAGCAGTAGCGGTGTCTCATCTCTTTCTTCATCTTTCTTAGATATGTATGTGTGGTGAGTTAAAATAAGTTATTGATTTTAAAGTCCAATATCTTCAAAACGAGTAAACCAGTTTTTATGAAACTTAGCCAAGAACTATACTATCTTTCGATTTAAAATCGGTCTATCCGTTTAGGAGCTACGATGCCACAGACAATCACACAGATACACCGACACACAGACACGAAGCTACTCACGTCGAACGTTTCAAAACAAACTTTTAAAAACGTTGAAAACAGGAACCGCCAAAACCACAAAACGTCCACGTAACAACCCGTGATCAAGGACTACTTTACATACCGGGGGTCTGATAAGCCAGTTAGAGAGGGCCGAGCTCTTTGTAACATCTATCCAAATCGAATTACACGGAGGTTGCTGCCTTGAGGCACGGTCTGTGAGGCGCAAGGAGCGAGAGAATGGCGAAAGTTATTTTGGTAAAGAATAATGTGTATTTCGGGTCTATTTACATTAGGACAAGCAATTTTTAGGTCACACGAAGGGCGGCGTATGTTTCATAAGTAGACGCAGGATTTGAACCTGGAATTGTGAGTTACAAGTCCTCGCAGAACGGTGGGTTGTGGGAGGCTGGTGTGAAGAGAGTGAAATTAAAATCAAGGCGCGATATTGTTGCTATACGAGATGTAGTACCTGTAGTATCTTCTCTCAAGTTCCGTCTATGTAATAATTAATGATGTCATGTTCATTAAACAAAACTATAGTCCTTAACAATACAGAATTTAAGTATTATATTGGTTCTAAATATTCGTAGTGTTGTCCGCTCTTCTCTCCTCGCTCAAGCTACGTTATTACAATGTTTGTAGCAACACTTGTGAAGCTGTTTCCATTATATGAACGGTAAGTGGCTCGTGAATTTCTGCCTGAGCTCACGTTTGTTTTAACAAACTGAATCCTTGTCCCCGTACTCGGAAATTGTGCGGTTTCTTAAGTAATTTCGAATTCGTATTAGGCTTTGTCCGCTACGTGTGAAAAGGGGTTTGTTGGGTGTTTCCTGGTTTTGTGTTTATTCCATTTTATGTTTTCAGATTTGTAATGTTATGAACATCTACATACTCTTTTATGTAATTGTGCTTTGACAGTGCGATACGAGTAAGTGTTTCTGTATCTAATGTCCTGACATTTTACTATAAATACTTAGTTAAACAAGAAAAGACGGAAAACCAGAAAAAGATGACTAACTCCTGGAATCGAACCCGGATCTTTGACATTTCGTGTCACGTGCCGTGCCATTACACAACAGTTAGTACTGATAGACCAGTTGACTCCTAACATCGATTATTTCGTTCCCGTGACGCGCTAACCTTGAATTTTGTGCGCTACTTTTCTGTTGTTGCTGCTGTTAGTAAAATAACATTTTTTTTTATTGAGAGAGAGAGGGAAACGAGCTAGCGGGTTACCTGATGGTAAGCGATCAGTGCTGCCGGCCTTTATGGGAACAATACACTCTTTTCTTGAAGGCCTCCAATGTCATAGTTGGGAACACCGCTGAAGGGAGTTGGGCAAACAATTTCACTGTACGTTCCAGAAAATGCCGACGGAAACGCACAGTAGTGGACCGCCTCTCATATCACATATCCGACGTGCTACCTATTTTAGTACTCCCAAAAGAAATACTATGGATAGCTCCGAATCTTTATGGGCTAAACTTGACTTAGTTTATTTTACGATGGGATGAATAATGTTAAAGAAAAGGCTAGACAGGTGCAATTAAACTTGTCTGTATCCTTAACACTATTATGTAGAATTTGATCTTTTCTTCTTGTTCTTGAGTAAATAAGTAACAAGACTACCTACAGTACAGTAACAATTTATAGAAATATTTTTGATCTCCTGTTGTGAATTACGATAAGGAAAATACTGTTCAAAATTCGTTAAGCTTTTTCCATTCTGCGCGAAAACACTTCAACAACTTCATACTCGAATGAAGCTTCAACTTTGTAAGGTTCCGTTTTGGGATGGCAAATAGAAATAGATATATACTTTAACTAGCTTTATGCCCCGCGGCTTTGCCCCCGTGAAATATTACAAAATGGGCTAATTCCATATCCTGTGGGAATTTCAAAAAATCCCTTCTTAATGCACCTCTAGGATACTCAAGGTATATGTCTGCCAAATTTCAAGTCTCTCTAAGTCCAGTGGTCTAGGCTGTGCGTGGTCTGTCAGTCAGTCACGATACTGTTTTATAGGTATAAAGAAGAAAATATTATGCAACATAAATAGCTGTGCTCCGTTGTAGAGAGTAAGACAGCCGAGGAAATCACTAGAGGCATTTCATCTTAGCAGGTTGGCAACAATGGTTTGTGCTGGTCTCTATGGGCAGTGGTAATTACTCACTATCTCTTGCAACTTTGCCTACCTTATCGTATAAAAATGCGGGTGTCTATGGGCAGTGGTGATCACATACCATGCTGTAACGCCCCCCCCCCCCTTTCATTATTTTTTCCTATTTTTTCTAACTAATTTAACTGTATTAATAATATTAACTAATTTTTACTCGTACCCATTAAATACTTATTAAAAGTGAACCTTTAAAAGCGAACCTACCTTCTTCTACTTCCTACCCTCATTATGTTCTTATTTTTTCTCGCCCTACCTACTTATGATTATTACGCACTCAATTAATGCCTCGCCTACTGATATGCGTACTCCTAAGTATATGAAATCCTATAATTTAATATACGTGACGTGATACGTGATTTGGCCATGTGATCGTCTAGTGTATGCCTAAATAAATGATCCCTTCGTTGTGTCCGCATCCTACTGTAACCCTTGGAACGTTTAGTGAGGAGCAAAGATTGGTCTACCCTATTAGTTGAATAAATATTGTACTACCTACTTGCAACCTGCCTAGCGACTCGCTACCTAGAAATGTGTTCTACCTAACCCGGCATATATATTTACGAATTAGTTTCTTGAAATAATTGTTCTACTACCTAGAAATACCGAAGCTAATACCATCTGAGGCTTAATTGGCAGAATGATTAACAACCGTAAGTATGGCTAGGAATAGATTATTTAGATAGCGGAGCAAGTAAATAAGAGGTCAATGGAGATTGGAGTGTAAGTAAGTAACATTTAGTTTAATAATAATAAACGACTGAGACGGAGTGGTATTCAAGACGCAACTGTCTAAGAAAATTATAATATCAGGTTTTGTAAAACAAAGGTATGTAACAGCGTAAAGTTATTGTCATCAATTAGCAAGAGTGTAATGACGGAATGATATGTGATTCCCCCCCTTGTCCCCTACCAAAAGACCGGTTAATATACATCAGCTTGGGTTTCCTTTGAATAATAAACGATAGTTAAATAAACGAGCAGTTTCTATTCACTACTATTAGGTGCGGTCACACTTTGTAGGTAACCCGCCAATCTAATGTATACTGGATGAGGAATGGTCCCCCGTCTTGTAAGTCGATGGCAATTTCGAGTAACCAACTTGTTAAAATTTCAACCAACAAGTCTACAAATCACCTGCTTATGATTATTATGCTGAGCTGACGATAGCTTCGGTTGTTCATAAAGGTAATTCAAGATGAGATAATGATGTCAAAGTTCCAAGTAAAGCAATTATTGCCCTCCAAGAACAACTGTCGAATCAGATGTTAACTTGTTTAAATGTATTCAGTCAGTGACTCTCAGTGCGTGTAGCGTTTCCCCATTTGGAATAAAACAACTACTGCCTAGTATGACTAAGACACAAAATAAACAAAAACATATTAAATGTCGTTGGTTAGTCCTCTACACAACCTCAGCTAAAGTAGTAATTGAAGGTACTCTGTGACAACATTTATTAAAAGAAGGTAGTTCGAAAGCCGTCGACTACAGACTTAAATAAATTGAATAATAGGCCCTAGGCGCACATATCAAACATAAAATTTATTAAATAGTTAAGTAGTCTTAAATGGTCAACTAAATAATCAATTAAGTCCCCACAAGACATCACCATCAACTAGATGTTTCAGACCTCCACCAATTAATCTACTACCAAATCTAAGTGACCAGCCCAACCAGACCGTAGTCCAACAGAACGGACGTGTACCACAACCCAGATAAGCTTAAACCCTCAAGCAAACGGTTCATAGCACAATAAAAACCCTAGCCTTCACCTTTCCCTAGTATCTGCAACAATCGAAACCTTTCCAATTATAAATTCTATTTTATAGCAATCACCTATTTCAGACCGTAACGTTAAATAAAATTCTACTCGTGTTTCAAAACAGTACCGCAGTGATTGTACGTCTAATACATGAGTTTAATTCGGTAAATGATCATCTCCATGAGATACCTGACCCTACGCTTCCCTAGTATTTTCAAAGAACCAAACCTATCATGTTATAACACCTATCTACTAGCATTCACATAATACAAATTCTATCGTTCCATAAAAATCTACCCACGTCTCAAAACAGTAGCCCAGTGATTGTACATCAACCAAATGAGCTTAAACCTTCAAACAACCAATTCAAAACACATTCCTACGTTTCCCTAGAACCTTAATAAACCACTACCTATCATGTTATGAAATCTACGCACTAGCATTTCCCTAAGGCAATCGCTGACGTCCTAACAATCTAACCATGTATCGATCTAGGCCCTAAACTAAAATGTGTGTCGTTAGCAAGCTAGAGGTAAAACTACCTCACATTTACGTTAATTGTGTGGTGTGTGGTGTAAGTTCTCCGGTGTGCAATGGAGAACTTCTAAGCTAAGGCTAACTACGGGATCGAGGTGGCATCCTCTAGTGTACCTAACCCTATTTCCTACGCCATGTGTAATAACCCCACCCGCGGCCGAAGCCAGGGATGCAAGTGGAGTAGGGCGGAGAGATAATTGTGCGAATAAATAAATATATAGAGATAGACCAGCGTCACCAGTCCCATGCACTGACCCTGCAGATACACGGAGCCTGGGTACACGCTAGGAGGTAGTTTACCCCCCATCCGGATATTGCGCCGGAGGTAAGGTGCTGGGTCGAACCTCACGCCCAGTCGGACCCCACAAGGAGCCGTATAACTCTAAACTGTCGTATAGCACCGTTAGGTATCAGGTTTAGAGCCCAGGAACCTCGTCCCGTTCAGTCCCTACTTCAAGTGTGTCAAAATAATCTACCTTGTATTCTGTATACGTTGAACCAATAATCACGTCATGAAAACGACGATGATGAAGGTAATTTCTCTGCCGATACCCGGACTCTCGCATCGGTTATAATACTAACGGCTAAAGGTGTCCTGGCCACAGAGAAATAGGAAAGACTAGGTTGACTCCAGAGAGTAGCCCTGGCAAGCCAAAGGAGGAGGTAAGGTAGGTAAAGACATTGGTTCACGAACACAGAACACAATTCACAAAATATAAACTTGATTTGAAAGTATTACGTTAAATAATTTCAACTAAGTTAAAATAAAATCAATAAAATCGCGACCCACGGATATGAATTTACTCCAGCAGAGTAACGACGTACACTTGAAGAATCCCAAATCGAACCACCACGTCCTTGTGGAGCGGTCCTATTTATTCCTTTCTTGGTGCGTCAACTGCGTCTACGGCAGCAACTACGTCCGCTGCAGCAACAATAGCAACTACATCTTTTGCAAAATCTGAAGCATCTGCGTCAACTAGGTGTTATTCAAATATCAACCTTATTCCTTAGTAAGTACGGTCGTGACAAAAACCTGTGTCTACTGCAACATCTGAACCTTTTGCTCCATCTGCAGCAACTACGTTTTCTGCAACTGCGTCTGCTGCAGCATCTGAAGCATCTGCAACAACAGCAGCAACTGCGACAACTAAAACAACTGTAGCTTCTGCGGCATCAGAAGCATCTGCAACATCTAAAGCACCTGTGTAATCTAAAGCATCTGTAGCTTCTGCGGCATCAGAACCATCTGCAACATCTAAAGCATCTGCGCAATCTAAAGCATCTGCGTAATCTAAAGCATTCGCAGCCTCCGCGGCATCAGAATCATCCGCAACATCCGAAGCATCTGCGTAATCTAAAGCAACTGCGACAACTATGTTTACTGCAACAACAATAACAACTACAACTTCTGCGAAGTCTGAAGCATCTGTAGTTTCTGCGCCGACTAGGTGTTATTCAAATATCAACCTTATACCTTAGTAAGTACGGTCGTGACAAAAACCTGTGTCTACTGCAACATCTGAACCTTTTGCTCCATCTGCAGCAACTACGCTTTCTGCAACTGCGTCTGCTGCAGCATCCAAAGCATCTGCAACAACAGCAGCAACTGCGACAACTAAAACAACTGTAGGTTCTGCGGCATCAGAAGCATCTGTAACATCTAAAGCACCTGTGTAATCTAAAGCATCTGTAGCTTCTGCGGCATCAGAACCATCTGCAACATCTAAAGCATCTGCGCAATCTAAAGCATCTGCGTAATCTAAAGCATTCGCAGCCTCCGCAGCATCAGATTCATCCGCAACATCCGAAGCATCTGCGTAATCTAAAGCAACTGCGACAACTATGTTTACTGCAACAACAATAACAACTACAACTTCTGCGAAATCTGAAGCATCTGTAGTTTCTGCGCCGACCAGGTGTTATTCAAATATCAACCTTATACCTTAGTAAGTACGGTCGTGACAAAAACCTGTGTCTACTGCAACATCTGAACCTTTTGCTCCATCTGCAGCAACTACGCTTTCTGCAACTGCGTCTGCTGCAGCATCCGAAGCATCTGCAACAACAGCAGCAACTGCGACAACTAAAACAACTGTAGCTTCTGCGGCATCAGAAGCATCTGCAACATCTAAAGCACCTGTGTAATCTAAAGCATCTGTAGCTTCTGCGGCATCAGAACCATCTGCAACATCTAAAGCATCTGCGCAATCTAAAGTATCTGCGTAATCTAAAGCATTCGCAGCCTCCGCGGCATCAGAATCATCCGCAACATCCGAAGCATCTGCGTAATCTAAAGCAACTGCGACAACTATGTTTACTGCAACAACAATAACAACTACAACTTCTGCGAAATCTGAAGCATCTGTAGTTTCTGCGCCGACCAGGTGTTATTCAAATATCAACCTTATTCCTAAGTAAGTACGGTCGTGACAAAAACCTGTGTCTACTGCAACATCTGAACCTTTTGCTCCATCTGCAGCAACTACGCTTTCTGCAACTGCGTCTGCTGCAGCATCCGAAGCATCTGCAACAACAGCAGCAACTGCGACAACTAAAACAACTGTAGCTTCTGCGGCATCAGAAGCATCTGCAACATCTAAAGCACCTGTGTAATCTAAAGCATCTGTAGCTTCTGCGGCATCAGAACCATCTGCAACATCTAAAGCATCTGCGCAATCTAAAGCATCTGCGTAATCTAAAGCATTCGCAGCCTCCGCGGCATCAGAATCATCCGCAACATCCGAAGCATCTGCGTAATCTAAAGCAACTGCGACAACTACGTTTACTGCAACAACAATAACAACTACAACTTCTGCGAAATCTGAAGCATCTGTAGTTTCTGCGCCGACCAGGTGTTATTCAAATATCAACCTTATACCTTAGTAAGTACGGTCGTGACAAAAACCTGTGTCTATTGCAACATCTGAACCTTTTGCTCCATCTGCAGCAACTACGCTTTCTGCAACTGCGTCTGCTGCAGCATCCGAAGCATCTGCAACAACAGCAGCAACTGCGACAACTAAAACAACTGTAGCTTCTGCGGCATCAGAAGCATCTGTAGTTTCTGCGCCGACCAGGTGTTATTCAAATATCAACCTTATACCTTAGTAAATACGGTTGTAATTGTTTTAAAGCCTCACACGGATCAGTTATTGTGCGCAGGGTAACCTACAACTAGTTTTGGTATCCTACCCTCAAATACATTCCGCTTGTTATATGAGGTATTGATAGTTTATACACCCATTTATACCTATCATTTTGGTAGAGACATACTGTCCCTTTTTACCAGTCTCAATTCAGACGATAATTTCTATCCCGCAAGATTCATTTGAACGTATATTCATTTCTCGTTTCGCCCATAGAGATATACTTATTCGCGAGAAGAAGCCACTCCCGGATCTTATTTAGAAATAATTTAATAATAACTAAATTTGCATAATATTAACATATGTTTATGAATTATGGCGGTGATAAACACTTTGAACCGTCACACCACCCCCCAATGTTTGCGCAAGTGAGAAACTGTTAAACTGGAGAAAACATTTACTAAATCTCATATTCATAAATATATGAACATACAAGACTCATTAAATGATCGTTAATTTATTGGGATTTTTCCTGTGAGTGAATGTGGGTGTGTGGTGTGTATTTAAACCATTGGATTACCACTAAAGTACACAAGGAAATTCGCAAGCTTTTGACTTATAAATTATGGACGTGTACAATTATCACCCTCGCAAGGCAGTCTAGTCCCAGATAGAGGAACTGGTTGTGAGGCAGTCTGCCCTAGTGGCACAGTATCAACCCTTGCACCCCAGTCTTGCATCTGCTTGTCGACCGTGAATGGAACTGTCAATACAACCCCTTCCAAAACCAGACTACGTTAATAGTTATTGGGTCATAACCCCCCATTAATCTACAATCCCGCTTGGAACATCCACTGAATACAGTAATCGCTAATCCTCTGGAGCGTGTGTAGTGCACTAATGCACAGTGTAGTTGTTGAAAGCTTTGCATCTGCATTCGCTTTGAATGCTGCGTGTAGAGTAATGATATCCCGGCGCCAGCTTTAACGCTGATGTCAATCTGACTTAACCTATCACCTTCCACACCGGAAAATCATTTGGAGTGTGCTGTTTCAGAGGTTGAATGCCAATAAACCGTCCTCATTCTCTACGGACCTGCTGAATTATTATAGCACCAGACGTACCACATAATAACGTAAAGTCAAAAGTCACATTGTTTAATTATTCATCATCTTGAACATATTCACATCTGCAGTTCATTCATCTCCAATCTCACATTCACACGTGCTATTACAACTCACCAGCTCCAACAAGATAACGCAGACGAACCTAACTACCAAAGTAAAAAAAAACAACAATATATATAAATCAGTCCTAAATTTCACCTACTGTCTTAAACAAACAATTTCTCACTATTACAATTAAATTTATTTCCGAAATTTTGGCCTAAATACCCAACAACTATCTCGTCTGCCAATACCGAAGATTCTAATTGACCTGCCCTAAAATAAGCCTTAATAAAAATTGAGTATGTACCTAATCCAAATAATAATAAACTGTATGATCATATAAAACTATTAATTTTTAATTTATAAGCGTTTTCTCAATGAGCATATGTGTGGTGTGTATTTAAACCAAAAGGTAGCAACTAAAGTAATCAAAGAAAAATTTTGGGCTCTTGTGATATTAATTATGGCATAAATAATTATCACCCTCGCAAGGCAGTCTAGTCCCAGATAGAGGAACTGGTTGTGAGGCAGTCTGCCCTAGTGGCACAGTATCAACCCTTGCACCCCAGTCTTGCATCTGCTTGTCGACCGTGAATGGAACTGTCAATACAACCCCTTCCAAAACCAGACTACGTTAATAGTTATTGGGTCATAACCCCCCATTAATCTATATCTCCACCCACAACCTCCTTCGATCACAATAATCACTAACCCTTTGGAGAGTGTGTAGTGCACTGGTGCACAGTGTGGTTGTTGAAAGCTTTGCATCTGCATTCGCTTTGAATGCTGCGTGTAGAGTAATGATTTTCCGGTGCCAGCTTACACGCTGATGTCAATTTGACTTAACCTATCACCTTCCGCACAGGAAAATCATCTGGAGTGTGCTGTTTTCAGAGGCGGAACGCTCATAAACCGTCATCATTACCTACAGAACCACTGAATTGCCATAGCCTCTAGCCCTAATACTACATACCGGTAACGTCAAGATTTTTTTTATTTCTGTTACTGTCAACACATGTCTTAGCTAAGAAATCATTCATCATCATCATCATCCTTCCCCAAACTCACAAGCGCACGTACTATAACAATTCACCGGCTCCAACAAGATAACTCAGACTTAAATATTACTATGAACTAAGTAAAGTAAAATTTAAGTAAGGCTCTACCTATCTAAAACGAAAATCCGCGATACCCAAACTATTACCTATTCTAATATTGACTACTTAAACAATCAGTATTCCACCCTGTCTACTAGTAGGTTAATTCTAAATCAACTCATTTTTTTAAACATTGTTTTTCCTTTTCAAGAGTTTTAATGCCATTCCACCACCCACCAACCATGATCTAAATACACCATTAAACCCAAGACTATTAAACATACATATATACCTCTTCGAACCCAAACTACACGAAGTTTCCAAATGCGTTTTTTTTTTTTTTTTTTCCAAACCACCTCACTTAAGCCTCACTATAAATTAACCACCTTATTTTATTGAATTAGGCAATAACCTACCAACCCGCAAGCGTATATGTTTTATCGAATTAAACAAAGGTTAATTCAACAAAACACAAACCGGGAACTCGTATCGTTTATCTATAACGCGTTATTGTTATTTCAAATTTTCTTTCAACCGAACCGGCTTACGACGTTGTAAACCAATTTAAAATAACGCTTTTATTTATAGTTGGGTATCATTTGTAAAAGTTCCTACCCAGTATCTGACTATAAAACCCCATTTATTGTTAGATCCTAATCATATATACCGTTTCAGTTAATAATAGGAAACGCACTTATGTGTACTTATCCCGTATGTGTGTAATTTCTAAATTACTTGTTATAGATAACCTGTGCCAACTATTAATTACCACCAATCGTGGTATTAAACCTATCCTATCAATTATCCTGCCTAACCTTTTATGTAAATTAAACCTACCACTACCCCTGGAGTCTATTGCTACAGAATGGTATGCGCTGTTGGCTAAAAGCTCATTATGCTCTCATGTTTACTTATATCTAACACCTACCCTATAAGTCTACGTAATGTACCTTCAATAAATTTTGACTTATGTACCTACTGGTATACTAATTAGAGTTGAAAGAGTATTGTCATTGAAATCAACAGTTTAACACGATGTGATATGCATCATACCCCTAAATATTGTATTATACGACAAACCTTTACCATACATACATATTGACTTGATCACACTAACTTAATGAGTGGTTTACAACACGATTCAGAATCAATAATCATACAACACATACTTGGCTAACTACACATAACTAATACATACGTAAGTATCTGCCTATTTTTATATACATCTATTTCATATGACACCTATTTGAAACCAACATACATACAACCATACTTGTCTCCCTGCCTTTTATAACACCCGTTCATCTGTACCACAAGTAGTATTCTTAGCATAATAACCAATAAAAGAAGCAATAATAAACAATGAAGCATTTTTTTTCCAAATACCAGTAGATACGTTAGTGAAAAGAAAAAAATAAATAATACCATTACGCAAATACAATTAAAGTACTTAACCCACTTATAGATGGAATACCTAGATCTACCATAGGTTACGATTGCATAATTATTCATTATAGTCAATAGTCAAATTAACAAAAATCGAATAATCTAAAACGGGACATCGGCCGCGATCACCCTACAGGTAATGCGGGTAGGCAGAGCCCGGTCTGCGCAACATTAATATCCACCCCCAATTCGTCAGTCTGCCAGTGATCATAATAATAAACGCAACTAAGTCGAAGTATCGAGAGCTCATCAAACTCATCAGGCAATCGCGGACAACCATCCTGCCCATACCATGCCCAATGCAACCATCCGCGAATAATTTTAAATCGTTAACCTAAATCATACCTACGTCTACAATTCAAACAATAACTTGAACTAAAACAGTTATTTTAAATAAAATTATTCAAACAATGATAACCTGAAAAATACCTAATTCAATTCATTTCATTAATTTTGTGACATGACAATAATAACCAGATAGGGTTACAAACATATATTAACCATAGGTACGTAGCCTGTCAATATTCTTCCTACTACTTTTGATAGAACTCTTGGTTAAAGCTAACCTATACCTTAAACTTATCCCACGAACACTACCCTAATAAACATTTCCACAATCTAATAAACATCTGAGCACTATACCTACACCCCCCCAACCTTATAATCTTAAACCTTTCATTTTTAATTCACTTCCTACGTAAAGTCGAGGTGATTTTAAATCTCCTATATCACCTCCCAGCTTTAAAACCCTGTAGGTATAGCAAAATTATTACTTTCAAATGAATAGTTATTCTTGTTTTTGAAACCCTATCCTAATAATACATAAAGCTAACATTTCACAAGAATAACCAAAAAATTTCTTCTCTGTACATGAAAGGGTGCAAACGAGCAGGCGGGTCTCCCAATGTAATGCAACTACCGCTGCCTAAGTGTCTATGGGCAACAACATTGATTATTTTCGTATGTAATTCTGAGTCAACCTTGGTTATGGAGGTAGACGTGAAAGTAACCTACCCAACTAGTTACAATGAATAGCTCGAAATCTATTAATACCTGAACTAATTCACGTTTCCAAAAATCATAAATGCTAAACCTATCTATACCTATAATCTACCTTCATTAAATGTTGCGCAACTATAGCTCATTATCAGCCTATTCACGTCCCACCGCTGGGCACAGGCCTCCCCTCAGAACAAGAGGGCCCAGGCCACAGCTCCCACGCGAGCCCAGTGCGGATTGGGAACTTCACACACACCATTGAACTGCTTCGCAGGAGTGTGCAGGTTTCCTCATGATGTTTTGACTTAACTGTACCTACTATAAGTCACTCTTATCACTGAGAACTAAAGACTCGCTAAACGAAACATCATAAAAAACCGAAACTTAACCTAATTGCAAACTATTAGTGGACTTAACCAATATGTATTCTACCTACCTAAATCGGATGCTACATAGCCTGTGTATCTATCCTACCCATCAAAAGAGAATAATGAATCTTTAACCTGCTACATATAATAAAACTCAAGACTAGTAACTACAAATGAATACCTGAGTAGGTACAACAGAATGCTATTATAAAGCCTCTGTAAAATCTATAAGTGAAAACCTATCCTACGCGTACCTACCCTATATTTTTATTTACCTACCAATATTGAACTAATTATAATCGATATAAGCCTATGACTAAAACCAATCTTCACTCCCACTTTTCCACTCCACAGCAGCACTTTGTCCAACGATTGTTTTCAGACAAAACCAACCGTTGGACCCAATTAATACCTACCTACCTTAATAGCGTATGCAAAACTAACGTAAATTCTAAATAACGCTGCTATAAATTATGCTACCCCGCTAAATCTTAAAACTACAACCATCAACACAAGCTATACCATCATGCCCACGAACATACCCTGAGTGAGCCTCATGTGAAAAGAATACGATTCTACCTACACATTTAAATAAAGCCGTTGCAACCCAGGGTACACATCCTGGTCGCGGCAAACCACCACTTTGTAACGCCCCCCCCCCCCCTTTCATTATTTTTTCCTATTTTTTCTAACTAATTTAACTGTATTAATAATATTAACTAATTTTTACTCGTACCCATTAAATACTTATTAAAAGTGAACCTTTAAAAGCGAACCTACCTTCTTCTACTTCCTACCCTCATTATGTTCTTATTTTTTCTCGCCCTACCTACTTATGATTATTACGCACTCAATTAATGCCTCGCCTACTGATATGCGTACTCCTAAGTATAGGAAATCCTATAATTTAATATACGTGACGTGATACGTGATTTGGCCATGTGATCGTCTAGTGTATGCCTAAATAAATGATCCCTTCGTTGTGTCCGCATCCTACTGTAACCCTTGGAACGTTTAGTGAGGAGCAAAGATTGGTCTACCCTATTAGTTGAATAAATATTGTACTACCTACTTGCAACCTGCCTAGCGACTCGCTACCTAGAAATGTGTTCTACCTAACCCGGCATATATATTTACGAATTAGTTTCTTGAAATAATTGTTCTACTACCTAGAAATACCGAAGCTAATACCATCTGAGGCTTAATTGGCAGAATGATTAACAACCGTAAGTATGGCTAGGAATAGATTATTTAGATAGCGGAGCAAGTAAATAAGAGGTCAATGGAGATTGGAGTGTAAGTAAGTAACATTTAGTTTAATAATAATAAACGACTGAGACGGAGTGGTATTCAAGACGCAACTGTCTAAGAAAATTATAATATCAGGTTTTGTAAAACAAAGGTATGTAACAGCGTAAAGTTATTGTCATCAATTAGCAAGAGTGTAATGACGGAATGATATGTGATTCCCCCCCTTGTCCCCTACCAAAAGACCGGTTAATATACATCAGCTTGGGTTTCCTTTGAATAATAAACGATAGTTAAATAAACGAGCAGTTTCTATTCACTACTATTAGGTGCGGTCACACTTTGTAGGTAACCCGCCAATCTAATGTATACTGGATGAGGAATGGTCCCCCGTCTTGTAAGTCGATGGCAATTTCGAGTAACCAACTTGTTAAAATTTCAACCAACAAGTCTACAAATCACCTGCTTATGATTATTATGCTGAGCTGACGATAGCTTCGGTTGTTCATAAAGGTAATTCAAGATGAGATAATGATGTCAAAGTTCCAAGTAAAGCAATTATTGCCCTCCAAGAACAACTGTCGAATCAGATGTTAACTTGTTTAAATGTATTCAGTCAGTGACTCTCAGTGCGTGTAGCGTTTCCCCATTTGGAATAAAACAACTACTGCCTAGTATGACTAAGACACAAAATAAACAAAAACATATTAAATGTCGTTGGTTAGTCCTCTACACAACCTCAGCTAAAGTAGTAATTGAAGGTACTCTGTGACAACATTTATTAAAAGAAGGTAGTTCGAAAGCCGTCGACTACAGACTTAAATAAATTGAATAATAGGCCCTAGGCGCACATATCAAACATAAAATTTATTAAATAGTTAAGTAGTCTTAAATGGTCAACTAAATAATCAATTAAGTCCCCACAAGACATCACCATCAACTAGATGTTTCAGACCTCCACCAATTAATCTACTACCAAATCTAAGTGACCAGCCCAACCAGACCGTAGTCCAACAGAACGGACGTGTACCACAACCCAGATAAGCTTAAACCCTCAAGCAAACGGTTCATAGCACAATAAAAACCCTAGCCTTCACCTTTCCCTAGTATCTGCAACAATCGAAACCTTTCCAATTATAAATTCTATTTTATAGCAATCACCTATTTCAGACCGTAACGTTAAATAAAATTCTACTCGTGTTTCAAAACAGTACCGCAGTGATTGTACGTCTAATACATGAGTTTAATTCGGTAAATGATCATCTCCATGAGATACCTGACCCTACGCTTCCCTAGTATTTTCAAAGAACCAAACCTATCATGTTATAACACCTATCTACTAGCATTCACATAATACAAATTCTATCGTTCCATAAAAATCTACCCACGTCTCAAAACAGTAGCCCAGTGATTGTACATCAACCAAATGAGCTTAAACCTTCAAACAACCAATTCAAAACACATTCCTACGTTTCCCTAGAACCTTAATAAACCACTACCTATCATGTTATGAAATCTACGCACTAGCATTTCCCTAAGGCAATCGCTGACGTCCTAACAATCTAACCATGTATCGATCTAGGCCCTAAACTAAAATGTGTGTCGTTAGCAAGCTAGAGGTAAAACTACCTCACATTTACGTTAATTGTGTGGTGTGTGGTGTAAGTTCTCCGGTGTGCAATGGAGAACTTCTAAGCTAAGGCTAACTACGGGATCGAGGTGGCATCCTCTAGTGTACCTAACCCTATTTCCTACGCCATGTGTAATAACCCCACCCGCGGCCGAAGCCAGGGATGCAAGTGGAGTAGGGCGGAGAGATAATTGTGCGAATAAATAAATATATAGAGATAGACCAGCGTCACCAGTCCCATGCACTGACCCTGCAGATACACGGAGCCTGGGTACACGCTAGGAGGTAGTTTACCCCCCATCCGGATATTGCGCCGGAGGTAAGGTGCTGGGTCGAACCTCACGCCCAGTCGGACCCCACAAGGAGCCGTATAACTCTAAACTGTCGTATAGCACCGTTAGGTATCAGGTTTAGAGCCCAGGAACCTCGTCCCGTTCAGTCCCTACTTCAAGTGTGTCAAAATAATCTACCTTGTATTCTGTATACGTTGAACCAATAATCACGTCATGAAAACGACGATGATGAAGGTAATTTCTCTGCCGATACCCGGACTCTCGCATCGGTTATAATACTAACGGCTAAAGGTGTCCTGGCCACAGAGAAATAGGAAAGACTAGGTTGACTCCAGAGAGTAGCCCTGGCAAGCCAAAGGAGGAGGTAAGGTAGGTAAAGACATTGGTTCACGAACACAGAACACAATTCACAAAATATAAACTTGATTTGAAAGTATTACGTTAAATAATTTCAACTAAGTTAAAATAAAATCAATAAAATCGCGACCCACGGATATGAATTTACTCCAGCAGAGTAACGACGTACACTTGAAGAATCCCAAATCGAACCACCACGTCCTTGTGGAGCGGTCCTATTTATTCCTTTCTTGGTGCGTCAACTGCGTCTACGGCAGCAACTACGTCCGCTGCAGCAACAATAGCAACTACATCTTTTGCAAAATCTGAAGCATCTGCGTCAACTAGGTGTTATTCAAATATCAACCTTATTCCTTAGTAAGTACGGTCGTGACAAAAACCTGTGTCTACTGCAACATCTGAACCTTTTGCTCCATCTGCAGCAACTACGTTTTCTGCAACTGCGTCTGCTGCAGCATCTGAAGCATCTGCAACAACAGCAGCAACTGCGACAACTAAAACAACTGTAGCTTCTGCGGCATCAGAAGCATCTGCAACATCTAAAGCACCTGTGTAATCTAAAGCATCTGTAGCTTCTGCGGCATCAGAACCATCTGCAACATCTAAAGCATCTGCGCAATCTAAAGCATCTGCGTAATCTAAAGCATTCGCAGCCTCCGCGGCATCAGAATCATCCGCAACATCCGAAGCATCTGCGTAATCTAAAGCAACTGCGACAACTATGTTTACTGCAACAACAATAACAACTACAACTTCTGCGAAGTCTGAAGCATCTGTAGTTTCTGCGCCGACTAGGTGTTATTCAAATATCAACCTTATACCTTAGTAAGTACGGTCGTGACAAAAACCTGTGTCTACTGCAACATCTGAACCTTTTGCTCCATCTGCAGCAACTACGCTTTCTGCAACTGCGTCTGCTGCAGCATCCAAAGCATCTGCAACAACAGCAGCAACTGCGACAACTAAAACAACTGTAGGTTCTGCGGCATCAGAAGCATCTGTAACATCTAAAGCACCTGTGTAATCTAAAGCATCTGTAGCTTCTGCGGCATCAGAACCATCTGCAACATCTAAAGCATCTGCGCAATCTAAAGCATCTGCGTAATCTAAAGCATTCGCAGCCTCCGCAGCATCAGATTCATCCGCAACATCCGAAGCATCTGCGTAATCTAAAGCAACTGCGACAACTATGTTTACTGCAACAACAATAACAACTACAACTTCTGCGAAATCTGAAGCATCTGTAGTTTCTGCGCCGACCAGGTGTTATTCAAATATCAACCTTATACCTTAGTAAGTACGGTCGTGACAAAAACCTGTGTCTACTGCAACATCTGAACCTTTTGCTCCATCTGCAGCAACTACGCTTTCTGCAACTGCGTCTGCTGCAGCATCCGAAGCATCTGCAACAACAGCAGCAACTGCGACAACTAAAACAACTGTAGCTTCTGCGGCATCAGAAGCATCTGCAACATCTAAAGCACCTGTGTAATCTAAAGCATCTGTAGCTTCTGCGGCATCAGAACCATCTGCAACATCTAAAGCATCTGCGCAATCTAAAGTATCTGCGTAATCTAAAGCATTCGCAGCCTCCGCGGCATCAGAATCATCCGCAACATCCGAAGCATCTGCGTAATCTAAAGCAACTGCGACAACTATGTTTACTGCAACAACAATAACAACTACAACTTCTGCGAAATCTGAAGCATCTGTAGTTTCTGCGCCGACCAGGTGTTATTCAAATATCAACCTTATTCCTAAGTAAGTACGGTCGTGACAAAAACCTGTGTCTACTGCAACATCTGAACCTTTTGCTCCATCTGCAGCAACTACGCTTTCTGCAACTGCGTCTGCTGCAGCATCCGAAGCATCTGCAACAACAGCAGCAACTGCGACAACTAAAACAACTGTAGCTTCTGCGGCATCAGAAGCATCTGCAACATCTAAAGCACCTGTGTAATCTAAAGCATCTGTAGCTTCTGCGGCATCAGAACCATCTGCAACATCTAAAGCATCTGCGCAATCTAAAGCATCTGCGTAATCTAAAGCATTCGCAGCCTCCGCGGCATCAGAATCATCCGCAACATCCGAAGCATCTGCGTAATCTAAAGCAACTGCGACAACTACGTTTACTGCAACAACAATAACAACTACAACTTCTGCGAAATCTGAAGCATCTGTAGTTTCTGCGCCGACCAGGTGTTATTCAAATATCAACCTTATACCTTAGTAAGTACGGTCGTGACAAAAACCTGTGTCTATTGCAACATCTGAACCTTTTGCTCCATCTGCAGCAACTACGCTTTCTGCAACTGCGTCTGCTGCAGCATCCGAAGCATCTGCAACAACAGCAGCAACTGCGACAACTAAAACAACTGTAGCTTCTGCGGCATCAGAAGCATCTGTAGTTTCTGCGCCGACCAGGTGTTATTCAAATATCAACCTTATACCTTAGTAAATACGGTTGTAATTGTTTTAAAGCCTCACACGGATCAGTTATTGTGCGCAGGGTAACCTACAACTAGTTTTGGTATCCTACCCTCAAATACATTCCGCTTGTTATATGAGGTATTGATAGTTTATACACCCATTTATACCTATCATTTTGGTAGAGACATACTGTCCCTTTTTACCAGTCTCAACTCAGACGATAATTTCTATCCCGCAAGATTCATTTGAACGTATATTCATTTCTCGTTTCGCCCATAGAGATATACTTATTCGCGAGAAGAAGCCACTCCCGGATCTTATTTAGAAATAATTTAATAATAACTAAATTTGCATAATATTAACATATGTTTATGAATTATGGCGGTGATAAACACTTTGAACCGTCACAATGCCATCAGGTGACCCTCTTGCAACTTTGCCTACCTTATCGTATAAAAATGCGGATGTCTATGGGCAGTAGTGATCACATACCATACCATCAGGTGACCCTCTTGCAACTTTGCCTACCGTATCGTATAAAAAAATATAAAGAAAACAGAAGACTCAAGGCAAGTGAACTTTTAGGGCACCCTAGAACTGCAAAGAACCTTTTTAGTAACTTAAGATGCAGCAAGCGTGGAAGACGTGTCGCGTAGCATAATACAAGCAGTTGTTTGATCATTGAACTCAGCGTGTCATTTATATTCAGATGTGTTTTACATCTATATTGAAATTTTTTAACGCACCGTTTGTGACTTCTAAATAAATACTTTATGACTTGTGGTGTTATTACACTCCCCGATTACGAAAAAAAAAAAATCTATTGATCATGCACATGATGGTCACATATTTTGATTTTCGATGATTCAAAAATCTCGAACCCTACAATTTCACCATCAGGTTAGTTATATCGGAGCGGCTTAATTGGTCGTCGTGACGCAAATAAAACTTACGAAAAGCGATCCTTTAAAATGCTCTTACTTTATTTTAACTTCAAGATAAGATGCTGATATTTCTTGTTTGCTTGCACTATAAATAACAATAGCGAGATGTAGCGGTTCGTTTATTTACCGAGCCTTAAATAGTATAAACAGTGACTGAATTCTCTTAGTATCCAAGTCATAGCACAAAAGCGGGTAGGTTAATATACTCTACTCCGTGACTGTTCTGGAGTGGCTTGTCTATAAGTATTAATCATCATGTCAGCCGAAAGACATAGGCCTCCCCCGCGGCTCTCCACTCAGACCGTTCTTGTGCTTTCCGCATCCACCGCGGTCCCGCGAACTTTACTAGGTCGTCGCTTTATCTTGTTGGAGGCCTACCGACAGCTCGTATCCTGGTCTGTGGACGCCATTCGAGAACCTTCTGGCCATCAGTATTAATTATGGGAATAAAATAAAATGTAATTGTCCTAACTATCCTAACTATTATTATATAAATGCGAGAGTAACTCTGTCTCTCTGTCTGTCTGTTTGTTACCTCTTCATGGGAAAACCGCTGCATCAATCTAGATGAAATTTGGTAAGAAGATACTTTGAATATTGAGGAATATCATGGGCTACTTTTTATTCGGGAAAATTGTAATAGTTCCCGCGGGATAGCGATAACCGAAATCTACGCGGACGAAGTCGCGGGCAACAGCTAGTAACATAAATATAAACGTTGTGACGACTGGATGGCCTAGTGGTGGTAGTCGGTTTGAGAGTTGAACCCGGGGTGTTTCCTTTTTAATTTGTTTGAAAACCATGACCTTTTCGGCGAAGTGAAGCATGTACAATCATAGCATAGATATGATTAAAGGTATGTGTATGAAGCTCTTAATCTGCACTGGATCAGCATGCGAATTAGCCCCCGTCCTTCAAATTATTAGAGGATTTCATGGGACCATTGAACTCGCTCCTAACTAGATAAAGGCAGTACTATAGTACCTACTGGTATCCGATAATTTCACCGACAAACGTTTCACAAAATTTCGCGAAATGATCGTTTCACAAATCACATTTTTTTTTTTACTAAATATTTAAGAATAAAAGTCCGGTTTGGTTTGCCTTATAAAAATCCTGTCCGTGAAACATTAACATTAGTGATCCTATGGTACTAGACGATGGATAAACAGCAAAACCAGAACACTCAACTGGCACGATTTAATTGACCAGGAGATGTATAGGGTCTATAGGGTCGGTAATGTCAGAATTACAAAGGGATGTTATATATAAAACTCAAATAATTTAAAACTGTTAGTATAAAACTTATTTAAAAGTCTGTATACCCTCTCATCCCTTATACTGCGACACTACAGCGTATTAGGAGGGAAGTATGAAGGAAGGGAGGAATGTAAAAAAATAACGCCGCCTCGAATCGACTTCGTATTTCTTTTGTTTTCGTACCTTTGAATTTAGATTTTAGAACATAAGCAGAGCTGTAACGATTGATATCGCGAGTCACAAATCCTAAAAGTCTATCTGTCAATTTCCACCAATCAGAGGCCAGTAACTTGTCTCTCATTGGTGGAGAATGACAGATAGACTTTTGACTCGCGATAGCCCTCATTGAATTCGTGTATATGTTTAAAAGAAATGAAACTACAAAAAAAAATAACTTTCCGCTCCGCTTAATACAAAAGAAACATTCATAATTTCCGATGGTAATAAAACCCCTATTAAAACAACCCTTAATGCTCCATGAAACTTAAAACATTCGTAATATCCATTAAATTCATATTCCAATAATAATACGAGATCTGACCTACAATCTGCATACATACCAGATGTCAGCCAAATGCAGTACCAACGTCACACTGCTTACAACTACCCCTTACTACAATCATACTAAAGTCCATAATAATTCTACCTAGCTGTATTAAAATTTGGTTTCACTACCAAATTATTCTGCGATCGTTATCTCGCTTATTTCCTAACGTTAAAGTCGAATTTGAAATGCCCCGAAAGTATCACAGAATTGTAGTCGCACTAATACGTATGCAACTATGCGTATTCTATGACACTTATGATTTGGGGTTAGAGTAGGATTTCCTTTGCGTGAACGGATTTAGGGAGATGTGGGGAGGGCATTAGGTCAAAATAGGAATTTAATGCTCTGCTTTTTGAAAAGGGTGCATGTGCAATAGATTTATTGGGCGCTTAAGCTGTTTTGAGAGTAGGATAGTGGGCCAGTGATATTGGAGGTTATTCAGATGTTGAGTGGGTTGTGATAAGTTTTGCAGATGTTTGAAAGAGTCCGGTTTAAATTGGTTTGCGGTATCAAAGCTCTAGCGAGCAAGTTAAAAGTGAGGATATTTTTAACAGTTATTTGCCTATGCACTCCTTTGATACGTTTGCATCATTAAGCGCAAGTTTATTGTAATATTTTTTATACAAGGGTGCAAAGTTATATATAACCCGCGAGTGTGGAATTGAAACACAAGCAAGCGAAAGGATTCTATAGTTCTAAAATAGAATCCTGAGCGTAGCGAGTGTTTCAACACACGAGAAGTAAAATACATTTGCACCCGTGTGTAACACAAAACTTTTCACCTCACTGTAGCGAGGAAAGCGCAACATGCAAAAAGCAGCTCATAAAAATAAATCTTCATCACTGGAATCACTATTTTTTTTACGATATTATGACAGAAAACTGTCGTGAGAAAAATTTTGTTGACAGTGTTGACATTTCTGACGACGCGTTTTAAAATTGAATCGACTCAACTTATACGTTCAGAATTATATTCAACATCATTATACTAAAACAAATGTTTCTTATAGAATTTTAAGGACCATTAAATAAAGCTAAACTTGGTATTTTTTATTAAATTCTCAAACCATTTTATCATTTATTTAACGATAATTAGTATCGAACGAATCATTATTAAGAGCGTTTTACGTTTTGTTATCTGTAAAAAGCTACTTGAACACGCTCCACCCCAAGGTCAAATTACTTTCCCCACTAGTGGATAAAATGCGATTTTACCCGCTTGTATTAAAGGATAAAAGACGGCTTTCCGAGGTAGTGATGGGAAAAACTTTTTTACTCATTTGGCTCCGTAGACATCATGATAATGTGTGAGGATCGCGACAGTTTAAATCAATACATGGGTAATCCACCCTATTTTTGTCCCACCGCTGGGCACAGGCCTCTGCTCAGAATGAGAGGGCTTGGACTGTAGTTTGCACGCGGGCCCTGTGCTGTTTAGAAACTTCACGCACCATTGAAGCGTGTTTTCCTTCACCGAGAAAATATAAATTACAGATTTTTTTTAGACGTGAGAACTTAGGTTACAGGTTTGATATTGGTTTCATTATGTCTAATGCAATTAACCGCGAATTATTTCAAACAGATTTTTTTGTTTTCTTTATGATTTTATTTTTCGATTTTATTAACAATTGCTGACTCCGTATTGTTTAATTATTGAACTTCGTATTAATTAAACCACGCATTAAGTGCCCACTTCCAGGCCTAGGCTACAATGTACTATTAATGCCCATGAAACGTGAAAACCAAACGCCAGAATCAAAACTCAACTTTTTCCAACGATCAAATTTCCCTCCAAACTTCGCAAAGTCCTCAAATCCCCATTACGTATGGACACCCTAAGCCGCCATCTTAAAGGCTGTAAAAACTCATTATAAATAACACAGCCGAGTAATCGCTCGGGCCTATCCCGGGAAGTTTAGATTGAACTTGTCACTAGCGGGGCGGAAGGGTCCTGTAGAATTTTCGGAAGATGTCTTCAATATTTTAACTACACACAATACAATACAAATATTCTTTATTGAAAACCACAAAACAGTACAAGGAGATTACAGAAAAACAGGCATGGTAGACAATAGGTGGTCTTATCGCTTAAAAGCGATCTCTTACAGACAACCAAAATACAAAAACTAAGATGAAGAGGCTAATTTAGGTGGCAGAAATGAACAGAAAGGAGAAACTTAAAATTAACATAACAATTTTAAATCAAATTAATAACTACAAATAAATATACTACATAAATAACATATACATATATACAATACATACACTACTTATACAAAACATGAGTGAAAATGTCAGGATTTCGAAGGAATACATATAACAGAAACTTTCTGCTACTCCACTATCCTGCGGGTGATATGCAGTACTTCTAAAACTTGATAGTGCTGCGTACAGTGCCCTAAGCACGACTTGTCGAATCCTGCGTTACGTTACGGTTATCGTATCGAGATCGAGAAATCTCATACTAAATTTTAGTTCCAAATACGCTCACGGGCGGGCGCTGTTCCAAACGTCATACAAACTCGTTATAGTTTACTATTCGATTTTACGTGACGCAGGATTTGACAAGTCGTGCTTAGGGCACTGAATGGCTACTATCCACCCCCCACCTGGCTTCCCATACTCCCTCGCAGGCGACTGAGTGTCTTTTGAGGGCTGCATCTAAGGCTTGCAGAATAAGACTCATGCGTACACTGGCGAGTTCCGAGACCTTACCACGCATTTTTTGTTGTAACAAAAGTAATAAGCACTACTTTAGTGAAACAAACGGATCACTCACGTATGTCAGTTGAGTATAGCCGGACATGTTTCAGACTAATCTGTACTTCTTTCTCTGGGAGCATACGCTTCGCCGGTAGCGAACAAACTGTGAAAAATCGTAACTTTGTACTAACAACGGTTTTTAGTCAAGGAGAGGACTCTGTCGCTTTTAAAAGCTGTGCAATATTTTATCAGCTTTCATCAAGCGTGTGCTTTTAAACCAGTTTCCACACAAATTACCGACATATCGTATGAAGTATCGATCGGATCTCGTCCCGTCGAAACCTATATTTTAAAAACTTAATTCTTTTTGCAATTAATTTCGATACTATCAAAAGAACCGGGCAATTTTCGCGTATCTCCGAATCTGTTCGCTGGAGTTTTATGCATACCAAATTCGTTCTGACACAGAGCTGTAATATAGCAGCGAATGTACGTGATAAAAACTGCTGATATGTTATTGTTATTGCGTTAAAACGGGACGTATATAGCTGAGCATGGAACTCACAACTGGTTAAAAATGAAAAGAGGTTTACGCACGCTAGGATTCAATGTTTGATCCCAAAATCCCAAGACACTTTTGATGATTTTGATTCGATAACCGATGACTGTCACCGTTCATAAACATGTCCAGAAGTCTAATGAAATAAGGTGTGGTTGAAACATTATCATATAGAAATACACACACAGAGGTTGTATGTACAGAGGTTGTTTCAAACTACAGCCTTACTTCCAAGTACATTGAAAAACCTTATGACAATCGGTGCATTTCATTAAACTTTTTAATCAAGGCGTTTATTTCAGCAAAGTGTCTACGCTGTTTTAACCTGTGGCCCCGGTAATACGTTTTTAAGAGACGACGATGGGCGGGATCCGACGAGATTTTAATGCATGTATCAGGCAAATTTAGGTTTGATCGATGATGCAAGGGCCTTGTTTAAAGTCAAAAGAGTCGTTACGTGACAAATTTATGTAATCTCTGTGTGGACTCGCTGTTTTTATGATAGCTGTTGCTTTTGACGTTTTGATGGGAAAATGTTTGGAGGTGATGGCGGAGTTATGAAAGTATATGGATGAAATAGTGATGAGGTTGGTACATGAATGAATCATGGAAAGAACCTACTATACTTAGAGCAAACTGGTGAGTCTTTTAAGTACTATGTTTTTATGATCCAATGATATGAATGTAATACACACAAGGACCTATCAAGATAAAACAAGGCACGCTCTTCGAATTTTACTGAACTGTCAAAATTTTATACATTGCCGTTTATGTCTTAATTCACGAATGTGTGCTTGGCAACTAAGCAGCAATGTATAAGAATATTAACTGTGATGTTCTGTGATGCACGCTCACTGTTTCTTAACACCCGACGCAAAAAGAGGGGTTTTATATGAAAATAACAAAAAAAAGTGTTCGCACACAATACAATACAATACAAATATTCTTTATTGAAAACCACAAAATAGTACAAAGAGATCACAGAAAACAGGTATGGTAGGCAATAGGCACACCATAACTTACGGGTGGTAGGACCTTGTGCAAAGTTCATCCGGATCGCTAACACCATCTTACTCGCTAATCCCGCCGCTAAGCAGCACTGTTGTGTTCCGGTGTGGAGAGTAAGACAGCCGGTGTAATTACGGGCACAAGAGGCATTTCATCTTAGCTCTTTAGGTTGGCAACGCATCTGCAAACCCTCCAGGGTTGCGGGTGTATATGGGCAGTGGTGATCACTTACCATCAGGTGACCCACTTGCTCGTTTGCCTTCCTCGTCGTATAAAAAAAATAAAAAATAAAAATAGCTTTCTGCTCAAAGGGTATTTATGTCGACACTTTTTCAAGCACAAATTCTTCTAATATTTGCATTAATTGCAGCACAACGGTCAACTTGTGACTGTCAATTGAACTGTGCTTGACTGTGCTTAGATTGCTTCTAAGCACTCTTGTGTTATCCCGCTGACGATGCGATGCTATATGCCTATGGAAAGTCTTTGCAATAACAAAGGACTTCGGAGCCATCCATCGTTGACCAAACTTCTAATTAGTTTATTTCAGTTATTAACACGGTTTTTGTATTTGAAATTATTCATGTTTTGCGGCCTTATTGTAATTTGCTGAAACACTCTTAGAAATGCACACAAAACTTTGCAGCAAGTAATAAATTGCGTGTCAAAGTATCGCAAAGTTCTGCAAAGTCCCACCAAGGGCGCGAAGTGCGAGAAAGTTAATAAGTTAATTAAAATCCAATAAACTCGCAAAGTTTTCGAATTAATTATCACATTGTATAATTCGATTCGCGTGCAAATTTAGTTTCCAAACGAATTCTTTATGTAATATATTAATGAATTGGTAGTCCTTTTGTATGAAATGACGCTTTTTGCGATAAACACTTCGTTAAACGCGATGCGTTTGACGCACATCATTTTACACCAGAGCGTCTAGTGTAACCAATGACCAAAAAACGTCTCCATCGCGTTTACGTCTGAATTACTATGAGTAAATTGGCAGCGCACTAGCGCACACGTATCGACAACAAACAATTATCATACTAAGAATTTGACACTTGAACGCAAACGCGTTCGAGACGTATTTTTGACCGTCGATTACACTAAAGGCTCCGATAATCTTATTACCAAACATTGTTTTACGCGGTGAACGCATCATTGAACGAACAAGGCAAAAGTTGATCGCATGCGTCGAACGCTGCGATTCACTCACAGAACAACCGCGCGTTTTAACTGCGGAGTGGCACCCCAGAGGCCCGAGACGGCCCGAGTATGAATATTCGCAACCTGCGTCACGTAAAATCGAATACTAGTAAACGTTATTGTTTGTATGACGTTTGGAACAGCGCCCGCCCGTGAGCGTATTTGGAACTAAGATTTAGTATGAGGTTTCTCGATCTCGATACGATAACCGTAACGTTACGCAGGATTCGAAAAGTCGTGCTCGACCCTCAGGGGCCCGAGGGTGTGAAGAGAATACAGGCGGGGGGTTGATAGTGGCCATTTTGTACTCAATACTATTAATGAATATTCTGTTTTGTGACTGAAACCATTTTTGTGATTGCAATTTTTATGATTTTGTTCTAATTAGTTTTTTTTGTTTCAGGTACATAACTGCAGCTTTAATTTGAAGCAATGTATATTCATCATGTTAATACGTAAGCCATCGAAAGTGTTGAGATAAACAAAACAGTTACTTAGAGAAATTTTGTATGACACTTCTTAATTCAAACTACTTACACTTAATATTAATAAGTAGGTAGGCGTTTCGTTTCCCGTATAAAATTGTCAAAAGCAATATAAATTGAATTAACCTTTCATCACTAACCTTAAAACAAGGTAACCTGGTTTAAAAAAATAACCAGTAGGTTATTAAGTAATAACCGGTATCCATTTGTAATTTATCCCAAAATCTACACAAATGATATTTCATAAATAAGGACTTTATAAAACAGCTGTCCGTTGCGAAGAAAATAAGAGAAAACAAAATAATTTGTAACGAGAAACTTCCCGAATTAATTTTTAATAATACAGATCAAACAAGGGAAATGAATTTACTGAGGAATATGTTTTTTTTTCCGTGTAATTTGTATTTCTGATGTTTTGATGGATGACGCGTTGGAGCGGAATGTCTTAATAGGCTTGACAGCAGACATTGATTTATACAACTACAATACAATACAAGACCTCTTTATTGAAAACCACGTACCTAATAATGAACAAAACAGAAAAAAGGTACTATGAAAATGCAAGGTAGTAATGGGCGGCTTTCTACCAGGCAACCACAATGAAATAAAGATGAAATAAGTGGGAGGAAGTTTGTGCAAGAAGAGTTTATCTTGTACAAACATTAGTAAAGCTAGCTGCTAGCTTTCGGTTATCCCTATTAGGTACGCGGGAACTATATAATTTTTCCGAATAAAAAGTAGCCTATGTTATTCCTCAATATTCAAACTATCTTCTTACCAAATTTCATCTAGATTGGTGCTACGGTTTTTCCCTGAAGAGGTAACAACAGAGAGACAGAGAGACAGCGTCACTTTCGCATTTATAATTACTTAGGATTATTCCTGGGGCTCGGAGGCACTAGATTTATTTAGGGAGCTAGGTCGCCGACTCAGGGATAGGGGCTGCGATCCCCGCTCTGGGTCGTGGCTGGTTCAACAGGTTTCCATTGCAGTCCAGCGAGGCAATGCAGCCAGTGTAATGGGGACCTTTGAGTCGGGCACGATACAGGGAGGGGATTTATAGTAAGTATTAATTATTGACGTACCATGTTGCGGATACCACTTTATGTCAATTCTATTACTCATTTTTGTCATTAACCCTATTGACGAAGCCTAGCGCTGATCATTAGTTTGTTCCATCATCATCATCATCATCAGCCTATTTACGTCCCACTGCTGGGCACATTCCTCCTCTCAGAATTAGAGGGCTTGGGCTATAGTTCCCACGCGGGCCCAGTGCGGATTGGGAACTTCACACACACCATTGAATTACTTCGCAGGATTGTGCAGGTTTCCTCACGATGTTTTCCTTCACCGAAAAGCTCATGATAAATTACAAATGTAATTTCGCACATAAATTTCGAAAAACTCAGAGGTGCGAGCCGGGGTTTGAACCCACGACCCTCTGCTTGAGAGGCGGTAGGTCAAACCACTAGGCTATCACGGCTTTTTTTTTAGTTTGTTCATTTGTAATTATTTTCTTGTGATTGAAACTTAGGATTATGATTAGGATTGTTAGATATAAGTAAAAGTCCCTTACACAAAAAGCGCAAATTTTAATTACAATAATTGATGTTGTTTTCATCCATAAAGCAGACAGACGGGAGGCGCCTTTGGCTTATCTATGCACTACAATTTTTCTGCCACTTGTTGAGGGGGACGACGAACACACACGTACAGCACACGTCTACGCTCTTGTCAAAATATGTTACGTTCCTACAAACGCACACTAAAACAAAACTGTCATACAAATGCCAAAAACACGCGCACAGTCAACAGACCCTATCATTTTGGTCAGACTTAATGTTAGAGATTTAGCAGAGGGGAAATCGCGCGTTAACATCTCCATTCCTTTCCTGCTCTAAGTTTTCATCCATAGCATACAAAAGGGATTTTTTTCCCCCAAACTACTCCGCCCATAATAGTGTTATCTATAAATCAGATAATAATTAAATTCAATACTGCATTAACGAAATATTATTGAATACATTATTTTATTATTCATAATGATTGTAATATTATATTTATATTTGATAGGGACCGTAAGTTCGGGCGCACACGAGAATTCGCTCTAGAGTTTTTTTTTTATATTGTGTTTTTATCATTTTTTTTTATCATAAACAGTCGTACTCATTTTTTTTTAATTGACGCCTATTTTTTTCATTGTATTGTGTTTTGAAAATGAGAACTGACTGTCGGTCATTACCTACGGCTTTTAAGCGCATAATAGAGGATTTATGATATGTATGTCATAAATCCTCTATTATGCGCTCAAAAGCCGTAGGTAATGACCATCATTACGACAGTCAGTTATCATTTTCAAGTGTCTTTTTATCTACACGCAGATAAAAAGACACTTGAAAAAAACTTTTTAATCTTATGGCGCGGCTCAATTAAAAAGCCATAAAATGACGTGTAGTACCTAAGTAATTAATTTTAACTGTAGCATTACGTATGGACTAAAGACGTACTTTCCGACACGTGTCCCGAATATTACCATCGTCGTGACTGAGACATTGAGGTACATGCAACGCCTAACTGCCCAAAGGTATTGAATATTCACTTAGCATAAATTGCATACATTACCAAGTTGCATCATGAT
This sequence comes from Clepsis dumicolana, assembly GCA_963691665.1. Lineage (NCBI taxonomy): Eukaryota > Metazoa > Arthropoda > Insecta > Lepidoptera > Tortricidae > Clepsis > Clepsis dumicolana. The sequence goes on along the minus strand of OY829528.1, from coordinate 7,988,917 downwards.
GCATAATGCGTGGGCGATCATGTTTCGTGGTCACTAGTGCAACCATAAGAATAAATAATAACATAGTAGAACGGAAACTCCCCCTCCGGACGGGCTCAAGGTCACGATATTAGAGTATTCGTTAAACAAACTACTCAGTCAGGCTGTCACGGCCGGCGTCGCCGCACGTGCGTTTGTTTGTTTATAATTTGGTTGTAATAGTTTTACGTGAGCCTGTATGTATTTTATTTTATATTTGTTGGTAAGTAATACTTACTGAAATCTCCTTAAATGGCTTCATTTGGTATGGCACTTATAATAACTTCTTATTTAGAAGTGTCTATAATTATGTAGGTACGTAATGATTTATAAATCTCATATTTTGTAAAACTGGAATAAAATAATGATTTAAAAGTAAAGAAAAACTTATATTTTAGTGACATTATCTTTAGAGGTAAGTACCTAATATTTAACAGCAAGCAACCCTAGAAACACGCCTGGACGACAGAGGGGTGTAACGACGTGAAGGGGGAAGTAGGTATATGAATGGCGGCGTTTTGGACTCGGTCACAAGAGATTCCGTTCTACTATGTTATTATTTATTCTTATGGTACAACGTCAAATCACTCCAATTAATTTTATCTACGTATTACAAACATGTCATAAGTCCTCTATAATGCGTTCAGAAACCGTATCAGAACCGGATCAGATGAGTTGATGAACGTTAACTGGTAGAGATCCCTTTGAGGGATAGTTTTATGTGCAATAAAGAGATATGCATACATATGTACATACATACAATCAGTTTTATTACGAAAATTTTTGATATTGTCGTTATGAACTTGATGAGTTTTCGTATTTGGAACATCATTAAAAACCAATACAATTTAAACACAACACAGGGTATATACGAAACGTCAGCTCTGTATGTTTGTCTATGATTCACTTGTGTTTGACAAATAAATTATTTGTATTTCTACAAAAACACAGGTTTGTTATGCCTTCGGCTTCTGAACCCATCCTAGAGTACTTATAACATGTGTGTAGATAAAGTAATGTATGCAACTCTACATAATTAGGCCTTAAAACTTTCGTGTGATCTTATTATTATTATGAAACTCGGCTTCGCCACGTTTAATAAAATCACAGTCGTGTTTTAAGGACCCTCATCATTTTTTAACCTACTTCAAAAAAAGAGGTTCTACGTTCTACGCTGTATGTTTTTTTTATATGTATGTACATCGATTACTCCGCCAATTGTAGACCGATTTTTAAAATTCTTTTTCTGTTCGAAAGGGTATACTCCTGAGGTGGTCCCATTGTCACCAAATCATGATCTGATTAAGGGATCCCAGGGAAATCGAGGGCAACCCTCAAATTTTATAGGCACGTATTATGTGTTTCATATATTTCCTAAAGCTATTCAAGTATTTGCGTCTGGTAGTCATCATCTCATGTTGATGAGCTGATGATGGAAGGTACAACTCCTTAACGGTTAGGAGTTGGAGGATAATTCTTAAAATGTTAAATCATTTTTCGAAAGGGTATACTTTTGGGGTGGTCCCATTGTCACCAAGTCGTGATCTGATGATGGGATCCTAGGGAAATGAGGGCAACCCTCAAATTTTATAGGCACTTATCATGTGTTTCATATATTTTCTAAGGCTATTCAAGTATTTGAGTCTGGTAGTCATCATCTCATGTTGATGAGCTGATGATGGAAGGTACAACTTGGAGGATAATTCTGAAAATGTTAAATCAACGTAGAATTGTGAAATAAAAATCTTTTAACAAAAAAGTAAATCCGCCTTCAAAAAAAAACCTTAGAAAAAAACGTAATGTTTTAACATGAAATAAAACGGATCACTCACGTATGTAAGTCGAGTATAGCCCGACATGTTTCGGACTAATGGAGGAGGAGGAGGGTAGAGGAAGGACTACGAATTAATCCGAATCACGTCGGGCTAAGTCGAGACTTATATACGTCAGTGATCCGTTTTATTACACTATGACCCTCATCATGTAACAGTTGCATAAACTACTTTCATTATACAATCCCAATCGTAAGTGTGCATGCGCACTTGCACTGCAGTGCAATAAAATAAGGGGCTAAATTTTCCCCCCCCATCGATTGATCCCCAACGATACCGTGTATTCTATTAATGACTACCCTTACTTACCCTTAGTAGGGTTGGGTGGTGAAGCTGTGTAAGTACTGTTTTTGTTTTTTTATTTTTGATATAAAAAGTCTGGTAGTTAGTTTTTTTTAACCTCCACGAAAAAGAGGGGTGCTATAAGTTTGACCTGTGTATCTGTGTGTGGCATCATAGCTCCCACACGGATGGACCGATTTCGATGCGGTATTTTTTAATCGAAAGCTAGTTTAATCGAGATGGTTCTAAGCTAAGTTTCATTAAAATCGGTTCACCCATTTTTGAAATATTGAACTTTGAAATGACAATTGCGGGGGTTTTTCAACTTCTGAGTTGGTTAGATTGGGTTATTATTTGTAATTTCATGTAAAACGGGGAAAATTTACTTAAACTGTTTTCCCATAGCGCCGCGCGGTTGTAACTGTGGGGCAGTGATTCTATTGTTAAAAGCATTTTACAAAAGAAACTGAGAAGCCAACAATTGGAAACATTCTACGGAGTTATTGAAAACATCAAAGACAATGTTTAAACTTTACTCGTTTTTTTAACAGCACATTACACTGAATGTCAAGGATCCGGGTTCGATTCCCGGGGTTAGCTGTATTTTTCTGGTTTTTTTTCGTGTGATAGTTAATATTAATGGGAAAACTGTAAAAATACTACTAAATGATATTGACCCATGACATTTATTTATTGATTTCTTTCTTATTTTGTCCCATTAAAAATATGCAAACCATTTTTCGACCACTCCTTGAGCTGAAATTTTGCATACTTACGTAAGTCTAGTGGCAATACAATAATTTATTGTAGTGAAGTTCTCTTGACCCTGCCAGGATCGTTTCCACAGGAAGAAACTCTCGACGTGAAATCTGGTATGGATATGTAAGTTGGATGACAATAGGAGTACAGATAACGGAATCAGCGTCGCAACCCTACCAGGGCTTTATTTCACCATCTTTACAATTGTCAGTTTTACATGACAATTCGAACTACATTTCTTTGACAATAAGAAGCACGCTAAAACAAAATCTCTTCAAGTCAGCAGCTGACACCGAATTGTCATTGAAAACTGACAATTGTAAAGTTGGTAAAATAGGGGCCAGCCTTTTGGGCACCATGCCACGGGCCTAATTTGGATTTAATTTAGTTTTTAGCTTACTATGTTGTAGCTAGGATTTAATGTCATTGTAAATTGCTTTTATTATGTAGATAACATACCGCCGTGCCGGGATAGATTTTAGATTTAGATTTATTTATTTACTCAACATTAAAATTACATTATATAAATACTACATGTGAAAAATATAAGAATTTTTGTTGAGATCGTCAAAAAAATCAAATAAACAAACGAAAATAATAAGTCATGTAACAATGAATAATAATACAATGTCAAAAATTGTTTCGTACCCAGAAGGAAGTTGTTAAGGCAAAATCAAATTAATGAAGTCAATAAAACAATGTTATAAAAACACTACAAATAAAAAATATGTCTCCAATAGGGATCGTCATAGCATAATTAATTATATTAGGAACAAAATCAGTAATATAATATAAAACAATGTCAAGAAAAAATATCTAAAAGTTCAGTAACAGAATATAGAGGGTTATCCATCAAAAGGTTTTTCACCCGGCGACCAAATGTCTCTTCACTGAGGTCTTTTATTTCGGCAGGCAGACGTTCGTAATAGGTCGGCCCCACGACTCGCGGATTTTTTCCTGAGAGTGCTATGCGACGTGGGACCGTCCTGAGGCGTCCTGTGGTAAGCAATATCTTGCCCTGGACATTTACCCGTTCGAAGGTGTATAGCCTAGTGGTTTGACCTATGGCCTCTCAAGCAGAGGGTCGTGGGTTCAAACCCCGGTTCGCACCTCTGAGTTTTTCGGAATTTATGTACGAAATTACATTTGTAATTTATCATGAGCTTTTCGGTGAAGGAAAACATCGTGAGGAAACCTGCACACACTTGCGAAGCAACTCAATGATGTGTGTGAAGTTCCCAATCCGCACCGGGCCCGCGTGGGAACTATAGCCCAAGCCCTCTCATTCTGAGAGGAGGCCTGTGCCCAGCAGTGGGACGTAAAAAAGGCTGGTGATGATGATGATGTAGATAACAGATAGTACAGTCGGCAAAGAAGCTTGTATTAAAACAACATAGTTAAAACTTTATGATCATATCGGAAAAAGATTAAGATTGTTTATTTAAGAGCTAAAACCTTTATAAATTTTTCCCTCCATCAATTTCTGACGATTCCCGAACACCTTAAACAAAGATATTGAAGGGAATTAAATTTTCTCTCTTGGCCCCTTTTATTTTAATTCAAATCTCGAGTTATTCCAGTTTGTTTGATCTGTGAGCAATGTTTTTTTTGCGACGAGAATACAACAATTATTTCTCGGGGCGAAACTTTGAGGCCGGTGACGTGGTAATAATTGATCTAGCGAACGAAGTGAGCGACGCTTCAGTTTGGACGAAAATTATTTTATTGTATGTCCGGATTTATCGTATGTCCGGATTTATGTCCCGCTGTTCTCCTCTACAGGCTTATACTACACTGAAGAGCAAAAAAAACAGGTCACTTTGTATGGAATTGTTCATACAAAGTGACCCGTTTTTATTGCTCTTGAGTATATATAAGCTTCGAGAAACGGGGCCCAGGTCGCATTTCTCAACCGATTCTCGTGAAATTTCGTGAGCAGGTTCGCTCGTTATACCTACCTATAGATTTTTCAACGAATCTTTTTTTTTTATAAAAAAAAAACACAAACAGGAAATGTCCAAAATCGAATTTCAAGTTAAGTTTGAACGGAGCATGAGTTATTGACTATCAAGTATGATATTACTCTCAAACCCTGCCACTAAGCAGCAGTGCTTGCACTGTTACGCTACCGTGTGGGGAGTAAGACAGCCAGGGAAATTACGGGCAGGAGGCATTTGGAGTACACGGAAAGAAACGTCTAGTCACCTTAGCAACTTTGAGTTATCGCGATTTGAAAGTTTGGAACGATGTAATTACTTAACCATATAAGTTTCGTACACATCTTTTATAAAGTGATACTTAGAAAAGTTGAAAAACCCCCGACATTGTCATTTCAAAGTTCAATATTTCAAAAACGGGTAAACCGATTTTATATAAACTTAGCTAAGAACCATCTCGATTAAAATAGCTTTCGACTGAAAAAACCGCATCGAAATCGGTAAAGCCTTTTGGGATCTATGATGCCCCCCCCAGACAGATACACAGATACACAGACACACATGTACACATGTCAAACTTATAACACCCCTCTTTTTTTGACCTGTGTATCTGTGTATCTGTCTGTGGCATCGTAGCTCGCAAGCGGATGGACCGATTTCGATGCGGTTTTTTTTGTTCGAAAGCTAGTTTAATCGAGATGGTTCTCAGCTAAGTTTCGTTAAAATCGGTTTACCGCTTTTTGAAATATTGAACTTTTTAATGACAATGTCGGGGGTTTTTCAACATTTCTAAGTTGGTTATTGTCGGGGGTTAATAAAAAACGACAAGCTAAGTAAATATTTGTATCTGTAACTGAGTGCTCGATATTTTGAGATTACAATCTCGTTTTAAAAATAAAGTGTCTAGTCATGTTCTTTCCGTGTACCCTTCATTTCGTCTTAGTCCTTGGCGACGCACTGCAACCCTTCTGGTGTTGCCGATGTCGCTAAGCAGCAGTGATCGCTTGCCATCAGGTGCCAAGATCGTCTGTAACAAAGTAGCACAGCCTCTTTGAACGCGTAGTCATTCACAGTATATTTCAGGGGGTCGATTTTTTAATCTCACCCGGTGACTAAATTCAGTGATTTCTAAAAAGTTCGTATTTTTGAATCTCACCGGTGACTAAAATCCTCATGCCCATGATATAAAATACGAATGCCCTCACTCACTCGTAAACGAGATCACTGAGTGACTTCTTGACCACTGACAGTGACAGCTAACCTCCAATCCACTGTTGACTCGCTTGTGTACGACAGAAACGCAAATTAGCTACATGTTAGTAGACGGGTATGACATTCAAAAATAAGGCTTTTGGCCAATAGTGATATCAATGTCATGGGTGAGAATTTAGTCACCAAGTGAGATTAAAAAATCGATCCCCTGGTCTGGCAACACATCAGCGACCACTATGATGTTTCGGATGTCTATTGGCAGCTATTTCTTTCTGTTATGCTTTCGTTAATGTCCCATAGAATAGTTTTTTCGTTGTATCGCTAACACGGCTCCCATATTTCCTTCAAGCGTCCCCAATCGCCGGTAATACAGGAATGGACGCAAATTCAAACTGTGCCAAACTGTTTAATCTTTGCCCTGGGGTTTTCGCATGCTACAGTATCGAAACAGTATTCAATATATTATATGAGATTCAAAAATCGATTCCCAGTAAGTCTAGGTCTCAAAGTGACTGAAAGAATAAAAGTGTGTTTATCTCAGCGAATCCCTTTTTGATGTCGAATAACTTCCCTTGTTTACCGGTTGTGAAACAATCTTTATGAAAATCGAGACCGGGCAGGGTTGCCAACGTAAAAATAACCTAATCAGAAAAAAAAATCATCGTCAGTCTTTTACGTCCCACTGCTGGGCACAGGCCTCTTCTCAGAATGAGAGGGCTTGGGCTATAGATCCGATATAGAGCAAAAAGTTCATGATAAATTACAAATGTAATTCCGCACATAAATCTCGAAAAACTCAGAGGTGCGAGCCGGGGTTTGAACCCACGAACCTTTGCTTGAGAGGCCATAGGTCAAACCACTAGGCTATCACGGCTTTTTACCGTAACCGTTACTACAAATGAATGCAGTACCGATGAAAAGGGCGTATCTTCATGGCACTTACGTCCTTTTGTTGAGAAGCGCAGTTTTTCGGTAATAACTCAAAAACGGTAAATCCGATCACGTTGAAAACGATTTCCGTTGAAAGTTTATTAGGCGTTGCCTTGGTATTTTTTTTTTTCTTATTTTTTTGGACCTACGGTTTAAAAGATAAGGGGTAAGGGACACAATTTATGCAACTTTCTGAGCGTCTGTTTCCGAAAATATTCACTTAAATAAAAACAAATGCCTTTGAAGTAAAAAAGTACAGTACGCAACAAAACTGTAGTCAAATGTGTGCATAAATTAAAGTTGACGATAGAATTAAATTAACGAGTGTTATTTTCTGCTGTCCGTTTCCGCACAAGTTCAAAAGTAGATTTTTCGTCTCCTTTCTTTTAGTGGCAACCCTAATCCATGGGCTTTATGAGGCGGAAACGAAGAGTTCCTCCGTCGATGTTCGCCGATATAACGATTCCTTTTTTTGAGCCGGAAACACTCATTATTACGCATTTTCCGATACTTCAGAGCTCGTTAGTAAGTCCGATTTGAATATTTGCCACTGTCCGATAGATGGCGATAGGAGTTGTTGTTTTACCCGACTGCCCAAGCAGGGTTATGAATTTCGAGCGTATGTATGTATGTCTAATTCTTTGGCACGCTCTACAGCCCACACCGTTTGACGGATTTCAACGTATGAGGTGCCATTAGATTTGTCTCAATTGTGGGAGTGACAAAGGGTATATTGTTTCCCGGAATAGCAGTTGGGTTTTCTGTTTTTAACTTTAAGTTTATTAGGTTATTTAAAAAAAAGTGGTTTTTAATTTTTTTATTCATTTAGATATAATTTAAGATGGTTACTGAGGCATATTTTATGTAAAAAATAAACCCGTATTTTAGTAACCTTTCAAGTTATTAATTTCGTCGCTTCTGCTCACGAAAATTTGGAAAGCTTTGAAAATGAGCTTGTATATATCTTGAAACACGTTAGCGTATTTTGTAGTGGTAGTGGTGATATTTGTCTCTGTGCAATTCAATGTGTTGATTCATGTGGCAGTGGTGGTGCTGCATGAAAACATACAATTGCCGCAAAGGCGTAGCTGTCTTACACGTATAGCGGCGAGTGAGCAAATCAATTGTTTTTAGTCCATCGTAACACCTGCACACTCCTGCGAAGCAATTCAATGGTGTGTGTGAAGCTCCCAATCCGCACTGGGCCTGCGTAGGAACTAGCCCTAGCCCTCTCATTCTGAGAGGAAGCCTGTGCCCCGTAGTGGGACTTTAAAAAAGGCCGTTGATGACGGCATTTTCTGTGTCCGTAAGAACGCCGATGTATGGATGATGATGATGCCTATTGAATTTTGGTCAAACCAGCAACTTTTCCCACTGCTGGGCACAGGCCTCCTCTCAGAATGAGAGAGCTAGTCATTCTGAGAAAAGGCCGTGTCAGCAGCGGGCCGTAAAAAGCCTGGTGCTGTGATAAGAATCGTAACACTTCTTATAGGAGTTTTTAGACAACATATAACCATTAAGTCCTTGTTAAAAGTGCAAACAGTCACTTCCATTTATTTCATTCTTCATCAATGCATTAGTAGTTCCGCCCCTCCATTTTCACCTCTCTACCCATAAATATTGCACCCTCGGACTTTTTGGGGGTGCAAATTTACCGATTTGAGGGAATCTCGACGCCGGCTGCCACACAAACATTCTTCACCCTTAATACTATAGGAAGGCCAAAGGACAAGTGGGTCACCTGATGGTAAGTGATCACCACTGCAGTTAGACACTCGCAACCCCGGGGGTTTTCAGATGCGTTGCTAGAGGGCTAAGATGAAATGGCTCTTGTGCCTGTGATTTCCTCGGCTGTCTACTCTCCATATCGGAAAGCAGCAGTTACAGTGAAATACTTATACTTATTGAAATAATGGGACTAATTCGGGAAACAATGTACCCTATGACACTCCCACAATTGAGGCGAATCCAATGACATCTCATACGTTGAAATCCGTCAAGCGGTTTAGGCTGTAGAGCGTACCAATGAATAAGACATACATACATACATACGCTAGAAAAACATAAATGTTTGTTTGAGAAACCGTGCTAAATAGGATTAAAATGCGTGATAGTTACAAAAGAACTGAGCAAATGTAATGAAAAATGCACCGAATTTCTAAGCTTTTAATGAAATTGTTTTAATCTGGTAAAACCAATTTAAATGTCACAAAGATGACGTGTTCAGAACAAGTTTGCGACGCGGGAAAAACTTTTTAACAGTAATATGATTTAAAAGCTTTGTACAAGAGATAAAAGATTAAAATGGCAGAGTTTTAAATTGGGGCTAAATTTATAGTGAAATAAACTGATCACTCACGTATGTGAGTCGAGTCACGGAAGTTTCTTTACAGTTTTAAATGATTCGCTGTTATTTTCTAGCCCGATCTGCGCAACATTAGCACCCGCGGGTCGTCAGTCTACCCGAGATCATGACGTATACGTATCAATGACATGTAACTGCGTCGAACTATCGGGAGCTCATCAAACCTATAAGGTAATCGCGGTCAATATCCCGTTCTCATTATGTCTAATGTAGTTAACTGCGAATCATTTAAAACTGTTTTGTTTGAGACCTCTTAAAAAAATATACAAATAAAAGTCCTGGCTGGCTGACTGATTGACTGATCAATGCCCAGCCCAAACTCCTGGCCCTAGACAGCTGAAATTTGCCATAGAGGTTCCTTTTATAATGTATGCCCGAGATAAGGCGGCATTTTTCGAAATTCCACCCTTAAGAGGGTGAAAAGGGGGGTGAAACTTTGTATGTGAAAACCGTAATTTTTAAGTTAAGAACATGAAACGTGGGTGAATATAATTTTCAAGATAAATAAATGAAGACGTGTTTCACTGTTTTTGAAAAGTTAAACCCGAAGGAGGTGAAAAGGGGGTTGGAAATTTGTACGAGAAAAACGTTATTTTTAAAATTACGAGGGCTGTTTGATAAGTACCCGTTTATGGAAAAAATAAAACGTTTTTTTTTGTATATATGCATTTATTTTTCTACGTAGTCACCTTTTAACTCTATACATTAGTAGTATATTATTGGGCATTCTGGACCACCATTCATTCGATCGGGCGAAAAATTTCGCCCTCACTCATTCGTGGTGATCCAGAAGCCCAATAATACAATGAATTGCACACAACCTACAATCAACCCAAACCCAACGGTAACCAACCTAACAGTAACCTATCAGCATTTGCGTTCAACATAACGCTCAACCTACACCTGAAATCGCATTGGGCATTCTGTTTCACCTCGCGTTCAACGCAACAGCAACTCAAACCCAACGGAACCCAACCTAACAGTGACCTATCAGCATTTGCGTTCAACATAACGCTCAACCTACACCTGAAATCGCATTGGGCATTCTGTTTCACCTCTCGTTCAACGCAACGAATACATCAGCCTAACAGCAACTCAAACCTAACGGAACCCAACCTAACAGTAACCTATCAGAATTCACGTTCATCATAACGCTCAACCTACACCTGAAATCGCATTGGGCATCCACCTCTCGTTCGAATGAGCGAAGTTTTGACTCGGGGTTCAACGACAAGCCAACCCGACGGGAATTTATTCAATGTATTTAAATTTCAGTCCAACTCAAGTCTCAACTAATTGACAACATAGATATGTTTAATAATGTTTGAGCTAGATAAAGTAAAAGCAAAAGTACACCATGCACACCGGGTTGATCAAGTCCGATATGCACGAGGCCGAAGCCACTGAGCGCTCCTCGGTCTCAAGCCGCAGCCTTTGACTCAGGTTAACTCAGGTGTTTGCACAACTTGTCTGCGAAGCTGATCAGACTCCACAGACAAGATCGGGTCACCCAGGACGCGTCTAGTTCCCGGCATCCACCTACGGATGTATCGCTATGACCGCTTTTTGTGTGCGTGGTGGTTTTGGATGCCTCCCACCGAGGCTTGTATACAACTCATCCGCAAAGCTGATCAGACTCCACAGACAAGGTCGGGTCACCCAGGACGCGTTAGTTCCCGGCATCCGTTTTCGGATGTATCGCTATGACCGCGTTTTATGTACACGGCAAATTGTATGTCGGATTTATTTATATCAACGAATCTCAAAACCATCGTTAGCGCGAGTTAGGTTTAAACTAATTTACGCTGGAATAAAGCACTAAGTAAACATTATTTAAATTACAAAAACATAAAAATGTGTAACTCACTACACTAGTGAAAACCAAAATATGATTTTAAATTGGTATCGCTAAAACTAAGTCAAATAGTGTGATTTAATTGATGTTAATGTAGAACAACTCCATCTGTGAGACCGCGATACTTTATCACACTTTCTAAATAACTTATATCACTTTATCATGTTGACGTAAAAATTGTCTTGCTGACTAGAATATAAAGTTTGATCAGAAACGAGTTGTAAAGTGATATACATGATTATGTACTTAAGTCATTTCAACTCGAAGACATTGTAGTGTAAGTTAGGTACTCGATCAAATTACGTAGCGAGCGCGCTCGCTAAGGTTTATTGTTCTTAACATGCAAATGGACATACGAGTAGGCGGTGATGACATCTATCGAAATTATTCGAAACCATTTGTATTCTATACGAAACCAGTACATCAAAGGTACTTACTTAAATCATTACTTACACCTACTTAGTTCAGTGCTTAACCCACAGACAGCGCTTATGTTAAACTTTGACATCGTGCGCTAGAATTTGTACCTAGATTTTTGTGTGTCTGTCTGTGGTACCATAGCTCCTAAATGAATGAGCCGATTTAAATGCAGTTTTTCATTTAACAGGTTTTCTAACAATGGTTCTTAGACTTGTTTTATCAAAATCGGTTCAACCGTTTCTAAGATATTGACCTTTGAAGCGAAAATGTCTATTGTTTTTCGACTTTTCTAAGTTGGTTAGGTTATCTTATCATAAATGTTAATAATATAGGAATTGTTTATTTTTGTGTTCAAATTGAAAAAGGTTTATACCTGTTTGTACCTGTAACAAGACAATGTTTGTTTTCGTATTAGGAAATAACAATTGTATGTGTATTTATAATTACGATGTAAAGTAGCAAACATTACAGTTCATACCAACCCAAATCCCACCCCACCCAGTTACAACCCAGTTACATCCCAAATTTATATAACAAATACGAATACGTCATTCATTACGTCCATCTGAAAACATGTTTACGCAACGGCTTAACTCTTGATAAAATCCATCGCGTTATAAGGTTTCGTCAAAGTCCATTCTTAAAACAGTATATTCATTTAAATACAGAACTGAGAAAAAAAGCTACTACTCCTTTCCAACAAGACCTTTTTAAATTAATGAATAACTCAGTTTTTGGGAAAACTCTTGAAGACAGTGAGCGGCGAGTTGACGTCAAATTAGTAAATAAGTGGCACGACCGTCAAAACAAAACAAGAAAGTTTACTTGTGCTAACAAATTAATTGCCAAACCGAATTTCCATAGTGCAACAGTGTTGTCTGAAAATTTGGTTGTCGTGCAAATGAAGCCTGAAAAAGTAATTTTAGATAAACCAATCTACGTAGGATTCTCTGTATTAGAACTTTCTAAAAGTCATATGTACCAATTTCACTACACGGTAATAAAAAAACACTACCAAGATCAAGTTACTCTGTGCTACACTGATACCGACAGTTTTATTTACAAAATCGAAACTGCAGACTTTTACAGTGATTTAAAAAATATTTTTTTAAACTTTTTTGACACAAACAATTATAACCCTGTAAATGATTTGCAAATACCTTTACGTAACAAGAAGATTCCTGGGTTATTCAAAGATGAGTTAGGAGGAGAACTTATTACCGAGTTTATAGGGTTACGTTCTAAACTATACTGTATCAAAAGTGATAAATCTCTTATCAAAAAGGCTAAAGGAATAAAAAAACCAGCAGTTCAAGAGTTAACATTAAATGATTATCGGGATGTGTTATTCAATGATAAAATAGTTCGGAAAAAACACATATTATTTAAATCGATTAGGCACGAGATCTTCACTCAATCTGTCAATAAAGTTGCTTTATCTAACAAAGACGATAAACGACATATATTATCAGACAAAATTTCAACCAAATCTTGGGGACATGAGTCTATTTTCTAGTACAGTAGTTATCTAAGCGACCTTTCCTCGAGCTGTAATTTTATTTCGTAGGCACCCAATGGGTAATAAAAAATTAGAATGTGTTTAATAAAATAAAATACGTTGAGTACTTACGTTATTGTAAAATTATAATTATGTATGTTGTAGGGTCAGCGTCAAAAGCCGCTCATCACTTTTGTACCTTTTCGCTCTCCGACCAGATGAGCGACTTTTGACGCTGACTGTACCAAATAAGTAGATTATCATTAAGTACTTTATTTTTTATAATTACACATTGATTTGTAAATTGTATGGTTTGTTCTTTTTTTTAAATAAATAAATATGAAGTGTTATTAACATTTGTTTTCTTTTTTTCTTTCACCCACCTAAGTATATATAGACTGCGAGGATACCGACTGAAAACACATTTTACTTGAGTTGAAATTGAGTTTTCTCGCTTTGGAGGTTTCCTGACGATGTTTTCCGTCATCAAAAAGCTCAGGGTTAATTTTAAATGTAATATTTTGATAATGGTAAGTAAAATTATGTTCTATTGAACAGGCAAATAATACCTATCCTCGTTTATTGCATTGGGTATCAATTAAAACATGTCCTTACGTGTCTTAAGCAGCGCGGCGGCATGCAGCCCGTGCTAAGGTAATTTGCTGACACGTGAAATATACCTATTCACATTTATTGCATTTGGTACCAATTATAACAAGTCCTTACGTGTCGTTGTAATTTGATCGGCATTAAGCAGCGCGGCGGTATGCACCGCATGCTCCGAAGCGCGTGTTAATTTAATTTGCTGACGCATGAAATTACTGTAATTATAAATAGCGGCTGTTATAGTAAGTTATCATTCTGCACTCTACATTCATAACTGAGTAAAGTCGTTCCAAAGTTTTGAAAATTAAGACGAGCTGATCCGTTCCCGATTCGGTAAGTAAAATTGGCATTATTTAATATTTATTCGTATTATTTTGTTGCTATTATTGTTTTGTAAGCGTATGAAAATGCTCATATGTGTTGCCAGATGCGTTTATTTATTTGATTTCTTTTGTTTCAGAATATGGAAGGAACGCAAGACACTCAAATCATGTTTTCGCAATATGCACAGGGTCCATTAGGATTCCGAGAAGATGAAGAAGAAGAAGAAGTCAGTGAATTTGTAAAAAAAATTGCAAGTGCCAAAACGAAAACCAAGTCTAGTAAACCAAAACTAAGGCTAAACAAAGTGGTAAAGAGAAGTGTACGAGGTCACCCGCCGTCGTTCGTTATAAACAATGAAGCAACTAAGGGGAACAGACTTGTCAAAATCCAAATAATTAACATAAGTGACTCCGCGCCGGATCAAAACGACGAAACCGGTGAAAACGTTATGCTCAGTGCGCAGTATGTGGCAAGTGACGGATACGATGAGATAATAGACAGTACAGAAAGTGTAATAAATAAGATATCCAAGAAGTTGTGCGGATATAGTGTTAGTTATTAATGTTTTTACTGTTTTTGTATATAATTTTGAAAATAAATATGGTCAACAATTTTCTTGTTTTATTCCTTTGATTAAGCGATACGTCAACAGGAAAGATTTTTTTTGTAAGTATGTCAATAAAGCAATAATTCAAACGAAGATAAAATTATCATGATTAAATGCACAAGAAAAATCTTTTCAGTAAATATCGCTTAAATAGATTAACACTATTATTAGCCACAGGTATGAATCGTTATCATTTATTTCATATTTTTAAACAAACAAATTCAATTATTTAAAAATGGGTTAATATAAAAAGTCTTCGTTCAAAATAAATGATAACTAATTTTGACTGGGTTAAAAAATAAAAAAATGATTAAACGTAAATATTTATTTTTGAAAATTAGGTATAATTTATTACAATGTTAAATATGCATAATATCGAAATAATATTTTTTAAGACATATAACGTTTTTTAAGGCACAAGCTTTTTTATGATGTAGACAATTATAAGAGCTGTTGTCGATACAATACTTTTTATACATTAATTGAAAATTAGAACAACCTTTCTCTCCCAAGTCTATTACAGTACAATCAGCACATAAATCATTAATCCACTTAATTTTTTCAAAACCTTTTACATATATTTTTTTGCCTTCCAAGAAATTATGAATCATTCTCTTAAATTCTCTGTGGTCGATATACCCCTCACGCCACATAATGCCAAGGTTTCTCTCTATCCATTTCACATGCCTTTTTTCGTTTTCTGATAACGTAGAAAATGAATATGGAGGTTTTATTAAATACGCCTGCGTGTGTTCATAGGTACTGTATGCAAATTCTTTAATAATAAATTCATTTTTAGATGATTTAAACCCCTGAACATCTACGAATAGATGGTCTAGTTTCATGATATCTTCTTTGTTATATTGGTCAACGGCTTATATTCTATAATACTATCATTCAAAATAAGACAATAAGCCGCGGTATTGTCAGGGATATCTGTGTTACACTCTAATTCAATCCGCACATCGACTGAACCCGTTTTTAAGGTTTCATTTTGATGAGAACAGTCGATAACAAACAGAGGTGCTTTATTTATAAAGTCTTGTGGATTCAACAACGGTGCTTGGCTGCGGTTATAATAAGACTGTTGGAATTTAGCGTACTGTTCATATAATATAGCAAATTTTTGAGCCGAGAAACTGACATTCAAGTTTTCATAAGGAAAATAATTTGAATTTAAAAAAACTTTAACGTCACGCAAATTACAATGATCAAAACGCGATATATCTTTATCAGCAACATTTTTCCTGTTTGTTTTTAATCCAATTATAACATATCGAGGTTTTTCAACTTGAGACGAAGTTTTGACGGCCCAAGAATGTTTTGATGTTTTAGGTAAAAGCGGGTATTCGTACAGATCCCAGTTCCTAAATGCTACCTGAATAGCTCGATCTCTTTCCAAATATTTAAGCAAACTTAATCTTTCACGATCAGAAACCTTAATGTGCGGCATGCGCCATACTATTTTAGATATAGTTATGTTACCTATATACTCATTTGTGTTCAGTTTTACGCTATTTAAATTAGTATTGGATCGTAAAAGAATAAGTTCATGCTTACAGTTAATAATAATTTTGTTATAATCCTCTGCGAAGCCAAGAATCTTATTTAAAGGAATTGACACAGAAAATGATCCATGCGTAATTTTTGTGCCATCAACATCCCAGCCCCATAACTTTGACATCGATGATTCAAGTTCATTCATCGACACAAGAGATTTTATTGTTGTTGTGACCCCAGCGTTTTTAATTTTATCTATTTCAATCCCATTCAGCTCATATCGAATATCTTGAAATAAATGAAGTATAGGGTTATTTGTAAAATGAACACTGGACACCTTCGCTTTTGTTTCTCTGTTGAATACTTCTATAGTACCCTCTATGTATAAAGTACTCGCTGATGGTAATACGTATAGATCTTGCTGGTTGATAGGTATACGGATTTCATCATTTAAATTGAAACTTGTTACGTACGGTTTATACGAATGATATTCGAAACTTTCAATCGTGCTATCAAAGCTAATGGAGTCTGATAAGTTTAGTATACTCATTTTAATAATCCTATGTTTTTTAAAAACTGTTTGTTTTCCTTCGTTAGTTGTCCTTTAGGTCTTCTTTTCTTGATAGCACAATGAGCACTAACGGCTTTGCTGTTTGAGACCGTACATTTATTAAAGTCTATCATTTTTTTCTGAGATGTAAATATATCTGAATCTCTTCGCCACGTAAATTCACTAAATTATCGTTTATATCCAGTATTCTTATTATAAGAGCGTTTAAGCTGTTTTGAGTAACAGGAAAATATATAACATTTTTAGGTGTTTCTATAATCCGGTAACCAGGCGGTACATTTGGCACAAATTCATGAATTATATGACTAGGTTTTCCGTTTATAAATGACCCGCTCACGATGTCACATTCAACTCGTACTATAGTTGTAGACAGAATGGACACGGGAAAAGGGGACTCAGTTAATATATTCGCCTGAACTGTTTCTTCTCCAAAACCAAGTAACTTACCAATCGAATTTGGTTTTTTAAAATAGACGTTTTTGGAACACAATATAGATGTTTTTAGCGTATTATTATTGCATGTCAGTGTAAAGGTGCAACCTTGGAGATGTCTTCTAAGATAATCATCAAGATCTTGAAGTTCATATGACCCTTCAGGAATTTCTACTACTTCGTTATCACCATAATAAAACTTATTATTTCGGTTGTCAATATTAGGTATCGAGTTAAATGTCGACAAGTATAGCAACCCGCATTCATATTTACCATCTAGTTGAAGAGCTGGCGAGTGATTCGTAATCAGGGTAGAGGAGGATCCCGTTATGGACAAAGTGAAAGACATCGTGAGAATGAGAAGCTATTTATTGTTCAGAGATATTTAAACGGTTATTCCAATATTTTTTTAAATATTTTAAACATAAATGTCCGCAATTAACAGTATCGAATTTTTGATAAATATAATAATTGTATGAAATATTATAATTTTTCAAATATTTTATTAATTCTAGCGGCGGTTGAAGATCACCATAACTATTAAAATATTCACAATGATTATTATCTTTGACATAGGCTACCCAGTGAGTCCCTTGGTTTTTAGAACTATCTAAATTTACGATTGCACATTCTACTCTTTTTGGACGGTTTGGCAATTTGTCTCTCATGTAAACACCACGGAAATAAGGAATATCTGTTGAATGTTTTAAAATATCAACTTTTATTTAGTTTTTTAATCGTTTTAAACACAAACCCTTTCCATTTCTATACTGTTTAATGTACAACCCTTTACCTAATGCAATAGATTCCATCATTTTATTATGACGTTCTGATTCGGATAAGCTCTTTTTTGCAGCTTTGTAGTCACCAACAGCTTTAGCGATCCCAGCAGCTCCTCCTGCCAATGACCCTAACGCAGAAAGTCCCGCGAAAATAGGTATTAGTGGCAATATACCTCCAGTTTTAGGAATCGGTATTAATCGAGGAACTCTCATTTTACTCGTATTGTTATTAAGAAATACTTTACTCGCTGCAGCAAAAGCTCGACTGACTGCAGTGCCTTCTTTTTTAGATTTGTTTTTTTTTCAATTCGGTACGTATCTTAGAAACAAAATGCTTAAATGATTTTATCCCTGCACCAGCTTTCATTTTAGATTTCATCACTTTGCTAACTATCCAAGACGCAAGTTTTTCTCCTTTTCCAACACCTTTTGACTTCAATCTTTGTTTAGCCATTTTATAGAGTTCAAAATCTGCACGATGTCGGTCTGTTAGGTCAGAATATTTATCGTATGCTATATCGTGTTGCATACACGCGTTGTCCAATTCATTAACTCCTTTATCACCTCTTTGCAATCGCTTATGCAATTTTGTGCCTGGTCCGCAATAATTGTAGCCAGGTAAGTGCAGTTCAAACGGTAAGTGATTAATAATACTGTTTAGAAGTCCTCTTCCTTTCATATCCCAAAAGTTAATGACTTAGCGCGAGAAAGTTTTTAAATATATTTATACAATGGCATTTCTGTCGATCCAGCTGTTTTCGCTATCGTTAAGTCCTAACCACTTAACATACAATTTTTTCCCTCTTTTTTTGATTACCTTTTCGATGAGGTAAACGTCTGGATACTTAGTTTTTTGCAGTTCTTGTTCATAAAATGTACCGAGTATTGAGTTTTTTCGTTGGTCTTCAATATGGTAAGTAACAGGACGAGTGTGATTCACCTTTTTAATAGTAAATAGCTCAGTTGACCAATTAGGCGTATAACCTTTATGAAAGACGCTTTTGTACTTGCTTATACGCACATGATCTCCTACATTAAAAATATTTAATTTAAAACGCCGATTGGATTGTGATTTATCAATGTTTTTCTTTACTTCGGCTTCATTATTAAAATTCACCTCATTTGGACTAAATTTTGTTGTGCTATGCACAGTTTGATTATAAGATTGAACTATCTCATCTAAAGGTTTTCCAAGCCATTTGTAGTTCCCGATGAAACTGAAATATTTGTAAAGTTTGTTCTTGAGCGTTTTTATTACCCTTTCAACAATAGACGCCTTTTTAACTGAATACGTGGAATAATGATTTATTTTTAAGGATTTCACATAACAATCGAATTGATCATTGTAAAATTCTTTTCCAAAGTCTGTCTGTAAGTTTCTAGGTATTCGTTTGGTCGACTTGATAATTAGTTCAAATGCATTTTTTACTTCTGTTTTAGTTTTAGATTTCGTAGGAATACACCACGTGTACTTTGAAAATGTGTCAATAACAACTAAAATGTATTTATATCCCTTATTTACAGTATGTAAATTCTGTAAGTCAATTAAATCTGCTTGCCACAAATCATCAATTCCTTTTAATATAACTGCGCGACGCTTGTAATTTTTTCGGGCCGATCTATGGATTTCATTCACGACTTGTTCTTTTGTCATCTTTGAAATTACTTAAAATATTGTCTATGTCCCTTTTTGTATAAAAGTTTATTTTCAACTGATTTGCAAGCTGATGAATTTGAGAATTTATAGTTTTAAATAAAGAATCTAGATGCTTCTTCTCGTAAGTGTCCTGGACGAGCTGATCGACATATTGCTTATTAGCTGCATCATTGGGTGTCAAAGGATCCGCTACCCCCTTTAATCGCGATGATTGTAGATCGAAATCGCCATCATCAGAACGCAGCAAAGTTTTATTGTTAAGTTCAAAAACTTCACATACACGCAAACGTTTATGAACATGATGACCGAATTTGTCTATGTTCATTTTTACTTCTTATTTTTATGCACTTATGTATCATCAAATTTCCGGCTTCGACTGATGGTAAAAGTAAAATACCAGTTTTATATATCATTGATTAACCAAGCCCGCTTCACGAAGTTCTTCTACAATTGATATTATTTCATTGTCTAATCCTGTGTTACCGGCATCACGGGAAGCAATGAGTAATTTCAATCTTTCAACTAATTCGTTTGGATTATCCCAATAGACATATGAAACATCTCTTTTAACTTTTTTCATTGTTGGTAGTCCTTTGCCGTAAGTACATAAATCTTCACTTATTGAACGTTGTTTCGATAATTTGAAAAGCGGTTTTATAATGTATAAATATTTCTGACCTTTGTTACTTTTTATTGGTTTATTGGGATCAAAATCTCGTCTATGGACATTCGTTTCTAGTAGCAACATTTTATAATAACGTTTATCGTCTTCAGTTATGATACCTAAATCAGGCAACTTCTTAAATAACAAATCATATAAACCTGGTGTTAAATTGTAAGTACGTCCATTTACTTTGAGTTTTTCGCCACTAACGGAAACTAAACAAGATCCTAACATAAGCTTATCGCGTTCTGTTCGTATGCCAAAAGGAATGTCCAAGTCGGTGTTGTATTGTTTTTGCCATGCAGGGTCTTCGCGAGGAGACGCATATGAACCGGTAGTCTTAAATGAAGTATCATTTGTTGATTCCAAGACATCATTGTTGTCACTTTCACATAACATGTCATCATCACCATCTTGTCTGTTTTCGTCTCTATTTGATACCTCATCATCATTATTTGAAGTCGTTTCGGAAAAATTTCGTACGATTGTTTGATTATTAATACTACTTCTCTTCCCTTCATTAGGACTAAATTTTAATGTTTTTGGCGCCTTTTGCCACTTAAATATGTCTTCATCAAAATCGGTTTCATTAGTGTTATAGTATTTATTGTCGTTACTTTTAACCATTTCATTAAGCGGGTCTGTTATTGGTTTAAAGACTGATTCCAAAATCATATTGTTGTTATTTTTCATATCACGAAGTAGTTTAACCTTCTTTTTGACAGCATCGGCAGACTGAAGTACTTTTTCTTTTAAAGTTTTCTCTGTGTTTATTTTATGATTCATGTCTGATCTCGATGGATTCCCATGATGCAATAAAAGTTTCTTGAAAATGAAACTGGTTAAGTAACACGGTTAATCCAAAACGATAAATGTATCAAATCCCATTCTATAACATCCTGAATTTCTAGCACAATCCTTGTTTACAACCAAGTAGCTAAAAGGTACGCTCCATATTTTTGCACACATTTCCCGAAACTGTGACCAAGACATATCAGTTCCAACGTGCTCGTCATAAACATGACGTAAATTAACTTCATCTTGTTTAAAAAGGATGATTAAGTTAGCATTGTCCCTTATTAATTGTTTAGGTATTTTACTGTAAGTTTGATTTAAGTAGAAGCTGTCAATATTTTTATGCCTTCCCATTGCAAAGTAATCCCTTATATTATTTTGATTTTCGCATGCAACATCATCAAATATGATAATTGAATTGTTCTCAGCTTCATGCGGGCTTAGTATTTCATCATTTTCGCGATATTTTTGAAATTTAACTGATGGAACCAACATCAATATTTTTTCTAAAAACTGGTACATCGGTTGGAAAAGTGTTTTTGAATATACGTAAATATTTTGAAAGCGTAGTCCTTGTTCATGTAGTAGAAGAGAGACAATTAAATTAGTTTTACCGCAATTAGAAGGACCGCAAATTATACAGCGAATTGTGTCGGGTAAAAGTTCACCGTGACGAAAACTACGATTGTTGCGATCTGAACAAACAACCTCCAACTGCAAGCTCTGAGCTTGTTTTACAAACTTCATATCTGTTCAAGATCAATTCAACCAATGCGCGCGTGTTGCAAGCATGGAATGCTTATTCAAAATGAGCAGAAGAGCAGATGGTTAACGTTAAACCTCGAGTGTGAGCAAATTCTGTTCGGTTGGGTTCCGTTGGGTTTGAGTTGCTGTTGGGCTGATGTATTCGTTGCGTTGATCGAGAGGTGAAACAGAATGCCCAATGCGATTTCAGGTGTAGGTTGAGCGTTATGTTGAACGCAAATGCTGATAGGTCACTGTTAGGTTGGGTTCCGTTGGGTTTGAGTTGCTGTTGCGTTGAACGAGAGGTGAAACAGAATGCCCAATGCGATTTCAGGTGTAGGTTGAGCGTTATGTTGAACGCAAATGCTGATAGGTTACTGTTAGGTTGGTTACCGTTGGGTTTGGGTTGCTGTTGCGTTGAACGCGAGGTGAAACAGAATGCCCAATGCGATTTCAGGTGTAGGTTGAGCGTTATGTTGAACGCAAATGCTGATAGGTTATTGTTAGGTTGGTTACCGTTGGGTTTGGGTTGATTGTAGGTTGTGTGCAATTCATTGTATTATTGGGCTTCTGGATCACCACGAATGAGTGAGGGCGAAATTTTTCGCCCGATCGAATGAATGGTGGTCCAGAATGCCCAATAATATACTACTTACATTTGTTCCACCTATACTCAAGCTTCAATAAACCATCCAAAAAGTATGATTTTGGAATGTCATTAAAATAGACCTCTGTGGCGGCAATGACTTCGTCATTTGATCCAAATCGCTTGCCACCGAGCCATTTTTTTAGGTTGGGAAACAAAAAGAAATCGCATGGGGCCAAATCTGGAGAATACGGGGGGTGAGACAATAGTTCGTAGCGTAACTGTGCTAATTTAGCCGTCACAACTCTGGACGAATGAGCCGGGGCGTTGTCGTGATGAAACAGTACTTTTTTCTTTTTTAAATGGGGTCGTTTGTCCTTCAACACGGCGTCAAATTCATCCAATAAATTGGCATAGTACTGCCCTGTTATTGTTTTTCTCTTTTCTAAATAGTCAATATGTATAATACCCTGCGAATCCCAAAAAACGGTCGCCATGACCTTTCCAGCCGATGGGACGGTTTTTGCTTTCTATGGAGCAGGTTCACCCGGTAAAATCCACTGCTCCGACTGCTCTTTCATTTTCGGGGTGTAGTGGTGGACCCACGTTTCGTCCACGGTCACGAAACGACGCAGAAACTCCTTCGGGTTACGTCTGAACACGGCCAAACACTGCTCCGAAGTAGTCAGTCGGTTCCGTTTTTGCTCCTCCGTGAGTAAACGCGGCACCCACCTCGCCGATACTTTCTTCATACCCAATTTTTCTTCTAATATGTGTTGTACCCTCTCGATTGAAACGTTTACAGCATCAACGATTTCTCGAAGTTTAATTCGGCGGTCAGCTAAAACGATATTTTCAATTTTCTTAACCATATCGTCTGTAGTCACCTCAACTGGCCGGCCTGGGCGATCCTCATCAAAGACGGTTGTTCTCCCCCGCTTAAACTCGTTATACCAATATCTGACGGTTGTCATAGAAGGAGCACATTCATGGTAAACCGCTTGCATTCTTACTTTTATTTCATCACATGTTTTTCCTTCCAAAAATAAGAATCTAATTACAGACCGATACTGCTCTTTCTCCATTTTAACAATTTTAAGTTCACGCCTTCACTGAATCGTTGTCAAATGAGAAAAAAAAACAAAAGAATGCCATTTTTTTTTAATTTTCCCGCCTCTGAAAAATGGCTTAAAAAGGTGGTATACTTATTTGCGGCCAGTGATTATAATATATTTAGAAAACGGGTACTTATCAAACAGCCCTCGTATGATCATAAAACTTAGACATGGGATAGGGAGGAAATTTGCGAAATTCCCACGGGATAAGTAATTCTGCTACGGGAACGAAGCTAGTTCAACTGATAAAATCGTTTCTATGGCGGCCGGCCTACATGCGTCCATGGCTTAATGGCCCTGTCGCCAAAGAGGCTGGAAGTAAGATTAACAAACTCCCATTGTTTTTTACCCGACGCACTCAAAGAGGGTAATGTACCCCTCGACGATTAGCCAAGTATGGCCCTTGTTTGGAAACCAGGGTGCATATAAAAAGAGCATGATACAGCGGGTTCTAAGTTTATGATGGATACGCGAATGAAAAACAGTGGTGATTCTGCAAGTTGTATTGGTATAATTTATGATTATTTGTTAGTTTATTTTTCATGAAGCAAAAAGTTTGATTGCAAATCGCGATGAACCTGTACAACTACAAGAATGATGGGAAGGAACTGATTTCATTTCTTACTCGACTTCCAGCTCTCCAGCACTAAATAACCTCATTCACAACACATTTACAATGGCACACTGAAGTTTTCCTAGTCACATGTACCTCATATGTCACAACAACACATCTGCTTCCCTAAAGTATAGTGAAATCCACGGATCGCTCACGTATATAAAGTCACGCTAATGTAGGCTCGTTACACATTTCACAAATGGTCGCGTTTTGCGTGAACAACCTTTATACATATTAAGTAAGTAAACACTTTACTGTACAAAAAAAAAACAGGATAAAAACACAAGTTACAAAAATCAAATTCGAGTACAAAGGCGGACTTATTCCTTTAAGGGATCTCTTCCAGCCAACCTTTGAGTGGTGGAAAGGAATAGTTCACTAGGTATCGAGAAGAAGTGAGTTAATAAATAAATAAATATCATGGGTCAATTGACACCAATTGACCTAGTCCCGGACTAGGCAAAGCCTGTACTATGGGTACTAGACAACGGATAAACATACTTATGTAGATAAATACATACTTATTAAACACCCAAGACCCGTGAAGAAATATTCGTATTCATCATACAAACATCTGCCCCGAACTGCTATCGAACCCGGGACCTCAAGCTTCATAGTCAGGGTCTCTAACCACTAGGCTATCCGGTCGTCAATAATTATAAATATCGAGAGACAATACAATACATAAATTACATACATATCAATATGGTAGATGCGAACTATTGAGACAACGTCGGGCACAGGGGCATTAACCTTACCACGATAGCTCACTAAAGGAGTATGATTTCATGTTGAATTGTATGTCAGGGTCAACAGGAACGGTTGTATGTAACAGAGCAAAATCCATTTAACGGTAGTCAGAGTCACAAAGACTTAGTTTGGCGTCAACTAAACCTGACGTATTCAAAGGGCATAATTACACAACTTGTCAGCCACACGAGCCTTATGCGGAATAATTAACGTTATGTAGAACGTGGGGTTATCTACGGGCTAGTTATATATTATATATGTATATAATATACAATACAATAACTCTTTATTTAAGCACATAACAAGCAAAACAGACAAGAAGGCACAAAGAAAATACAAGGTAACAATGGGCGGTATATTATCCTATCCTAATCCTAATCCTGACAGATATTATAATAAGATCGGAACAAGTTGGAATAGTTATCTAAAAATAATTCTGTAAGGAAATTGAACCTGTATTTAGAACTTAATTACAAACCTGTTTTCGGGCGATAAGGGCATCGATATGGGCATTCGGCCGAATATTCAGTTCGGTAAAGCAGGACCGAACATTCGGCCGAATATTCAGTTCGGTAAAGCAGGACCGAACATTCGGCCGTATTCGGTGCAACCTCTACTAAAAATTTTTGGAGATTCCAAAGTTATGAAAATGTCAACGACCGGACCAGCTCCCCTACTCAACTCATAACTACCAATAATAGAATCTTCAACATATAAAAGGCAGTAAACTGCCAATGCATAAAGATTAGTAAACATAATAAAGAATCTATAAATTTTATGCGAAGCCTCGAATTTCATAGTACCTTTTACACTCTACTATGTAGCTTTACGAGCTTGTTCCCGATAAACTCGAACAATATGAATATGTTGGCGTTTTATAGCTTTTAAAGAACAAATCGAGCGGAGCTATGTCGCTTTTTGGTAAGCGGTTTTATTTGGAATTTAAATTTGGCGTCATTCAGCTCTGTATGCTGGAGTTGTCTTAGCTTATGCACTACAATTATTCAGCCACTTTTCGAGGGGACGAGGTACACACGTCTCTTATATCATTCGTTACGTTACTACGAACTCATACCGATACAAAACTTACACAAATCCCAAGACACGCACACAATTAACATTTATTTTGACTCTCTTGTAATTAAGTGCCTGTGTATGTATACAATACAATACAAAAAGTCATTATTAAACACCGCATAACCAACAAAACCGTGAAACAATAAGCCGTGATAGCCTAGTGGTTTGACATATCGCCTCTGAAGCAGAGGGCCGAGGGTTCAAACCCCGGCTCGCACCTCTGAGTTCTTCGGAATTTATGTGCGAAATTACATTTGTAATTTATCATGAGCTTTTCGGTGAAGGAAAACACCGCGAGGAAACCTGCACACTCCTGCGAAGCAATTCAATGGTGTGTGTGAAGTTCCCAATCCGCACTGGGCCCGCGTGGGAACTATAGCCCAAGCCCTCTCATTCTGAGAGGAGGCCTGTGCCCAGCAGTGGGACGTAAAAAAGGTTGGTGATGATAACCAACAAAACAGACAAAAAAAATATTCCGACGAATTGAGAACCTCCTCCTTTTTTAAAGCCATAAAAAAAGTACGAGCGATCTCTACCAGCACGTACGCGTAAGTGCTCGCACGTCCATCTGGCAGTTTACGAAAGCATATTTGTCCAAGCTGAAACGGAAACGCTACGCTCGCTCGGTCAATTATGCACAGTCGTATTGGTCCTAACAGGATCTGTGTCGCTGTTCACTGAAAGTTAAACAGAGCCTCCATTTCGGTAGCCCGTTAAAAACGTCGACGTTGTGGTGACGCTAAATGGCTTTTGCCACGTGGGTATGCAGAGGTGGCAAATTATTGCCAGTGTAGGAAAAACGAGCGTTTGAAAGGTCCAAAGTGCAGTACTGAAGTACGTTGACGGTACCCTCTGTAACTGTCTTTCGATACTAACTGTGACACCGCAGCACAATTACTTAAATTAAAAACAATACAATCTTTTCTTTAGGCAGTTGTGTAAAAAAAATGTATTTGGTTTACGAGTATTGCACTATATACATTTGTGTTAAAAGACCCGCTTTAATTTCACCCAATGATGTTTGACCAAAAATACTTCTGTATTTTTTAATTGGTCATGCTTTTCTCTGTTACCCGACTCGGGAGATCATGTTACATTAGGTTACAAGCGTTGATCGTATGAAACATAATTATCATCATATAACATTTTGAACTTAACATGACTGTAAAACCGTAGAATGTATCAGCAGAGTAACGTGAAAATACTCAGCAGCGGGCAATAGGCCTTTATTTCACGCTCATACGAAAACTGTAGTCGCTTACAAGCGAATTATGTGCCACGCAAACGTGCAGCTCGAACGCTGAAATTTATTAAGAATTTCATAAGAAAAGAGTTGACTGGTATAGATTCTGGTAATCTATGGTAGCAGCTGGTTAATGGAAAGTGCATCAGAGAACGAAAACTTCAAAAAAACCGATGTGCCATTCCTGTGGAATCGGTGAGAGAGGTCTAGAGGACGATGTGACAGTTATCTTATTAGCGTCCTTCATTGATGAAAACAGGCATGATGAGGAATGAATGATACATCGGTAGCGTCTTTTTACGAATGTTAAATACACGCGCTGTTTTAATTTGAATAAACAGTCTGTTCTCTCTAACCAGTTAACGTATCGGCGCTGAATATTTTATATCACGCTACTGTATCGTAACTCTGAGGACAAATTTATTGGGGCAGCTTTTAACTTAAGAGGGGAATGGGCTGTCTGTCTTGGAGGCAAGGTTTCCTTTCAACAGACGATTTACGGGAACAGCAGTATACCTACTATTGGGACATAAGATTCTGGGAGTGCGCCTCGGTGGCAGCGAAATTAAGGCTGCGCGTCAACGGTCTGCTTGCTCGGCTAAGCGGTATCCTCATCTCATTTCCAACCCAGGATCTACGCCATCCTAGCAATTAGTGGTAGCGGCGAAAAAATCCTGTATATTCACGTTTCAGTTTATTTGAAACTAGATTATGCCCCGTGAAATATTTCAAAATGGGCAAGCTCCCTATCCCGTGCGAATTTCGAAAAATCCCTTCTTAGTGCACCTCTAGGATACTCAAGGTATATGTTTGCCAAAATTCAAGTTTCTAGGTCCAGTGGTTTAGGCTGTGCGTTGATAGATCAGTCAGTCAGTCACGTTTCTGTTTTATTATGTTTAGAAGATAGAAGATTACTTAGCGAATACTAACTCGCTAGCTAGTGATGATCTATTATAGAATATCCACTCATATCCGAATAAAATATCAATTGAAATGCAATACAATTTATTTGTCCCAACTAGCAATACTTTAACGCCGTGAGCGAAATAACCGATAAGTCGTTCGATGATGTGCAGTTTAATCCATAGCAGTCGACAAAACTCGATATACTTGTCGACAGGTACCAGTACTCTGGGGTATTATGAATACAGAGCCTCGAGCTCGAGTATTCGAATGCTATACGTAACGTAATAAAATTTGTATGACGTTTGGAACAAAGCCCGCTGGTGAGCGTATTTGCAACTAAAATTGAATATGAAGTTTCTCGAATTCGATATTATCGGCACTTTTTCAAGCACACTTTGGCACCTTTGCGATGCGACGCGATGTCCTTTTTACCCGACTGCGAAACGCGGAGGGTAATGTGTTTATACTTTATGGAAAGTCATTGACGATACTATAAAGTAACAAATAATAATATGATGTGTTTATGCACTATACTTATAGACTAATAATGTTAATTTATTGAATCAGGCGTTACTTTGCGGAGGTCCATATTTATGAACTAAAAAAACAATTACTTTGCTCACCCGCGACCACTAATGACAAATAGTTATATCTGTGCGGCAAATGTATGTTTCCATGTGTTGATTCGTGTAGCAGTGGAGGTGGAGGTGTTGCATGGAAACATACATTTGCCGCACAGATATAACTATTTGTCATTAGTGGTCGCGGGTGAGCAAAGTAATTGTTTTTTAGTTCACTAATAATGTTGTAAAATGGTTCTGATATTTTAACAATAATCCCCCTCAGCTCACTGTGCAATGTCACTTATATTATACATATAAAAATCGGGTGAAAATGAATCGCAGAAAAGGCTACAATTGTAACCTCTTTGGCCTCAGTCGCTCTCGAATAAGGTCCAAACTTGCGCGCAAATGTCAAAATGTTCGGAACATGTTTTTCGATTGTTTTGTGAGCATATGACGTATCTTTACTTGTAACATCATTGTGCAATGTAAATTTATCCGATACTTAATATTTATGTCGTACGATACACCAAATTGAATTCGTTGAAAAAGCTATTATTCTTCAAAACGCTCGTTATTTTGACAGGCGCTGAATTGCACGCAAAATGGGAATTGTTTATAAGTCGTTAAATGATATCGAATGTTTATTATACTGATTACTATAAGTTTCGATACTGAGATGAAATGAAAGACGAATTCGGGAATAATTGAGCTCTCTGGGCGTCGATTTTTGAATCTCACCCGGTGACTAAATTCAGTGATTTCAAAAAAGTTCGTGTTTTTGAATCTCACCCGGTCACTAAATTCTCATGCCTATGATATCGAATACGAATGCCCACTCGCAAACGAGATCACTGAGTGACTTCTTGACCACTGGCAGTGACAAAGCCAACCTCAATCCACTATTTTGACTCGCTTGTCTAAGACAGAAACGCAAATTAGCTACATGTTAGTAGACGGGTATGACATTCAAAAATAAGGCTTTTGGCCAATAGTGACATCAATGTCATGGGTGAGAATTTAGTGACCAAGTGAGATTCAAAAATCGATCCTCTGGTCTGGCAACACATCAGCGACCACTATGATGTTTCGGATGTCTATTGGCAGCTATTTCTTTCTGTTATGCTTTCGTTAATGTCCCATAGAATAGTTTTTTCGTTGTATCGCTAACACGGCTCCCATATTTCCTTCAAGCGTCCCCAATCGCCGGTAATACAGGAATGGACGCAAATTCAAACTGTGCCAAACTGTTTAATCTTTGCCCTGGGGTTTTCGCATGCTACAGTATCGAAACAGTATGGGAGAGTCAATGATATTACATATAGAAAGAGGTAGATATGTCATCAGCACCCCGAAAATGAAGCCCGAAAAATGCTACAAATTGTAGCATCTTTAGCCACAATCTCTCTCAAATAAGGTTAAAACTTGCGCGTAAATGTCAAAATGTCTGGAACATGTTATTCGATTGTCTTGTGAGCATATGACGTATCTTTACTTATAATATCATTGGGGAGAGTGCATACAGTTGGTACAGTCGGTGCCCTAACATGCGTATCCACTTTTATGTACAGTCAGTATGGAAGAGTGGATACTTATGTTAGGGAACTTGCTCTACATTTAAGTACTTAACCTCAAATATTTGGTGTCGAACGTTCGTAAGTTTCCATCTAAAACCCCATATAGCAGAGTTGCAGCTAGCTGTTTACGTCTCGCCACCGGCGTAGCGCGGCTCCCAGAGGAAGGACTACGGATTAGTCCGAAACATGTCGGGCTATACTCGACTGAGTGATCCGTTTTTTTCACTATAATTATAAGAGTAGTTTGCGAATTAACATGATGGGAGTATGCGGGTGGTGTCGTAGTGGTAAGACTTGTAAGAAAATAAACACTTTATTGTACAAAAAAAAAAAACAGGATATAAACACAAGTTACAACAATCAATCAATGGATGAGACGGGCACAAGATCGACAAGAGTGGAAGAGGGAAGCCTATATCCAAGAGTGGATCAACAAAAGGCGACCATGATGATGATGATGATGGCAACAATCAATTCTGAGTACAAAGGCGGACTGAACCCTTTAAGGGATCTCTACCAGCCAACCTTTGAGTGGTGGGAAGGAATACTTGATTTATTGAATCAGGCGTTACTTTGCGGAGGTCCTTATTTATGAACTAAAAACAATTGCTTTGCTCACTTTGCTTTTGCTTTGTCGCGGATGAGCAAAGTAATTGTGTTTAACAGTTTTAAATGGTGATGATGTTGAGTATCTACCCTCGTTTCGTCAGTTTGCCCGTGATCATGATGCATGCAACTGCATCGAAATATCGGGAGCTCATCAAACCTATAAGGTAATCGCGGTCAATATCCCGTTTTCATGTCTTAATTGTTTTTAATTCATAAGGAATACTTGACTTACTGTTTCTAACATGGCATATGGAACGGGTAGGTTTAATGTGATCACGAGCCAAATGCCCCAATTACGCCCCAAGCCGAGTTTAAAACGACAACGATTGTGCTGTGGACGACCGAATGTAAACGCAATAGCTTTATGTCAAGCCTTTCTGACTTGACCCATTGTGGTACCTTTTCGCGCTAAAGATTTCCTTGGGACTCTTATGTCTCTAGCGGTTTGGTTTGTTAATATGCCGAAACACTTTTTTTTTAACCCTGGAATCAAAACAGGTCGGAGGTGAGAAGTGTCTCGGGGTCTTCGACTTTTTTAAGTTAGGTTACAACCTAACTTATAACACCTCTTTTGAACCCTTATAGGATCACTTTGTTGTAAGTCTTTCTGTCTGTCTGTCAAGACTCTTTTTCTCTGGAACGCGTGGAGGTAGCAGGCTGAAATTAATATCAAATATTCAAGCCGCAGTCCCTTGGAGCTGTGAAAAATACAAACTTCAAGGTCAACGCAATCGAAAGATACAGTCATTAAAGAGGTTGTTTCCATACTATTTTTTTTAGGTTGTTTCCATCTAAAGGGTACTTCCAGTTGTCATAGAAACTTGCAATTTGGTATGAAGGTGACACAACCGCTCAGAAAATTCTCAAAATCTTAAATTTTTATGTCTGCCTGTATATGTCACAGACCAATATAAAATGACCCCACAATGCGTACATTTTGCTTAGGAACAGGGCTCTGCTAATACTGGACAACTTAAAGCACTGGAAAAACAGGGAAATCTTTGTACGGAACCCTCGTGCGCGAGTCCGACTCGCACTTGTCCGGTTTTTTGCACTTATTCTTGTCAGATTTGTATACTGGGCTTCTGTTTAGTGTGATCGTAATTGATTCTTTTTGGCACGCGAAATACATACTTTCCTTCTATCCCGAAATAGTTGTGTGTCTGTCTACCTACTCTCACGTGCAGTGGTTATACCCGATACTCTGCGGCATTGTACTCGGGCTCCTAAGCTCCTATATTCTATTGTTGTCCAAGGATTTATTCCATGGCTATTTGGTGTGTGCCACTTTGCACTGGGAAATTCCGAACCGAATAGTCTAGTAGACTTTGGAGCTTGAGGTCCCGGGTTCGTTCCCTGGTCGGGGAAGATGTTTGTATGATAAATACGAATGTTTGTTCTCGAGTCTTGGATGTTTATTATGTATATAAGCATGTATTTTATATGTATGTTTATCCGTTGCCTAGTAATCATAGTACAGACCCAACTATCACCACCACCACTACACTAAACGCTGACGCGTTTCGGCACTCTACGAGGTCATTGTCAAAGCACCAAAACCACCTTTCAACATGCTGCCAGTTACACTAACTAAGTAACTTGTTTGGTAGTGTGACTGGTAGAATGTTGAACTGTTGTTTTGGTGCTTTGACAATGGCTTCGTAGAGAGTGCGGAAACGCGTCAGCGCTTAGTGCAGTGGTGGTTGAAACATACATTTGCCGTATTTGGGCTTTGTTTGTCGGGCGAGATTATATTACCCGTCCCGTTTTTTGAGTGACAGAAAAGGACGGGCAGTTGTTCTCGCGCGAGATAGAAGTTGCACTGTGAGTTGTGTTAGACCTACTAACATACTAATGCTAGGTTGGCTGGTTAGATATCCCTTATAGGGATAAGCCCGCCTTTGTACTTAATTTTTTTTTTGTAATTTGTGTTTGTATCCTGTTTTTTTTTAGTACAATAAAGTGTTTACGTACTTACTAATTTTCACGTGGGGTCTCGGGTGAACAAATCAATTGTTTTAGTTCCTAAATATGGACCTCCGCAATGTAACGCTTGATTCAATAAATTATTTATTTTGTCTCCTAGAATAGGAAAGGCGTGAAGTCTGAAGTCACAAGAGGAACCCACCGTTCTAAAGAACATGTCTTCCGTGGAAACCCTTTGTTGGTCCACCCGGCTATGCGCTATTGTATTCTAAACTTTCTATTCTTTGATGTGAGTCCTAATTACAACGCGGTTTGTATACTATGTTGTATTCAACTGTGTGCATTTTTAAATGACCACATTATTTATGTTCGTAAGAAATTAACTGAATAAAATTGACTGCACTGGTTTGATCAATACTGTAAAGATAATCTAAGCGCTGGTAGACTCAAAAAAATGACGTGTAAAAGAGCGTTGAACTGCCTATTTGCTGAATAAAATTTTCAATTTTCAATTTTGTACCTATGAAACAGTACCGCGACTGACTGACTCACAGACAACACACGGCCTAAATCACTGGACCTAGAGACTTGAAATTTGGCACACATATACCTTGAGTATCCTGGAGTTGCTAAGAAAGGATTTTTAGATATTTCCACGGGATAGAACCAGCTCATTTTGAACCATTTCACGGGGGCAAAGCTGCGGGGCATAAGCTAGTTTAGAATAAACGGTACACATTTGAAAATTATTCTGTTGTATTCTGTATTATGTCACAGACCAATATAAAATGACCCCACACTGCGTACATTTTGCTTAGGAACAGGGCCCTGCTAACAATGGACAACTTAAAACACTGGGGAAAAGCGTTAAAATCTTTGTACGGAACCCTCGTGCGCGAGTCCGACTCGCACTTGTCCGGTTTTTTATAGCTATTTGGGCAGTGTCGGACTTAGGACCATTTACCTTAGTTATGCTGAAACGCGTGTTTTTACCCGACTGCGAAACGCAAAGGAGGGTAATGTGTTTAACAGCCTATGTATGTATGTATGTTTGTTCCTTTGTGACACTCTAGAGACCGAATGCGTGGGCCGATTTTGATGATTCTTACGTCAATCGATTCGTATTAATCTTGCGAGTGTCACTAAATGACAGTAATTGAAATCCATTATGGCGACCACCAGACGCCATATTGTGAAAAATAAAATTAAAAAAGTCGACGAACTACATCAAATGGGGTAATGAATAGGTATTTGAAAAACAACTTTAGGTTTCTTTAATATTTTTTTATTTTGAGTGATCGTTTAGGATCTATAACTGTTTCTAGTTAATGGTTTTTCTATTTCCTTAGCCGTTAATGGCAGCGTATTTCACTTCGCATTAAGAGGTTACGGCCTATCGTGTTTATCACTATAATCATGGCAAATATAATATTTCATGAACTAAAAAACAATTACTTTGCTCACCCGCGACCACTAATGACAAATAGTTATATCTGTGCGGCAAATGTATGTTTCCATGCAACACCTCCGCCTCCACTGCTACACGAATCAACACATGCCACACAGACCCAACTATCACCACCACCACTATACTAAACGCTGACGCGAAACGCATGGAAACATACATTTGCCGCACAGATATAACTATTTGTCATTAGTGGTCGCGGGTGAGCAAAGTAATTGTTTTTTAGTTCATAAATATGGACCTCCGCAAAGTAACGCCTGATTCAATAAATTATAATATTTCATGGCGGCCATTTTGTTAATGAGTTCATGTAGGGTTGCTTTAGGTGTGGCGAGGGTTAGGTGCTAATGGGAGCGGTTATTCATTATGTTTACAAACTTACTTATAGGTAGACATTAATGCCATTATTCATAAACGTCACTCAAGCCTCCATTAGTTAAAATAGGTTTTGTCTTCTTCTTACTAACGGAAATGTCAATGTGACAAAAAAGGACAAACGAATCTTAACGGCATTTTAGTTCAAATAGGTTTATGAATAAGAGGGTAAGGCTCCACCTTTGTAATACTTAGCGAACCTGAGGCCCTATTGCGTAACTATTTTGACACTCATCATCGGATTAAGATGACAGTTTTTGTACGACTGTGACAGCTGGCTGTTTCCGATACCAATTGTCAGCCCATACATAATGAACACGATGCTGATTGCGAACGAGTTAGACAATAAGCATGCTGGCCCCCGTTTCATAAACGTGACAGGTGACAAATGACAACGACAGTTTCGTGTAGATTACTGACTTGAAACTTGCGTCGAAGCTACCGAACAACGGTTCAATAATTACCGATAGTGTCTTCTTCAACCTCGACATTGGCGGAATCATCGATAGTATCGATGGAGCTATACTTTTTTAAAAATTGAATTGAATTGAATTGACTTGAAACTTGAAACTACTTGTTTTTGTATTACAACACTTCATACTAACTTCGAAATGTAGATCGAATTGTCGTTGTCACCTGTCGCCTGTCATGTTTATGAAAGGTCACATTTTTTTACTAGAATCGGTTGAGAAAGCGACATGTAGAATAGAACTGCCAAACAGACGGACATATACACGGCGGGCGGACAGAAAAACTCATAGATTTTTGTCGAAGCTGAAATGAAGACCCTGGCTCACTTCATTCATTCATCCAACTAGAGGCTCAGGACATTTTCGGCGAATTCCGCTCACCGCTTGTGAAATCGCTGCCAATGGCACCCGCACCGGAACCCAGAGGGCGATATTTAAAAATGTTAGGGATTACTTTAATGAAGGGTCCCGTGGCTTCCAGGGCCTTCCGAATGTTGAATTACAATCCCAACCTAAATTAGTGTTGCGTTTCACTGTTTCATTAATTATTTGGACTTTAGGAGTATCAAAGTAAAGGCCCATCTTCAACCTTAATTTCACGAGCATTTTTGGTTTCAACTTAACGATATTGTAACGCACCTGCG
Organism: Clepsis dumicolana; assembly: GCA_963691665.1. Taxonomy (NCBI): domain Eukaryota; kingdom Metazoa; phylum Arthropoda; class Insecta; order Lepidoptera; family Tortricidae; genus Clepsis; species Clepsis dumicolana. Next base: position 7,953,205 of record OY829528.1, on the reverse strand, counting down.
ATTCCCCTCGAGTTGGGGGCGGTGCTTGCTTGCCGCCAGATGGCCGCCTGCTCGTTTGATTTTTCTTATTTAAAAAGAGAAGATCAAATTTTGTTTGTTACAGGTTCCTGGTTTCGGCTCCTATTTCCAAAGATAACAAATACCTAGGTGAAACCTAATGCAGAGTAAAATCAGAAAATAAAAATATGTAAATATTTCGTCGCACTTACGTATCTATGTATTTTTGGACAGCAACTATCTGGGTCTATCGTTTGTCCGAATTATTATCATGAAATAAATCCTGAAATATTTACTCTTTCAGATAACCATACCAACTGAAAAAAGTTGAAAAACCCCCGACATTGTCATTTCAAAGTTCAATATTTCAAAAACGGGATAACAGATTTTAATGAAACTTAGCTAAGAACCATCTCGATTAAACTACCTTTCGATAAAAAAAACCGCATTGAAATCGGTCCATCTGTTTGGGAGCTATGATGCCACAGACAGATACACAGACACACATATCCCTCTTTTTTTTCGTCGGGGGTTAAAAAAAATGCATTCGGACCGAAGAAAAAAAGGTGCAACGAAGCGAAGGTGAAACGTTTTTCGGAGTTGTGACACTAGGTTACGTGTGTGGATATTTTCCTCATAAAGCCCTTCACATTTACCCGGATCACCCTCCCCCCCCCCCCCCCCCACCCCCCACCCCCTCCAGTAAATATGAGCCGAGAACACGGGGTTTTCACTAACTAAAATGAGTTTACAGTCATCTGTCTCCATCTTAGCCGACACATCAAGGGGCGAACTACTTTTGAACTCTTCCTAATTCGACTGTTATTATAGTTTATTCGTATTGCCATCGACAAAATTTCATATTAAATTTTAGTACAACTTACCAAATACGCTCACGGGGCACTGTTTCCAAACGTCATACAAATTTGCTTGATATCGATACGATTATTTATTTATTTATTCAAAAAAAAAATAAAAGCCGTACTTAGCCGGATATTTTATTTACAAGCAAAATAGTTTTCAATACTATACTCTTCACTGAATTCGAATAAAAATTGCAATCGTCGTTTTATTTTCCTGACGTAATAATTGCACACTTATTGAAATTAATTAACGAAAATGGTTTTATGGCGCCGTTAAAATTTAATTAATTGTACGCAGGGTTGTTAAGCGTTTTAACTAGTTATTTGTGTTGTTTAACTGAGGACGATTTTAAACGAGATATTGATGAACGCCTTTCCACACACCGCGCGCCCCGCGCTCGCCCCCACTCACGTAGAAACGCACACATACCACCACCATTTACATCAATACACACATCACTGCGCCAATATTTTGGTTTGCTGGTCGCTCTGTGAGATGCATTGCGTTTCTTTTAATGAAAATGAATTGACAGAAAAAAATCTTGTGTATCTCATTAAATAATATTATCGAACCTGATCACAAAATTTCGAGTAAATCGGGTAAATTTTGAACAATAAATTTTCCTTTTTTCTTCTTTAATTTTTTACTAAAAAACAAATCGACAAAAATTACAATTATTATAATTAGGGAATTTGTACACAAAATTTCAGAAGAATTGTAACTTGTAGCTTTATAAAACACGGCGCTGATGTAGAAGAGAGAACGAAAGAAATTAAGTATGTCGAATCTGAAACTGAGACGTTTCGCTCACTTCGCTTGGTCAATAACAATCTTCTTTGTCACAATACAATACAAATATTCTTTATTCAACACCACAAAACAGTTCAAGGAGATTACAAAAAACCGGCCAAGTGCGAGTCGGACTCTTGCACGAGGGTTCCGTGGAAAGATTATAACGCTTTTCCCCAGTGTTTTAAAGTCCAGTGTTAGCAGAGCCCTGCTCCTAAGCAAAATGTACGCAGTGTGGGGTCAACTTATATTGGTCTGCGAAATCTACAGACAGACATAAAAATTTAAGATTTGAGACTTTTCCGAGTCGTTGTGCTATAAGAGCTACCTTCATACCAAATTTCAAGTTTCTAGGACAACTGGAAGTACCATTTAGGTTTTCTCAGTACGGCGATTTGTACGGAAATAGATTTTTTAATGACTGTATCTTTTGATTGCGTTGACTTAGAAGGTTGATTTTTCACGGCTTTAAGGGACCGCAGGCTTGAGTATTTGATGTTAATTTCAGCATGCTACCTCCACGCGTTCCAGAGAAAAAGGGTCTTGACAGACAGACAGACAGACAGACGGACAACAGAGTGATCCTATAAGGGTTCCGTTTTTTCCTTTTGAGGTACGGAACCCTAAAAACCAGGTCACTTTCTCATTCTCGCTCTAAAACTTTAAAATCGCCCTGTAGAGCCGGGAACGACCCGTCCCCGAGTCACGCGAGCCGTAATGTAATGACGTGCCGATGTCATTTATGGCCCAAGTTTCTTTATGAAAACAAATCGGCCGAGTCGGGCACGACCCACTTCCCAGCTTCCGTTCAACTTGTGAATAGTTCCCGGATTCCCTATCCCGCCGGAAATGCCTTTTGAGCTTTATTGTTTTGCTTTTTGAAAATCAGCGACTCGAAATTCAGTAAAGAAAATGGTGGTAACCTAACCTAACCTCGGTGGTGAAATGTAGAATTTAATTGTGAGGCGAAATATGCGTTTTGATATAACGCGGGGTTTGCGCTAGGAAGATGGTCACCTCTTGTTATTCAGCTAAAAATGTTGGTACCTTTGGTACTCCTTATTATTTTACAATAAGGCCAGCGATCATAAAACTATACCGGGATAAAAGGAAAGAGTTCAACGTTTCGTATAGGAACAGAGCGTGGAGCGTGTAACATCTTGTGAAGTATTCCGAGGGTCGAGCACAACTATACGAATGCTGCGTAACGTTACTTATCGTATCGAGATCGAGAAACCTCATACTAAAGTTTAGTTCCAAATACGCTCACGAGCGGGCACTGTTCCAAACGTCATACAAACTCGACAACATTTACTATTCGATTTTACGTTACGCAGCATTCGTAAAGTCGTGCTCGACCCTCTGACGTCACGAGTGTAATTTAGTGGGGAAATACCTCGATTAACAGCTCTAACTTATGTGGTGGTGTTTGAACAGTTAATTGATGAATAACAAGGTACTTTGTTTTTTAACCTTGACGTCGCACGCGGAAAGCAGTCGAGAGCTAGAACGCGTTGAGGTTATCCCGATACAGTTCTGTGATACCAACGTTAATTAGTGAATTACTAAAGCACCAAAAAATACGCCGTTTCAAAGCCCCTTATTATATCACAATAATAGTGAAATAAAACGGATCACTCACGTTTATAAGTCGAGTTTAGCTCGAGTTGTTTCGGACTGATTCATAGTCCTTTCTCTGGGATCGCACGACCATCGGCAGCGAGACATCAGACGCGCGAGCAGACCCGCAGTGTGCGTCTCGCTGCCGCTGGGTCGTGCGTTCCCAGAGGAGCTATGGAACTATAGGATAAATTCGCCTTTATACTTTTGCTTTCGTTCTGTTATCTGTTATTTTATGTTTTATGTGCAATAAAGAGATATACATGCATACATACATACTATGCATTAGTCCGAAACATGTCGAGCTAAACTCGACTTACATACGTGAGTGATCCATTTTGTTTTACTATGATTGAGTCTCACGGTAGTTTCATGTTAAAAATATCACAATAAGGCCAAAGCCTTAGCAGGGCCAGCGATAACTCACTTGAACCACCAACTAGATCAAAACATCCAACATTACGTGTTTAAGGGCAATAAAGAAAGACGCGTAAATAACGTCCATCCCCAGACGACCAGGGAACGCCATAATTAGTGAAATGACGGATCACTCAAATGTAGACTAAGATGATGATAATGCTGAGTGCATCATCATCATCGATTTAACAGTTATGAACTAAAAAAACAATTACTTTGCTCTGTTAATAAATATAGACGCCCACAAAATAACGCCTGATTCAACAAATTATTTAGAAGTTATACTCTTGTTGGTAGTGTCTTCCAATCATCTTTCCTATAGGTAACAGCCGTTCCTAATTTCCAATCTGTATCTTGTTTTGATCTACTGACAAATTTAATAAACACGAAATCCAACAATTCTTCATACTGTGCAGTTTCACGCCAGTACAATCAACCAGGAATGTATCAAGTTGTGACGAAGTATGCCAGCCGTTTTTCGGAATATTTTTTAAAATTGCGTATTTAATTCTTTGTTATATGTATAATTTTTTTGAAATCGGAATAAAATATAAATCCATACATAGCTCAAAGCTATTTCGGGATGTTTTTTTTATTTATGAAAAAAAAAATATTTAAAAAATGCCTTGACCCGTATCGGGTTAATGGGAGACAAAGGGTTACAACAGATAAACAACATTAATAGAACAATGGAAACCGATTCACATTTGGAAAAAAAAAGGGAAAGTGTTGTATATCTACACTTGCTCAATTGATTTAAACTTTCTCGATTTTCACATATTATTATTACTTAATCGCGTAAAAAATATACTTAAATTTAAGTACCTCGACCTTTCGGACGCGACGTAGCGTTCATGGTCTCGAAGGGACCTTAAATAAAGATATAAATAAATAAATATATATATTTTTACGCGATTAGGCCCCGAGTATCATAATCATCAGCATCATCATCAAACTTAAGAGTTACACTCAGAGAGAGAGTATCATGATAACTTGCTTAATTACTTTATTTTGGCAAGACATTGGAAATATCTATCATTTTATTCTTATAACAATGGAAATACGTATTTAAAGTAATTGCCCTGTTTACAAGAGATATTATGGATCGTTCGCGAACAGCCATAACTTTTTACTGTATCAGCTTAAATCGTAAGGGTTAGTGCAAATTAAGCCCCCATTAAAGTTGAACCTACGTAATTAATTTAGCTTTGGACGTTTAAAAGGATTAATTCTGTTGTCATTTTGTATTTGTGTATAAATGCCGAAAAGAGAGAAAGGTCTTAACTTCGTACAACCTGTCTATCTTTGTACAACCTAATTGGCCTTGAAAAGAGCTAGATAGCTTACCGTATTTGGAATAGACGACCGGATAGCCTAGTGGTTAGCGACCCTGACTATGAAGCTTGAGGTCCCGGGTTCGATCCCTGGTCGGGGAAAGTGTTTGTATGATGAATACGAATGTTTGTTCTCGGGTCTTGGATGTTTAATATGTATGTAAGTATGGTTTTATGTATATAAGTATATTTATCCGTTGTCTAGTATCCGTAGTACAGGTTTTGCCTAGTTTGGGACTAGGTCATCATCATCATCATGTCAGCCGAAAGACGTCCACTGCCGGACGGCGTCTCCCAAGGCTCTCCACTCAGACCGGTCTTGTGCTTTCGACATCCACCGCGGTCCCGTGATCCTTACTATAGGATTAGGTCAATTAGTTTCAATTGTCTCATGATATTTTTATACTTATTTAAGATTGTATTTGTCCGAAAATACAAACGATGGGAGCGAATTCCATTCCTTTGTAAATAACCGTTTTGTGACGAGTGTTGCGAGTCATTCAAACGTTAACACATGAGCGAATTCGCCTCCACCAAGGTATAACTCCTTTCGCCCCATCCCTCTCCATAATTAAAGTTATGAAAAGGAAACGACTACCTCAATCTGCCGCTTTCAAAACTAGAAACTTTGACCAGTCATAAAACGCGTAACTTCTGAACCAAACAACGTACGCAAAGAGCCGTGCCGTACCACGGCCGTACCGTACCGTACCGTACCGTACCACAGCCGTACCGTACACTCCTGTTCCTATCCACTCACCGCCAACGCCATAGTTAAAACTCACCGTTTCGCACACGTGCAGTAAACTTCAAACTAATCCCGCTATGCCAGTAAAGGGAGAACAGTATGCTAAGTTTAGCGGTCCGCTGTGAGCCCTTTGGCATTCACAAGACAATTCAGAGCATTAGAGTGTCTAAAAATGCAATCAACGACCAAAAAATGTGTCTCGATCGCGTTCGCGTTTACGTCTAAATCAAACAATTCTCATGCTATTTGACACTTAACGCAAACGCGTTCGACATCTATTTTTTGGCCGTCGACTACACGCAGAGCGCCTAGACCAGGCCAAGAAATACATCTCGATCGCGTTCGCGTTAAACAATTCTCATACTATTTGACACTTCAACGCAAACGCGATTGAGACGTATTTTGTGCTTTTTGATTACACTAAGGGCACAGGCTCAAAGCCGCACGTACAATGTTTGACACAGCAAAACGTCTCGATTACTATGTACAAATTGCGAGAGCCTCCAATGGCACGTATCGACGACATACAATTCTCATACTATTTGGCACTTCAACGCAAACGCGATCGAGACGTATATTGTGGGTCGTTGATACGCTAGGCACTCCCTATTTCAGTAACATTACAAATACAATTCGCTTTACATTGCGTTGCCTGTATGAAGCCCACTAAAACGAAAGCTCTTCAAGTCAGCAATTTACACCGAACTGTCATTGTAAACTTATATTTGTAACGTTGTCGAAATAGGAGCCGGGCTGTCATTATAGCAAACGTAATTATAATTGTCTATTGGTGAGATTATTAATAGTAGGTAACATACTTTTGGCACAGTAAGTATATACACCAGCGAAACGTTTAAATACGTTTCAACAAGTCTAACTCTCAATAGTTTTACATTAAAGACAGCTAGTTTAACATAACATGACTGTTTTTATTTTACTGCGGCTATAGCCTAAAGCTTGAACTCCATAATTGACCGTAGAATTTTGTTGAACCACGCCAGAACTTCTCTGAGTGCTAAATACGTTAAGCTCTGTTGTTGTTTAGTTAAAGTCAGGAATGAAAGTAATGGAAAAGGATGAGATGAAGTTAATACTGATTTTATTATCAGCGGGCTCCCCGCTACTTTGAATAACTAATTTTAAATGGGTACCTTAATTCCTTGGCACCTTTATTAATACTAGTTTTAATGGAAGGTGCCACCTACTGGGGCTGTGTTGTTCACAAGACCTTATAAGTAGCAAATTCATACATTACAACAAATACAGTGAAATAAAATGAAAAAGTTTTGCAAACTGTACCGTAAGACATGTCATATGAAAGGACTTGTGGTTGACGAAAATATTCTCCGACACTACAGCGATGACAATTTCCATGTTTACTTTTGATCTATGATTAAATAACTATTTTCCGTATTTATTTTCGCGTAGCATAGATTCTGTAATGATGTTTGCCTCTTTCTAATGATACACACGAGCTAACTCTCACGAATCGAGAAGCAACAACTTTCTTCCGTTTTCATCCATTTCTTCTTTCCAAATTACGTTATTATTTACTGATAATTACTTCCTTGTTGCAGGTACGGCAGTTTTATTGAAGTCCGGATTGGGAACAGGATAATTCAGTAAAAAAAAACTTAAAGCAGACTTTCTATTTGGAATTAATAAGTTTTTCAGCCTTCAGTTTATTATGTGCCTTTGAAAAGCTCCGAGTTTAATAGGATTTGATTTGGTAAATATCTTTTGAGGAATGAGGTGACGCCAATGTGATTCGAGTTTGTATTTCTTTGCAATTTTGTACTGGAGATCAGATTGTACTTGGTTAAGATAAAATATGACATGTAGAATATTCATAAATTCATCATCATACTCTTGTCAATGCAGTTGTCTCCAGGCCCTTATTTCGACAAGATTGCAATTGTCAGTTTTCAATGACAGTTCGGTGCGCTTCATATTGTCAAAGAAATGTAGTTCGCATTGTCATATAAAACTGACAATTGTAAAGATGATGAAATAGGGGCCTGCCCGTTCTTTCTTTCACCTCCTGATACGACACAACTTCTATCTTCTTTTTTATTTGATCTGAATACTCTATCTTCGGCCTTCCCCTTGTTATCTTTCTTTCTGTCTTTCCTTCTGTAATTTTCAGTCATGATCTAAAAACAATTACCTGATTTGCTCACCCGCGACCACGTGTGTAAGACAACCAGCAGACTATGAGACAAATGTATGTTATCATGCACACCTCCTCCTCTACACGAATCAACACATGTCACACAGACCCAACTATCACCACCACATCAATATACGCTGCATGTTTTGGAACTCTCGACGAGCCCATTTTCAGAGCACCAAGACCACCGTTCGACGTGCTACCAGTTATTCAAAACATAAAACAAACTAAAGTTAAGAAATGAAAACTGAAAACAAACATGTGGTCGCGGGTGAGCAAATTTATAGTTTTTAGTTCATGAATATGAACTCCGCAGTGTCTGATTCAATAACAAATTATGTAAAAAATAGAATATGCTACATTGTATTTTTTAACCCCCGACAAAAAAGAGGAGTGTTATAAGTTTGACCTGTGTATCTGTGTCTGTGTATCTGTGTGTTTGTGTATCTGTGTATCTGTCTGTGGCATCATAGCTCCCAAACGGATGGACCGATTTAGATGCGGTTTTTTTTTACTCGAAAGCTAATGTAATCGAGATGGTTCTTAACCAAGTTTCATTAAAATCGGTTCACCCGTTTTTGAAATATTGAACTTTGAAATGACAATGTCGGGGGTTTTTCAACTTTTCTAATTCAGCAACAATTCCCAGTTTATAATGATGGATCATCGGGAGCGGTTTTAACTATCATTCCATTAACCCTAACTTCCTAACTAATAATATTATAAATGCGAAAGTAACTCTGTCTCTCCGTCTGTCTGTTTGTTACCTCTTCACGGAAAAACCGCTGCATCAAGCTAGATGAAATCTGGTAAGAACATAGTTTGAATATTGAAAGAAAGAAAGAAAGAAGTTCCCGCGGGATAGCGATAACCGAAATCTACGCGGACGAAGTCGCGGGCAACAGCTAGTATAATAATAATGGTATCCGTGTTTCTCAATACGATAATAATAGCGCTCACTATACACAGATGTACATAGTAGTCATTTGCTTGTGGTAGTGTTCGGCGTCATAATTAAGTAATAATGACCTGGAAACGAATTAAATTTTCCATCGAGAGAGGAAAATGTTTCGGCCAAAACTTAATTTTTGCTTCTCATAATTCTGCGGAGCTTTTTATTTTCCATGTTTTAATACTGTGGTGTTTAACCAAAATTTGCATATCTGGCGCATTATAAGTTAAAACAGATGGTCTACTGTACTACACTATACTAGATATTTATATAACAATATAAATTATACTTCGTTTACTAAAACTTGACACGTCTGCGAACTTTTGACTTGTGTATTGCATAGTTACTTTTCCAACCTCGCATTTTACCAAGTTAAGTCCCTTTAAAAACCACTCTATGATGAAGAAAATGCAGATTGTTTTGTCATGGCATGTTCCTTTGAGATATGAACATGAGAGAGCAATATAAATGCATTTTGACGAGTTATTTTGCATTTTGCATTTAAAACGAGCAACATAATCTTCTAACTTTCGCTGATTTAAATTCGAATGTGTTTTGTCTAAATGGAATTTTAAGTTGGGAAATCATTTTTCTTAAACTTTCTTAGTTTCAGGTACGATTAGAATATGTAAAAGCCGAAATACCTATTAATGAAAAATAATTGCAAGTTAGTCTTGACACGAGTTGTCAGGGACCCGGGTTCGATTCCCGAGGCAGGCAAAAAGTTTCTGGTTTTCTTTTAATTTATCTCTCAGTGATTATAATAGTTTAGTAATATTTTTTTAAAGGAAAATTGTTACAGTGAAAATTAGAGAAAAATACCAAAATACACTTCATTGAGATCATATTATTTTCTAAAAGTCTAAAACATCAGTTTTTTTTTCGAACCTGATTAACCGATATGCGTAAAACGTTTGAGCCCGTTCGGAAATATTAAAATAAACAAGCAACGAACGCACAAAGACGTCATCGTTACACTTCCAACATCCCTCCAGGGGTGAAAATTACAAAAAGGAACAACGTGATTAATAAAGAAAGCACATTTTTTAAACAATCGTCTACAAATAGCGCCGACAGCACGCAACCGTTGCCATTACAGTGCCCCAAGCACGACTTGTCGAATCCTGCGTTACGTTACGGTTATCGTATCTAGATCGAGAAATCTCATACTAAATTTTAGTTACAAATACGCTTACGGGCGGGCGCTGTTCCAAACGTCATACAAACTCGTTATAGTTTACTATTCGATTTTACGTGACGCATGATTCGACAAGTCGTGCTTAGGGCACAGGGGTCTTTATTAAAACAACGGGGGTTTCGTAAGTTATGGTACAATATTGGAAAATTGACGTTTCCAGTCTTGAAAAAGTGAATAATGGTTTTTCTTAAAAAAAAGCCGTCGCCATCTTGGGTCGTTCAGACGCAACAGAACATATGTAATGAAGATGGATGATGGATATTTTATTTCCACCGACACAGGACCGACAACTAGGGTTGTCCCTGTGCCTGACACTGTCCAATAGTTGGCACCTTCAACCTTAATAAGTAGCATTAAAGAAAAAAGTAGGGTGTCAATTATTGGACTTAACATGTCGATCATTTTAGCGTTTCCCTTACAAAGAAAAGTTGCTGGTTTGATCAACTAGGCATCATCTTAGTTAGGATGACGCCTTAGAAATAGTGGTTTATGCAACTGTTACATAATGAAGGTTCTAACATGAGTGTGTTCGCCTTGTTTTGTAATAAGATCTACGAGTGTTTTAAAGCCTAATTATGTAGAGTTGCATACATAGGCAGACATACCGAGCTGACGTTTCGTAGGTATCGACTGTTTTTTTTTGTAAATTATGTTGGTTTTTGAAGATGTTTCAAATTTGAAACTCTTATCAACATCGAATTTGATATGGCAACATCAGTAGGTAACGAAAAGCTGGTCATTTTCTACGGTTTCTGAACGCATTTGATTATGATTTATGATAAGTGTGCGTTTACATTTCATTACTGTATTATAAAATGAAAAAAAAAATGCCTCTTCTTTTCTTCTAAATTGTCCCTTTAGTTATAAATCTACTCGATATAATTTACTTTAAAAAAAATGCAAATGACAACGAAGAAACTTTAAAACCTAATAGGTACTTAATTAAACCACCCCAGTGAGTTACCGCTCCCCATTTGAATACTGTTCGGATGCAATTAGTTTATCAGTTTTGTTTAGCAAAACAAGAGTTTTAGTCTGATTGAATTCAGGGCCATGAACTTTTGTTTGTTAGAACAATTTTCTGAGTTCAGTTGCGAAGTTCAGTTGTTTTAAAAGTATTCATACTTACTACAATCACCATTAAAACCTGAAAAACGACTTTGTCAAAAATCGCTAGTTTCGATTAGGGTTTCTTAAAGTAGGGTTCATTGACCCCCAAGAAGTCAGTGGCCTGCACTATAACTTTAATCGGCGGTAGGACGTCTTGTACTGCGTTATCTAAAACAGTTCCTTAATTTTGACGTACTTGTCGAACTGTTTTCACAAATAAACGAGCTACATAACCATTTCAAATCGTCTTGTTTACAATCCATCTATACCTATAAAACAATACCGTGACTGACTGACTGACAGACAACGCACAGCCTACCACAACCTAGAGAACCTACAGCAACCTAGAGAATTGAAATTTGGCAAACGTATACCTTGAGTTTCCTAGAGGTGCACTAAGAAAGGATTTTTCGAAATTCCCACGGGATAGAGAACTAGCCCATTTTGAAATATTTCACGGGGGCAAAGCCGCGGGGCATAATCTAGTTTCCCTGTAATCAAGTATGGAATGGGACTCACTGTATTGGGGTCGGTTTTTTTTGGAGTCGTTATTACTGAAAGATAGCTCTCGTACTTACTGAGTTTTGGTTCCATTCCATTCTTCGCTGAAATGTTATGATTTTTTGTTAAGCACCCAAAGTTTCTTTACGTTGAGGTTAATCTAAAACTCCATCTTAAAAAAAAATGCACCAGCAAACGTCTTCCAAATTCAATTTTCACTATCTAGACCCGTGCAAAGCTTAAAAAAATGCACCAGCAAACGTCTTCCAAATTCAATTCTCACTATCTAAACCCATGCAAAGCTTAAAAAAATGCACCAGCAAACGTCTTCCAAATTCAATTCTCACTATCTAAACCCGTGCAAAGCTTAAAAAAATGCACCAGCAAACGACTTCCAAATTCAATTCTCACTATCTAAACCCGTGCAAAGCTTAAAAAAATGCACCAGCAAACGTCTTCCAAATTCAATTCTCACTATCTAAACCCGTGCAAAGCTTAAAAAAATCCACCCGCAAACGTCTTCCAAATTCAATTCTCACTATCTAAACCCGTGCAAAGCTTAAGAAAATGCACCAGCAAACGTCTTCCAAATTCAATTCTCACTATCTAAACCCGTGCAAAGCTTAAAAAAATGCAGTAATGTCAATAGCAAAGTAAAATCGTGTACACACGCCCGTCTACACTAAAGCAGCGAACACACGAACGCTTTTAGCGCGCGTTCGTTTTTCGAAGCGACCAGCGAGGTTCTTTTTTGTTGAGACTTTTATAGGCTAATTAGAGCCTTAGTGTTCAGAGGATGAATTATAAAATAACCTTTTTAGATATTGGTTTTAGAGTTAATGCAAGTTGTTTTAGAGATTTTTATTGATATAACAATAATGACTATTCATCACTCCTCACCGGCCTGATTTTACGTCCACAGTTACGTTTGGGCACAGGAATCTCAGAATGAGAGAGCTTGAGCTATAGTTCCCACGCGGGCCCAGTGCGGATTGGGAACTTCACACACACTCCTGGTCCTCACCATGTCTTCCTTCGCCGTAAGCTCGTGATAAATTACAAATGTAATATCGCTTGTTAATTCCGTAAAACTCAAGAGGTGCGAGCCGGGGTTTGAATCCACGACCCTCTGCTATATCAAACCACTAGGCTATCACGTCTTTTATGTTACATATTACATACCTTAGTAGGTATTCTTTATTTACTTTTGTGCAGCGTTTTTTCAAGCAGTGAAATAACTGTCATTATTCTGTTGCAATACCTAAAGCACATAGTACATTATGTACTTGTATAAATTAACACTGAGCAGTTAAACTAACCGAACACCTTCATTTGCATGAACAAGAGTTAAACTAATCTCTAGTTAGTTTAGTTAGTCCTTAGCGTGTTTCGTTTAATTTCAGTTAGAATACCTACCTAGTATTGTGTGTTAGTCTCAGGAGGTACTTGAATAGTAAACTAAAATGTGTTCTTGAGTGTTATGGAATATTGTTGGTTTGTTTGAAAGTTGAATGAGATAGATGTAAAAAAACAGGTTTTATGGCCTTTTTAACTTAAGCAGGGTCTTTTTAACTTCTGAGGCCAAAAATCTTTTAACAAAGTAAAACCGCCTTAAAAAAAACCTCAGAAAAGAAAAATCCTCTAAAGTCATGAGTTTTATGGCCTAGCAGAAATATGAAGTCGGTGCTTCATTCAAAGAATGTTCCGCTCGCACCGCACCGACTTCATATTTCTGCTAGGCCATAAAACTCATGACTTTAGAGGATTTTTCTTTTCTGAGGTTTTTTTGAAGGCGGTTTTACTTTGTTAAAAGATTTTTGGCCTCAGAAGTTAAAAAGACCCTGCTCATAACAAGCACGACCAATTGACGTGTAATCGCAAACATGGCAAAATTAATCAACAACGGTTTAAATAAATCAGAGGCCGAACAACGGCTGGTTAATTACTCGGAAATCACGTATCATCAGTGACCGCGGCATCGGCAGGGTTAATAAATGCGCAGAACTTACATTTGGTTTTTTTGCGAATTCTGCTTAAGTTCGTTTGAGTATCTGCTTTTAAAACAACTAAGAAACGTCTTTTTTTTAAGGGGATGTTCCTTTACTTATTTCCGTCCTTTTTTTCAACTTGGCATCCTCAAAACGTTTCCATAACCACACTTTCACTTTCCAGTGTGTTTTCTACTGTCATGCAATTTCACAAAATGTTTCGGGAATCTCTTTCGACATCATCATCATATCAGTCTGGACACGTCCAGTGCTGGACCTGTGTCCTATGCCTGTGTAAGGCCTATGCCTTCCCCAAGGATCTTCACGACGATCGGTCTTGAGCTTCCCGCCACCAATGGCTTATCAGATCGATCCACCTTGCGGGAGGCACCGACACATCGCCTTCCTGTAAGCGCTCGGGGCGTTCTTTCGTCACTTGTACAAAAACGAGGCACCTTCTGTTCTCCGCCACTGTGGCGAAAGTACGTTTGTAAAATTGAAATTTTACTGTCGATGTGTTAAGTTGATCGCGCACGATTCGTGGCCCATTAGGCTCACCTGCAGCCGACGGGTGTATTGTTAATATGATGTGCGTTGGGCGTGACGTTTCATTTGTTTACAATATCAAGGAAAATTTGCGTAAGTTGCGGGTGGTAGGACCTTGTGCGAGGTCCGCCCGGATCGCTACCACCATCTTACTAGTTAATCCTGCCGCTAAGCAGCAATGCTTGCGCTATTGTGTTCCGGTGTGGAGAGTAAGACAGCCGGTGTGATTACGGGCACAAGAGGCATTTCATCTTAGCTAGAGAGCTAAAATGAAATGCGTTGCCAACCTAGAGAGGTTGGCAACGCATCTGACAACCCTCCGGAGTTGCGGGTGTCTATGGGCAGTGGTGGTTACTTACCATCATGTGACCCACTTGCTCGTTTTCCTTCCTCGTCGTATAAAAAGAAAGTTGCATTACATTGCTGCCCTCTCATTCAGAGAGGAGGCACAGGCCCAGCAGTGGGACGTAAATAGGCTGATGATGATGATGATGATTACATTGCTGCACTTGATCGAGTACTTGCAATGCGCTTCACGGTCTCGTGAGCAAATTTTTTAACATTTTTGGATTTTTTTTTAATTTTCCAAAAACCGAATCGCCAAAACCTTTCCTAGGACTTCAAGCTTCATAGTCAGGGTCATCATCATCATTATCATGTCAGCCGAAAGACGTCCACTGCTGGACATAGGCCTCCCCTAAGGCTCTCCACTCAGACCGGTCTTGTGCTTTCCGCATCCACCGCGGTCCCGCAATCTTTAGTAGGTCGTCGCTCCATCTTGTTGGAAGCCTACCGACAGCTCGTCTCCCGGTCCGTGGATGCCATTCGAGAACCTTCTGACCCCATCGGCCATCAGTTCTGCGAGCAATGTGCCCCGCCCACTGCCACTTAAGTTTCGCAATTCTTCGGGCTATCTCGGTAACTTTAGTTCTACTGCGGATATCAGCATTTCTTATTCTGTCCCGCAGAGAAACCCCGAGCACAGCCCTCTCCATCGCCCTATGAGCTTCTCTCCAGCTCGGTCAATAACTTAGAGGGTCTCGAATAGACGCCTGCTCGATATTCGCTGTTACATGCCAGATTATGCAAATGTTAATTAATATGTTACAAATGAACGGGTTACCGTTGTGATCCGATATGACGTGTGTTTGTGTATCAGTAATCAGTAAAGCCTGGAGGTAAGTACGTATGTATCATTACGTACTATACCATCAACCTTACAATCATCATCATCATCATCATCATCATCAACCTATGTACGTCCCACTGCTGGACACAAGGCCTCCTCTCAGAATGAGAGAACCTGACAATACAATACAAATATTCGTTATTGAAAACCACAAAACAGCACATGGAGATTACAGAAAAACAGGTATGGTAGACAATAGGGCTTAAAAGCGATCTCTTACAGACAACCGAAATACAGAAACCAAGATGAAGAGGCTAATTTATGTTTAGGCACCCTTAGAGACAGAAATTTGCTAACAAAAATCTTACAATAAGTCTGAGCAAAGCGCTCAGAGTCTGTTGATTGTCTGACAGTTTTGTGACAGAGTTTGTAAGAAGTAAGAACGGTCATGACAAATTTGGACATGGGCGTAGAGGTGTGTACCTCGTCCCTCGTGGATAGATAAGCCATAGGCGCCTGTCGTCTGTCAGTTCTATACGTACTGTCGCACCATCTTAATGATCGCCAGTCATCAGCCAGATCGTCAGTCGCGTCAGTTCTACCTGTCATTCTCCAGTCTCCACCAATGAGAAACAGCCTGTTTCCTGTTGGCCTGAAGAAGTTTCGTGTTTGACAGCTGGCCCCTATTTCACCAACTCTAGAAATGTCAGTGTTCATTGACAATTCGGTGTCAGTTGCTGACTTGAAGAGCTAAGTCTTAGCGCGCTTCATAATGACAAAGAAATGTAGTTCGAATTGTCATTGTTAGCTGACACTGGCAGCGAATGCGTGATAATGCTGTACTTTAGGAGGAAAGTCACAGAAGCCCAAGAATAATAATTGTTATATTTGATTTTGTCCTTTTCGCGAGTCAACATCTCTTTGTTATCCATAGATAAACACATTTCCATTATTAATTAAACTATCATATTTATTCCTACGTCCGTTATTCCTGATATCCTTATTTACTTAATGAAGTCGGTTAAAAACCAGCGGGATTTTCCCTAATGCACTGCTGCGGTCATCCCATTCGCCTTCGCTTTCTGTCAAGCGGTACAATATGGTGACAGGAAGAGATAGTGAATGCGATGCGGACGTGTTGGACAATAAGCTGGAAGATTACAGATCTGACAAAAATATTATTCTGCGAAGAAATTACGAAGTAACCTTCAGGTTAGGTAATCTTGTTATTTTGATAGGCATATTCCTTTGTATGTTAAGGCTAAGGGATAATAACTAACAGAAATTAGCTTGTTTTGGTCTGGGGTAATCATGGAAATAACAAATACTTCGTACAACTGGAATGACATCTCTCTAACATTAACGTGGTCGTACCTAAACTTGGAATTTAAAAAAAAGTGTGAAAGGGACGTCACCGAGGGCGGGTCTATCTCTTTCTACACTTCTCTGTGTGACTAGCATAAAATATTGTACCACTATTAGTGGAGTGTTGTAGGTGTTTGGAAATTGGCATTCCAGTGCAAACCAATGATAGCTCACATCTTGTCGTTAATAATTAAAAAAGAAAAGTGGCTAAAATGGTATCAGCAAAGGTTGACAAGCTTCTTATTAGTAAAATATGAATATAATAATTAATGACGTAGGTATTTGACTTGAGCTCAGGGGTAAACTTTTTAGGAGTTGGCAACTCGCTCCTGTGAGGTAGTTGTTTTATACATTTGTGTGCATCTGTGAATAGAGGTGACCACGTTTAAACATCTGGGAAGACGGGCCACGACAAGGGAAAAACTACATGATATTATTTTATTTAGAAATTTATAATAATAATAAATGTAAATTTATTTAGATCACATGTGTGTTTTTGTAAGCTATGTCTACACAGATGTATGAATGTAGGTTCGGTTATAATGTGAAAACTGCAGGACCAATTTTGAATGTTCGAATATTATGGTTTTACTTAAAGGTTTTAATATTAAGAAGTTTTATTTTACTAAATTACGATTACGACATAATGTTATTGACATAGACATACAAAAAGAAAAAACTTGAAAATGATTTTTTCTTTAAAGATAATTTTTAATACAAGCTTTTTTGTCTTGTAGGTACTTATTTGTGTCTGTATTTGTACTGTCATCCAACTTACACACCCGTACCAAATTTCAGGTCAATGCCATACGGGTCAAACTGTGAACCTCCTTTTTTTTGAAGTCGGTTAAAAAGCCCTTGTGATCCTGTTTGTCCTACGATAGCCTAGTCATCATAATCAGAAAGAGACAGTACCGCCCATTGCCTATCGTCTATGTCTTTTTACGCGATTAAATACCGAGTATCATGACAAACATTCGCATTCATGATACAAAAATCTTCCCAACCGGGGACCGAACCCTGGACCTCAAGCTTTATGGTCAGGTTCTCTGACCACTAGGCTATCCGGTCGTGAATTCTTTATATTGATGATGATGATGATGTGCACCTTTAGGATACTCAAGGTATATGTTTGCCAAATTGCAAGTCTCTAGGTCCAGTGGTCTATGCTGTGCGTTGTCAGTCAGTCAGTCAGTCACGGTACTGTTTTATAGGTATAGAAAGATTTTAGTCTCATGCGCATTATCTTTCCTTTAATACTATAATAACACTCCAATGCTGTCAGCGCTCGTAGTTACGAAGCACATAATAAAAGCTTCATGCGGGGTTTGGTATACATATAATATTGGGCCGAATAGGCCCCTTAGTGCAGTTCATAATGCGCGCAGCGGACCGGTTAAGCCCGACTGACTCATAATGGGGGTTAATGGTTTTAAAGTTGGCTTACATTATGGAATAGGTTTTTAGTTTTTAACTAGAAAAATAAGGGTCCCTTGGAGCGTCCATTAATAACAAGAGGTTGCGGGTGTCTATGGGCAGTGGTGATCACTTACCATCAGGTGACCTACTTGCTCGTTTGCCTTCCTCGTCGTATAAAAAAAATTAATCACGTGAAAAATCACGTAAGGGTTATAGTGAGGTATTAAATTATATTATTCGTTTTTAAAGAAAAAAATTTTTTTAAAGATACTTTGTACCAAAAGACCGGCCACGTGCGAGTCGGACTCGCGCACTGAGGGTATCGTACAAATTTGTAGGTATGTAAATAGTCTATCACGGAAATCGAGTCTCGAAGAATTTGCCCCCCTTTACTCGGGAAATTCGAAACATATCCATAAAAGACCTAATTGTCCACTGTTTCTGACAGTTGACTTTTTACTCTGTAATATCATTGTTGAAAACGTATCCAAAGTTTTCGCATCACGTAATAACATGTACAAAGATACCCAAGATTATATAACAGCTTTTTAGTACAAAGAATCTCTTAAACCACTTATAGACATAAACAAAAGGGTCCCTTGTTGATCGTGGAACCCTACAACTGCTGTAGAAATACTTATGCTGAGAAATAACAAACGAAAACTGAACAATCGAGTTATTTAAACGATTTAAACCCATCAACACCTCTCGTCCGTCCAACACTTTTCCAATCTTGGCAAAATTGCTTCCATAAATGTCCATACAAAGTTAAATCGGAATCTTTTGGAGCCCGGAAGTTGTTGGTCCGTATGTTATTCTTAGGGATGGGAAAGTTATCGAATATGAAAAAGACGGTTAACCAAAATAAAAGAATGAGAATCTCCTCCTGTGTTAATGTCGGTTAAATAGATACATTATCATTATCAATTCCCTCCTGGGGATTAATTTATTTTTGACATTGTACTTTTATTCATTACTGGCTTATGCCCCGCGGCTTTGCCCCTGTGAAATATTTCAAAATGGGCTAGTTCCCTATCCCGTGGGAATTTCGAAAAATCCCTTCTTAGTGCACCTTTAGGATACTCAAGGTATATGTTTGCCAAATTTCAAGTCTCTAGGTCCAGTGGCTTAGGCTGTGCGTTGTCTGTCAGTCAGTCGCGGTTCTGTTTTATAGGTATAAAGAAATAACGATCTTAACAAAAACTTAATCTATTCATCTAATCATTTCCTAGAGATGGCCAGAGAAGGTCGACTACGTAGATGGTGGGATGACTTATATGCATGCATTTATTGAAAGAAAGAAAGAAAAATATTTATTTATTATATTTATTTGTTTTGATTGGTTGGAAAGAACTTGCCTTTGCCCAGCAGTGGGACGCTGGACACTTAAAGGCTAGAAAAAAACATTTTTTCAAACTGTCGATAATTTATGGAACCGTCCCATCCCTATTTATTCCTCAGAGTTTTGATAAGGGTCCAGGATATGATTGGTGATGTGTCAGGATATATTGCGTTGATGATTGCCAATAGTTTTTCCGATGACTTTAATGACTTTGGCAGCGTGGAAGTGTTTGATGACTTGAAAAAGTTAAGTTTTTTTGTTATAAGTCACAATTATAACTGCAGCGAAAGAGTTTTGGAGTTGTACTGTTAGATTATGCAGATTGAATGTCCGAACGAGTATGTCTGTAAAATAATAAAACCTTAAAGTTAAGTTAAGTGTCAAATGCAGGGCTTATGTTAATTATACGCGTAACTAGAATAACGTTTTTAACCAAGTTCCAAAAAGGAGGACGTTCTCAATTCGACGATAAGTTTTTTTTGTATGTTTGTTACGCAATTGCTCCGCTAATTAGGGATCGATTTTGATGATTACCTTTTATTAATACATAATAATTATAAATCGTAATAGATGAAACAGCTTTATTCGGTAACCATGATAATGAGAAATACAGATAAACAAATATCTTTAACAATTTGAAATGTGAAAATACATACTTTTTCACGTATTAAACACAATACTCGAAAAGAAACATCCGTATTCTCTGCTACGAATGTTTGTACTCTGTCTTGCTTATGTATGCCCCTAGGGGTAATTGAACTCAACCTTCATAGTCAGGCTCTCTTACCACTAGTAAACGATAGTCAAAATTGCAAAGCAAGCCATATTCAATATCTACAAGTATCATTACGTTATATTGCGGTTTACCGTGATTTGTGACAGTTGTGTCTCAGTCGCAGGAACACGGGGTGGCGGAGCGGTGGGTGAGAACAATTATAAGTTGACGGCTTGTTAAATGTGTGGCTTGCCAGTTGACGTATCGTGGGTGTGTTTGTAGCTTTAATTTTGTGATGATTTTTGTTATGAAGGGATCGAGAGTTTTGTTTCATAGTCAGCAGATATACATAACGCAGTATTCCTGGCGATCTTCCTCCTTGCAATCTTATCGAAACTTTTTTTTAAATTCCGCAATTATATTAACTCCGAAACATTACTTATGATGTACATGGAAAAACACACTGGTGGAAATATTTTTTCTAACTCTTATTTGACTTGTAATGCATGAAATTGCTTTACGTCAAATCTTGCAACTGAAATTTTAAAGCAGTTATCCTCAACCGATCGTGTTGTTATTTCGCAAACTTACGCAAGTCCGGTGAAAATACAATAATCTGGTAGTGAAATTCTGGTGGCGCGGCCAGGATCGTCTCCGCAGGAGGGAACTCTTCAACGGTTAATGGCATCGACTTGAAATTTGGTGTGGATATGTAAGTTAGGTGACCATACAAGTACCTGTAGACAACAAAAGTACAGTCGGCAAAGAACTTGTATTAAAAATGAAATTTTTGATAGAAAACTTATTACCTGTGCTTGCACTGTTGTATTCTGGTGTGGAGAGTAAGACAGCCGGTGTAATTACGGGCACAAGTGGTATTTCATCTTAACTCTCTAGGTTGGCAACACATCTGTAAACCCCCCGGGGTTGTGAGTGTCTATGGGTACTGGTGATCACTTTACCATCAGGTGACCCACTTGCTCGTTTGCCTTCCTTGTCATATAAAAAAAAACCTATTACGGTTTTTTAAGTCATTGTAAGTAGGTACACCCATTAACATCAGCCTCTTTATCAAAACTTAGCCATATTTTAGAGATCGTTAACGATAAAACACTAAGAGGTATCTCTACACTATAATGGTGTTCGGTTCTCCATAAGTTATCCGCTTTCTCTATACATTACGTATTTAATATCCACAGTCCATCAGGGTCGTCATTACGGGCTGGCTTCGACATGGTAAAAGCTATTTAAGGACGGTATGTGAGTGCGAGCGGTAGCGTTTTTACGCTTTGTTAAGTATATACCGTAATTGGCGTGATAGCCTAGTGGTTTGACCTAGGCCTCACAAGCAGAGGGTCGTGGGTTCAAACCCCGGCTCGCACCTCTGAGTTTTTCGTAATTCATGTGCGGAATTAATTACATTTGTAATTTATCGTCAGCTTTTCGGTGAAGGAAAACATCGTGAGGAAACCTGCACACTCCTGCGAAGCAATTCAATGATGTGTGTGAAGTTCCTAATCCGCACTGGGCCCGCGTGGGAAATGTAGCCCAAGCCCTCACCTTCTGAGAAGAGGTCTGTGCCCAGCAGTGGGACGTAAAAAAGGCTGGTAATGATGATATTGATGAAGTATATACCACAGAACTATGTCGGTATAGCAGGAAAGTGTGTACCTATGTATGTGTATGTTGTGCGGGTGGTAGCTTAGGACCTTGTGCGAGGTCCGTCCGGATCGCTACCTTACTCGCTAATCCTGCCGCTAAGCAGCAGTGGTTGCACTTGTGTTCCGGTGTGGAGAGTAAGACACCTGAGGAAATAGCAAGCACAAGAGGCATTTCATCTTAATTCTCTAGGTTTGCAACGCATCTGAAAAACCCGCGAGGTTGCGAGTGTCTTTGAAAAATGGTGATCAATTATCATCAGGTGACCCACTTGTTCGTTTGTCTTCCTTATGTTGTTATTATTATTAAAAAAATATACAACTGTTATTTAATTTTATCCGTTGAATTCCTTTCACATTCATTTGACATCTGACAGCTCAACAGCGCAGACCACAAACTATACAAGACGTCAAAATTTTATTTTATTTATATTTTTATGGAAAGAGGGAGGCAAACGAGCAAACGGGTTATCTGATGGTAAGCGATCACCGCCACCCATGAGAATTAGCAACCCCAAGAGACTCAATAGTCCGTTGCCGACCTATAAGGAGGAAAATCAGTTAGCATGGTTAATACAAAAGGTTTACCTGTTTCATTTACACATATTTTTTGTTAATTGGGTCAATCAACTTTTCATTGCCACTCGTTGCCATGGAGATGTCCCCTGGGTAACTCGTCTCCATCAAACGTTAGGAGGTTCGACAGTTACATGCCACTTCCTTCACGCTTCATCTCCCAAGCATTTAAATCCTAACTTTCGGGGGAGTGGGGTCTTAGAAAATCTTCTTTTAGCTGAGTTACAACGAGTAGCAACGAAATGTTGATTTACCCAATTACGTATTCTCTCCCGCTCGCGCCTATCACCATATCCCGTCCCTCCTAAGTCCACGCGTAGGTGATAAATAATCCTCGCCCATTACAGCGTGCAGCGATAGCGGCTCCTTAATGTATGACGAGCTCCGATTAAACAGCAACCCTGATGGCGAGTCCAGATGTTTCCTAGTGTTTATAAAGAAGATATAACACTATATCGTTTCGAACCCTTCCTGGTGGCTTTCGCGCTAACATTTTTGATAAAGTCGAAGCTCTTGCGGTTAAAGAAATTGTGGCTTCGTAAACACTCCAGTGCCCTTAGTGTAATCAAAAAGCACAAAATACGTCTCGATCGCGTTTGCGTTAAAGTGTCAAATAGTATGAGAATAGTTTAACGCGAACGCGATCGAGACGTATTTCTTGACCTGGTCGGCGATTACACTAGGCGTTCTGAGCGCCACTAGCGCATAATATTTGACACTTTAACTTTTTGATTACACTAAGGGCACTGAGCGTATCTAGTGCAACGTCTCGATCGCGTTCGCGTTTACGTCTGATTTACTATGGACACATTATTTTCTCTTCTTTCTTCTTTTCTAAATTCTCATACTATTTGACACCCGCAACGCAAACGCGATCGAGACGTTTTTTTCGGCCGTTGATTACACTAGACGCTCTGAGAACCTTGTGTAATCCACGACTCATGCCTAAAAATGCCGTGTTGTACTGGGACCAAATTTTTCGTGAATTTTGTCCATGGTGTTAGTGAGTCAATACTTTCAGCCCATGATATTACAAGTAAAGATACGTCATATGCTCACAAGACAATCGAGAAACATGTTCCGAACATTTTGACATTTGCACGCAAGTTTGAGAGAGATTGAGGCCAAAGAGGCTTCAATTTTTAGCCTTTTCTGCGCTTAATTTTCGGCGTGCTGATGACATGTCTACCTCTTTTTAGGGTTCCGAAGCCAAAATGGCAAAAATGAACCCTTACTGTTTCGTCATGTCCGTCTGTCTGTATGTCTGTTTTATATGTAATATCATTGCTCTCAGCAGTTTTATTTCCCTCACACCATAACATAGCACCTTGTACAAACGGCTAGCAATATGTCCCCTTTATTACTCGATACGGGATCACGGCTCACGTAGCGACCTTCACACGATATATGGACCTATTTGTCGACGCCGACAAGTCCTTTTGTCCGTTAGTGCGCTATATCGACTATAGAAATAGCTTTCGCGGGCATCTTGCAAAATTTAGAACATTTCATTTTTCAGACACTTGTGAATTAATATAGGCATCGAAAGAGATTCGCCTCTCGAACACATGAGTATATTTATGTAACTTTAATATTAATCATCACATTATGTCAGCCGAGAGACGTCCATTGCTGACATAGGCCTCCCCCAATGCTTTCCACTCACACCGGTCTTGTGCTTTCCGCATCCACCGCGGTTCCGCAATCCTTACTAGGTCGTCGTTCCATCTTGTTGGAGGCCTACCGACAGCTCGCCTCCCGGTCCGCGGACGCCATTCGAGAACCTTCTGACCCCGTCGGCCATAAGTTCTGCGAGCAATGTGCCCCACCCACTGCCACTTAAGTTTCGCAATTCTTCGGGCTATGTCGGTAACTTTAGTTCTACTGCGGATATCATCATTTCTGATTCTGTCCCGCAGAGAAACCCCGAGCATATCCCTCTCCGTCGCCCTGTGAGTGACTTTGAGCTTCCTTTACTATACTTTAATATTACTTAACTTTTTTTCTGTTCCGTGATTACTTATTATATGAAATACAGGACAAGGAAATAAAAAGTGCAATTTTCGTTTTTTTTTTCAAAAACGGAATTGACAAAAATAAAATCATGTGCATACCTATACTCAAGAGCAGTAAAAACGGGTCACTTTGTGTGAACAATTCCATACAAAGTGACCCGTTTCTTTTGCTCTCGAGTGTAGTTAACGAATCTGCTCAAGTTTACGAGAATAAGTTGAGAAATGGGACCTGTAGAGGATGTCCAAGCTGAGCCGGAAACGCTTCGCTCGCGCTTTGCGTTCGTTTGGTCAATAATATGTCATCATCACCAGCCTTTTTTACGTCCCACTGTTGGTCACAGGCCTGGTCTCAGTATGAGAGGGCTTGGACTATAGTTCCCACGCGGGCCCAGTACGGATTGGGAACTTTACCATACATCACTGAATTGCTTCGCAGGAGTGTGCACGCTCCTTCACTATATTTTCCTTCACCGAAAAGCCCATGATAAATTACATATGTAAATAATTCCGCACATACATAAATTCCGAAAAACTCATAGGTGCGAGCCGGGGTTTGAACCCACAACCCTCTGCTTGAGCGGCGATAGGTAAAACCGCTAGGCTATAACGTTTTGTTTCATAAAATTCTCCTCGGCATGCATACAGGCCTGACCTCCGAAACTTGGAGACCCATTAGGCAAATTAGGTGCCCCCTACATTGTTCAAATAACGATAAAAGTTCCTCGTCGGTTAGCTTTGCCATGGAGTAAGGAAAGTATCGGAGCAGAGAGGGTCCATCTTAACTTGCCAAAGTTATAAAATGTACGCTTCATTATCTAGTACAAACCTTATGATTCTGTAGCTCTAAACTTAATTTGTAAACAAAGAGAAGGGATAAAATCAAATTCTATTTAGTCATGTAAATTTTCTAACTGTGAATAAAGATAAATAGTCAAATTATTTCGGTTGATTCAAAGACAATAAGGTTGAGTTAACTGGCTCCAAAACGGTACGAGAAATACGTATTAGAGCCATCTCCTTGTAGTTGTTGTCTGTGTCTCTTTCCTTTTAACATTCTCTTAATAAGTTGCTTTGTGCTTCTGAATTCCCTGAAATCGAAACTTGATACAAAATCATCCTACGTTGACACAGCACCAAATATTAAAATATTTTTTTCTACGTTTTTCGTCAGACGTGATTGTGGTCAAACACAAGCTTATATTGTATAAAATAACTGTAATGCAATAATAATAAATCATGGGACAATTGATACCAATTGACATAGTCTCAAAACTGGGCAAAGCCTGTACTGGGTACTAGACAACGAATAAAAATACTTTTATATGTAAATACATATAAGACATCCAAGACCCGAGAACAAACATTCGTATTCATCATAGAAACATCTGCCCCAGCCGGGGATCGAACCCGGGATCTCAAGCTTCATAGTCAGGGTCTCTAACCACTAAGTTATCCTGTCATCAAATACAATACAAGAACTCTGTATTAAACACCACGTAATAAAAAAAAAACAAATAAAGGTACAAAGAAAATGACAGGTAACCATAGGCAACCTTATCGCTACAGAGCGATCTCTACCAGGAAACCAAATGAATAATATAGTTAACAGTTTTAAATGATTCGCGGTTAATTGCATTAGACATAATGAAAACGGGATATCCCGATATCGAGATAGATCGGGAGAAATCGATAATATCGCTCAACAAACCTATAAGGTAATCGCGGTCAATATCCCGTTTTCATTAAGTCTAATACAGTTAACAAAGAAATACATCTTGTCCACTTACTTCAATACCCCGGTGGTCGGGTCTGGTGGGGTACGGTTAACATCCTATTTTTCATTTGTATTGCTCTCCAGATTAGGGTACTTTTAAGCGTTCCTAGCAAAAAACGCCTCTCTCCAAGGGGCTGAGGTTGCAGTTTCTAATGTAGGGGCAGTTATAAAGTTCCCCTTAAAGCATCCTTTACCTGGTAAGGATCTTGTGATCCTACTGGCACAAGTACGGAATATATGGTATTGTTTTTTGTATTATCAAAAATGCGCTTGGTTTTCGTATGTTGTCATGTTTGAACAGCTAGCACAGTAGGTTTAGCATAGCTCAATACAATACAATTTTTAAAATATGGCTCCATCGATACAATCGATGATTTCGCCAATGTCAAGTATGGAGACACTATCAGTGTTTAGACGTTGTTCGGTAATTTTAGCGTTGCGGTTAGTTAGGTTAGGCGGGGAACCCAACCCTCCCCCCCCTTCGTCGGATATTAGCCAACGATTAACTATTTTATAAATAAACTATTTTATAAATAAAATAGTTAACCGTTGTTGCCCAGGGTGCACCGGCCCAAGCGCTACTCTTCCCCCTTAAGACTTAAGAGGGAACCGTAACGCTCGAGCACACGTGGAGGTTATCCGACACGCACCCCTTAGCATAGCTCACAGTGCGACTTCTATCTCGCGCGAGAACAACTGCCCGCCCTTTTCTGTCACTCAGAATGCAACGGGACGGGTAATGTAATCTCGCGCGACAAACGAAGTCGCGGCCAGTCGTGCTAGCCCTATAGTCGTCATAAACGTCTTTACCTGTTTTTGTTGATACAAGACAAAGGTAATGTGAATCTGTCCTAATGCAGAACTGGAATTACGTCCTTTGAGAATAACTTACCTCTTTATAAATTAATAATTACTTAATTATGAATCCTAGTGAAATCATGATCTCAATTGGAAAATCTTTTTGTATTTTTTTTATTATTTTTTCCAATTATTTTTTATTTTTACGGTCTTCCCGTGAGTATCAATTATATTTTTAATTAACTCACCGAAACATGAATACACAGAAAAAACCAGAAAAATACAAATAATAATAATATTGTGAAAACCTAGCCTAAGAATGCAATAAATATACGATAATAATAATAATAATAAGCTCTCGCTAGGTGGTTGGGTCAAGGGTCAGATACAGAAGGCGGTACTCCTGGACACGACTCGGATAGTCAGGAGGTTCCTCTCTCTGTCGCCCTGACCACCGGTAGCTTAGGCCCCGCCTCGCTGCCGGCGGCACTCTAGGTTAGGTTTTTATAATGTTTTTATATTTTGTATTAATATTGTTTTATTACTTTTTATATGAATATTGTAAAAACCTACCTTGACGTTAAAATAAATATACATAATAATAATAGAAATAGAAATTGGTATTTTTCTGGGTTTTTTCTGTGTATTCATGTTTCGGTGAGTTTATTAAAAATATAATCCTAGTGAAAGTTTAAAACTATTGTCGTGTTCCTCTTTCCACACAGAATACAGACAACAAATCAAATAATCCTGACGTCCTAACTAATATTATAAATGAGAAAGTAACTCTGTCTCTCTGTCTGTCTGTTTGTTAACTCTTCACGGGAAAACCGCTGCACCAATCTAGATGAAATTATTATGTACCTATTGGTTAGAGATTAAAAATGTACATGAGTGGAGTGGTGTGTATTTGAGTGTTGAGTGGAGAGCCTCGAGGGAGGCCAATGTCCAGCAGTGGACGTCTTTCGGCTGACATAATGATGGTGATGATGAAAAATGTAATTGTGCATTTTATGTCTTTATTGGCTGAATCAGATTTTTTTTGCTTTAATTTTTTATCCATTTTTAATATTTATTAGAACCAGTTATGTTCTCAATTAAATAGGTTGACGATGCTATAAAGATCCCTCCTGCTTCTCCTCATGTACCCAATACACGCACACACACACACACACACTATCCCCCCCCCCCCCGTAACCTTTCGCCAGGCAAAGGTAGACCACTGAAATAATAAACTAAGAGTCCATAAAATAATGATATTTGGACGGACCGGAACCCATTTACTGTGGATTTATTAGGGTGCGAGGCACCGCAATAAATTTGCCGGCCGACTGTCAAACCTGTCAAAGTTTGACACATTTGACAGACAACCCGCTAGCGCGGTTTTGACTTAATTGTATATTAAACTGCTCAAATATTGAAACGGTTTAAGATTTATGAATTAGGGCATTAGAGACTATTGTTGACCTGGCCGGCTATTCTTCTCTACAGAGTATCTAGTGTAATCAACGGCTAAAAAAACGCCTCGATCGCGTTCTTGTTTACGTCTGAATTACTATGGGCACATAAGCAGCGCCACTAGTGGCTTGTATCGAGAACAAACAATTCTCGTACTATTTCACCCCGCAAACGTGATCGAGAGGTATTTTTGGCCGTTGATTACACTAGACGCTGTGAGCGCCTAGTGTAATCCCCGACCAGGCCAAGAAATACGTCTCGATCGCGTTCGCGTTTAACAATTCTCATACTATTTAACACTTTAACGCAAACGCGATCGAGACGTATTTTGTGCTTTTTGATTACACTAAGGGCACAGGTCGCATTTCTCAACCCAACCGATCCTCGTAAACTTTGTGAGCAAGCTCGATAAATATATGGATTTTGCTTGTCGATACTGTTTTAGGATCTTCTTAAAAAAAAGTTTTTTTTTTTTCAAAAACGAGCTCGTGAGGTCTACATAGCCGCTAGTTTAGAGGGTTGTCATTAATTCAAGGGTCTCCACGCTGTTGTCATAATTGCGTTTTTTTGTGATAAGATAGACTATCATCATCATCATCATCATCAAACTTACGAGTTACACTCTTGTCGGTGGAGTTTCTTCCAATCATCTCTCCTATGAGCCAGTTCCTTGACCTCCTGATACGACACGACTCCGGCCTTCTCCTTTATCTGGTCCATGTAGCTTCGCCTAGGTCGACCTCTTCCTCTCTGTCCTTCAAGGTAAACTATAATATAAAAATATTATACTAAGTAGCTGTTGTTGTAATTAGCCGTGATAGCCTAGTGGATTGACCTATAGCCTCTCAAGCAGAGTGTCGTGGGTTCAAATCCCGCCTCGCACCTCTGAGTTTTTCGGAATTTATGTGCGGAATTACATTTGTGATTTATCATGAGCTTTTCGGTGAAGGAAAACATCGTGAGGTTGCTGTCAAATAAACTCCTCTTACAGCCTCATAGTCTGCTCTCGAATTGTGCATAATCTCAAAAAAAACAAACAAATATCCATTATTTGCCTCAAAGCAAACAGTACTCAAAATCACTTCTTTATACCATCAAACATCGCATGCGCATCTTTCAAATAACTGGTATTTATGTTTAGTATTTGTACGTAGTATAAAATACTTGTTCCGATAGTACCGTTAGCATAAGTAATACAATCAGGCTGATAATCTAAATCTACGGTTTGGAATGCGGGAGCTCGTCACGACTCGTGTTACCGATCTCAAAAAAAGATTGAAATTTATTTATATTAAAAAAATTTTTTTGGTATGAAACAACAGTTTTTAAATATTCTACAAAAAAATTTAGTATCTATACCTATATGAATACTCGCTAATACTGCCGCTAAGCAGCACTGCTTGCACTCGTGTCCTTGGCAGAGGCCTCTCTAGATCTTATAGGATCATTTTGCTGTCTGTCTGTCTTTCTGTCAAGACCCGTTTTCTCTGGAAAGCTGAAATTAACATCAAATATTCAAGCCTATAGTCCCTTGAAGCTGTGAAAAAATCAAACTTCTAAGTCAACGCAATCAAAAGATACAGTCATTAAAAAGATTGTTTCCATACAAATTGCCGTACTGTGAAAACCCAAAGAGTACTTCCAGTTGTCCTAGAATTTTTAAATTTGGTATGAAGGTAGCTCTTAGCACCACCACTCAGAAAATTTCAAAATCTTATATTTTTATGTCTGTCTGTATATGTCAAAGACCAATATAAAATGACCTCACACTGCGTACATTTTGCTTGGGATCAGGGCTCTGCTAATACTGGACAACTTAAAACACTGAGGGAAAAGCAGGGAAATCTTTGCACGGAATCCTCGTGCGCGAGCAAAAATAAAACTCGATTGTGAAAATTTG
Source organism: Clepsis dumicolana (assembly GCA_963691665.1). NCBI lineage: Eukaryota > Metazoa > Arthropoda > Insecta > Lepidoptera > Tortricidae > Clepsis > Clepsis dumicolana. The sequence goes on along the minus strand of OY829528.1, from coordinate 7,922,822 downwards.
TGATCAGGTTCGATAATTAAACAGGATTTTTCATCGATTCATTTTTAGAAATAAAAAATTACTTTGGGAGGTCTACAGCTCAACAGAACTACTAGTTACGATATATTAATAATAACACAGAGCACTTATACAACAATCGATCACCTTAACTTGTCCATCTCGCATTACACTACAGACAAACGTCCAGTTGTCCGATTGAAATAAAAATATCAACTACCGAGTGTTTATACTTGCGAGTATTTTATGTGACACGTAACGAGTATTTTTTTGGACTGTCGGATTTTGAATTGATGATTCAGATACAGTCACGTCAAAGGTATAAAATGACAGCAGAATAATTATGACCTAGCTTCTTGCTCTCCTAGTATCTCCTCCAATCACAGACCTAAAAAAAATTTAAAGTTAAAAAACCCTCGACAATGTCATTCCAAAGTTCGATATTTCAAAAACGGGTAAAACTATTTTAATCAAAGTCAGCTAAGAACCATCTCGGTTAAACCAACTTTTGATTTAAAAAACTGCATCGAAATCGGTCCATTCGTTTGGGAGCTATGATGCCACAGACAGATACACAGATACACAGGTCAAACTTCATAGTTACGGTCTCTAGCCACTAGGCCTAACCGGTCGTCAAATAACTTTTTTATATCGTCTGTTTGTCCAACGGGACCTTAAACTACCTACACTATTTCAACCAATAATAACAAAAACAATATAACCCTTAACCAGCCTTATTTAAATCGCTGCATTAATATTAACCAAAGAGCACACGATCGTTGCATTTCCTGCGCCTGCAGCGCGCGTTTATCTCCAGACGCCGCTCGTACAGTGTTGCCAACTACAAGTAGTTTACAGTGTTGCCAACTACAGCTAGTTTCAGATCTATATAGTTCCTTGCACCTTTTATTATTTTAAACCCTCGACGCGTGTTAATAGTTTGACGTGTGTAATGAGTGTAGTGTATCAGTCTGTGGCACCGTAGCTCTTACGGGTGAACCGATTAGGATGCGTTTAAGTATTGGAAAGCTAGTTTAATTGAGATGGTTCTTATATTAGTATGTTTTATAAAAATCGGTTCAGCCGCTCTTGGGATGAAAAAAATTTCGGTGGGTTTTTGTCAAAATATCAATCGTCAAGGCATTCCCAAATCAAATCACAAACCTCCTCCCTCTCTTTCCTCTATCCCTTTTTAACCCCCCACGAAAAAGAGGGTTATAAATTTGACCTATGTATCTGTGTGTCTGTGTATCAGTCTGTGGCATCATAGCTCAAACACGGATGGACCGATTTCGATGCGGTTTTTTTTAATCGAAAGCTAGTTTAATTAGACTAGTGACTCCCTTGGGGTTGCTGGTTCTCATGGGTGGCGGTTATCGCTTACCATCAGGTGACCCGCTTGCTCGTTTACCTCCCTCTTTCAATAAAAATAAGTAAAATAAACTTTTCTCCAGAGATAAGTATTTGTAACAGTACTTAACATTTACTTAAGTTGAATACTTGCGATCGTGATCCAGAAGTTTGTCTAAACGCAGCGAAGGCTGCGCGGGCGCGGGCAGTGACACCTCGGCAGGGGGCATAGGGGGGGAGGTAGCGGAAAGAAAAAAACCCGGCCAAGTGCGAGTGGAACTCGCGCACGAAGGGTTCCGTACCATTATCTATAAAAACGGTAATAAAAATCAACGGCAGACCTATGGCCTCTCAAGCACAGGGTCGTGGGTTCAAGCCCCGGCTCGCACCTCTGAGTTATTCGGAATTTATGTGCGGAATTACATTTGTAATTTGTCATGAGCTTTTCGAAGGAAAACATCGTGAGGAAACCTGCACACTCCTGCGAAGCAATGTGTGTGAAGTTCGCAATCCGCACTGGGCCCCGCGTCGGAAATATAGCCCAAGCCCTCTCATTCTGAGAGGAGGCCTGTGCCCAGCAGTGGGACGTAAGAAAGGCTGGTGGTGATGAAATAAATAAAATAAAATAACCGCCGTCCTTCCTTGAGGGTGCGGTGGTAACTTGCGCGAAGCATTTAGCAGAAAAAAACAGCTGTTGAAATCCTTACTAATCCTAACTAATATTATAAATGTAAAAGTAAATCTGTCTGTCTGTCTCTCGTTTGTTACCTCTTCACGGGAAACCCGCTGCACCGATCGAGATGAAATTTGGTAAGAAGATAGTTTGAATATTGAGGAATAACATAGGTTAGGTATTTTTTATTCGGGAAAATTCTACGCGGACGATGTCGCGGGCAACAGCTAGTATTATAAATGCGAAAGTAACTCTGTCTCTCTGTCTGTCTGTTTGTCACCTCTACACGGGAAACCCGCTGCACCGATCGAGACGAAATTTGGTAATAAGATAGTTTAACTAGAAATAACATAGGCTACGTTTTATTCGGGAAAATTACATAATTAGCTATTTCATATAAATTGTTAATGTCTATTATGTGTTATCGCTTCCGCTCATGCCGTGTCCTCGGCCCCGAAGACGTCTCGAGCTCGTTCCTCCAACCGGTTCAGAACAATATGCGCGCGCGCATGTCCGCGTGGAACGCCCTTGTGTGTGTGCCGTACACTGTAAACATCTACTAGTAAAGCCATTAAATTAGTAACCTTGCCGTTACCTAATAAGGTTTAAATTTGCAGATTTTTTATTATTTTATTAGCTGTGTGCGTTTCTATTGCTACGTCAGTAATAAAATAGGGAATTTTAAACGTTAGGTGATAAGGTTTAAAATTGATGCATTTTTATTAGTTGTGCGTATGCTTGTGTGCGTTGATTTACAATACAATTGAATTGGCTGTTGATTTTACTAAATATATTTTGTGACGGCTCGTCTATTGAGTATGACCGACTGTGCGGACAGTTGTGATGTTTTTAATTCAATCAGTTGTTGATTTAATTCAGAGATTCCCATACTTTCTTTTCTCGTATAGACTACTATCAAAATTATACTGGTTTCGGGGGACCCCACCATTTTTGGTAATAAGTATGTTTTCTCCCTACATTGATAGGTATGTAAAGCCAAGCCAACGTTTTTGTTCTTTACTATCGAAATCAAATATATTTTCGTGGACCCCCACTTAAAACGTGTGACCGTCCATTTTTTTTCACGCCGATGTAAGACCCAGTCGAGTCTCCCTTGGAGCCCTAGGGGTTCACCTGGACAACTCTGGGAATCACTGATTTAATTTAAGGTGTTTAATTCAAAAAAGTGGATACTTACATAATACTAGGTGCTCAAAACAAAAGAAGGGCCACTTACATGTTTCTGCTTTATAAATAATTCATCACCATCATCATCAGCTTTTTCTTCGTCCCACTGCTGGGCACAGGCCCAGCTTTTGTTGCTTATAGATAATTATTGGACATAAACTAATTGATAAGCGAATCAATTGACTACTTAATTCAATGATTAATAAAAGCAAAACAACAAAAACCTTATTTCACAGCTATTTAAAAAAAAACATCGTCACCAGCCTTTTTTACAGACTTCCTCTCAGAATGAGAGGGCTTAGACTATAGCTCCCTCGCGGGCCCAGTGCAGATTGGGAACATCACACACACATCATTGAATGGCTTTTCAGGAGTGTCCAGGTTTACTCACGATGTGCTTCCTCACGAAAAAAAAATTACTGGTTAATGTATAATTTCCACGTTATGGTCAACATACTTAGAGGGCCCTATTTCTTTTGAGTAGTATACCTACTTTAGTCGCTGGATGTTACCTTCTAGCTGCATACATCAAAACATTACCTACCCAGTAAAACATGTCCTGTACAAAAATACGTCAGATATCGCTACCCTGAAGAACCGAAAATACGTCAATGCGTCCCTAGGGACGACATTAACACTTACTGAACAAGGGGAGAAAGTCAATTATGAAATTGATATTCAGTTTATTAACCCCGTATGGGGGCGATGGCAATGTTTTGGAATCCTATATTGTATTGTATATTAAATTGAATTTATACACTGAGATTGAGTTAGCTTCCGGGTGGTATTTTGGTTGGTTCACTAATCTTTTGTCGAAACTTGTTTAACAAAAGTTACTTTCACAACCAACGTTTCATATACTATTCATTTCAAAAACATGTTGTTGCAAAAAATGCTCATTTTATAAATAATTACTCGACAACTATACATTTAGAAACTTTGACACTTGACAATCATATGGAAAGACAAATTATTATTTTAAAAATGTTCATTTCACAAATAAATCGTTTTTAAAATCGGTTATTTTGCAAAACGTGAATTGGTAAACATTGTTACGTAAAAATGACTCTCTGCGTAACGAAATGCAGGGCGGTAGGTATGAAATTTATACTCGAACTCCGTAAGTTTATTGCTCCTTGCTTATTGATTTCTGAATTGGACTTCTAAACCGGACTTTTAAAATTTTCGAGCAAATGTGTTGAAAAATATTATACTCAACCCCAATTTCTGAACGGTGTCGACGGAGCTCCGCTTCGCGGATCTCCTATTCCGCGTACTTGAGGCGCTTCGCGCCTTGACGTAAGTCTAGCCTAACCTAAACCTATTGTAAGCCTATTCATTCTCTCCGTCAGTAAGTCTGTCTGTTCGCCCGAACGTCCTTAAAAGGGCTGAGTCTTTTCAAAGGTAACGGCGATTTAATATATTTTATTTAAATAAAATAAAACCAGTGACAAAGTAATATTATATCAAACGTTGGTAGGTGATACGTTAGTTGACTATTTGATATCGTTCTAAAATAACCTATTTCAGAAATTATACGATACGAAATGAAAATTTGTGAAGTTATTATTCGATAAAATAAATTATTTGCGCAATCAGTAGTTGCATAAAGATCATTTTAGGGATGATGCATTTGTCAATCGTTGGTTGTGAAACGAAAATTTGCTAAATGACTGGCGACAAAGTGATAGGACACCATTTTGATTGCTTCTAAAAATTCACAAGTAAAAGTTTGACATCCGAATAGCTTGGGTTAGACACCCTGACTATGAAGCTTGAGGTCCCGGGTTCAATCCCCGCTCGGGGCAAATGTTTGTATTAGACATAATGAAATACATACTTAGTCATATACATATTAAACATACATTCGTATTCATCATATATACATCTTGGTAACAGTTTTAAATGATTCGCTGTTAATTGCATTAGACATAATAAAAACGGGATATTGACCGCGATTACCTTATAGGTTTGATGAGCTCCCGATATTTAAAAAATAAAATAAATATCGGGAGCTCGTCAAACCTATAAGGTAAACGCGGTCAATATCCCGTTATCATTACCTGTAGGTAATGCAATTAACCGCGAATCATTTAAAACTGTTTATCTACACATATATCATAAGTCCTCTATAGTGGGTTCAAAAACCGTAGAAAATGACTAGCATTGCAGCACGACGACGCCTTCTCGCCGACATCCACCACCAGGAGGTCCAGCAGTAAAGTAAAGTAAGTAAGTAAAGTAAGTAAAGTAATATGTCGTAATGACTTTTCGATATGGAATTCTATGTTTCGAATTTGACAACCAACGTAATTTACAACCATAGTGAAATAAAATGGATCACTCACGTATATAAGCCGAGTTCAGTCCGACATGTATAATTAATACTGTGAAATATTTTTGTTTTTTACAAAAAAAAAAAAACAGTTTACGAAACTTCCGCTCGGTATGTATGTCTATGATAAAAAAAAACAGTCAAATTCGTGACAGGTATGCGTATGATATATGCCTTCGGCTTCTGAACCTATCTTAGAGTACTTATAATATGCGTGTTAATAAAGTATTGTATGCAACTCCACATAATTAGGCCTTAAAACACTCGTGTGATCCTATTATGAAACGAGGCGCTCATTATGTAGCAGTTGCATAAACTACTATAGCAGATGTATGTATAATGAACACGAATGTATGTTCTCGGGTGTTGGATATTTAATGTGTATATGAGTATTTATTTATTTATATTCGTTGTCTATTACCCTTAGTACAGAGGGTCGAGCACGACTTTACGAATGCTGCGTAACGTAAAGTCGAATAGTAAACGTTGTCGAGTTTGTATGACGTTTGGAACAGCGCCCGCCCGTTAGCGTATTTGGAACTCAAATTTAGTATGAGGTTTCTCGATTTCGATACGATAACCGTAACGTTACGCAGCTTTCGTAAAGTCGTGCTCGACCCTCTGGCTTTGCCTAGTTTGGGACTAGGTCAGTTGGTGTCAAATCGTCTCATGCTTTATTTATTTCAAGATGATTAAAGGATCTTAATTATGGAAATATGCAGACTCGTTAGAAGCAGTTCAACCACTTATTATTATTTTTGTCCAGTTATTTTAACCACTAAAGATAGCTCGACGTGTTACAATATTGTTAAATTGATATAAGTAAAAAAATAGTACTTACCTGCTACCTGCATTTACAAATTAATTACATTTTACAAAAGTAAGTTTGTAGTATATGTGGGTAAATGTAACTTGGGTATGTCACGTGACCAGTACGTTTGTACGACAGTCTGCTACTGACGAATAAACTTGTGTGACGTGCAATTGCTGTTTCCTTCATTATCCTGAATACAGGACAATTGGCGACGAGTACCGATTTCACGTAGACACCATCGTTAATATGGCAAACGGTCGCGGAATTTTCGGCGGCAGTCTCTCTTTCGATCATCACACGCAGGAGTGGAAAATTTTTATAAGTCGATTTACTCAGTATTGTGTGGGCAACGACATAAATGCCGAAACCGATAAAGGTTCCACGACGGCTCAAGTTTCACTGCTCTCCTATTCGCGGATGTTCCATAACTGATGCAATTCCAGAGCACCACCGTCACAGACATGTCACTCCATAATGAAGTACTTGCAGCTTAGCTTAGCACCGCACCACCGCACCGGACCCGGGTGTTATCGCAGTAGGGTTGTCGACTGATGTCAAAATATAATCATTTTACATTTTCACTTATTTTTATTTTATATTCATTTTTCATGTGTTGTTACTTGTCTATTTACATTATTTTTTTGTGAATAAATGATCTTTTATTTATTATTTATTTTGTTTATCAAGATTCCGAAAATACTCATAAAAAACCGATGCCTCACTTACTACTGCAATTAAAATTATTTTTAATTTAACAAAAGCTAATAAAAGGAGGCATGTTTGATCACTGAAAATAATGACGGCATAGTTCTGTAATTCAATACAAACTTCAAACTAACGGATCCGATCAAATCGTTTTGACATTTCAAAGCAAGTTGCTGATTTGACCAAGAGACAACATCCCTATTTACGTGTAATCTGTCACACTGACCGTACCTACTTAATACGCTGTTTGGTAGTGGTCTATAGATTTATGGTTTAGAGGTCTTGAATTTCAGGGGTTGGTTTTAGGTAAAGGTATAACTGCCAGAAATTTGTCAATTTTAGATGCTCGCTCGGTGGAGCGGGCAGGCTTTCGAGTAGGGTTGCCAGATCAAATTATGAGATTTCTGAAAAAAATGAGTTTACCCTAACCTTTTTATGAAATTGTACTAAGCCCGATATCATTTTTGTTACAGGTAAGAAATTCGAGATGATGGTGATAATGGATAACCGGTTATATCCTAAACAGTATATTAAACGGTAAAACACATGATAATTCTGGGTAAGTTCGACTAGCGAACTTACAGCAATGAGTTAAGGATGTATGCTGCTGGATGTAACCCAGTAACCACAGCCATAATATAATAGTTAAAATTCGTTATTTAGCATAAAATGGGAAAAAGCGTTCTCGACATTTCAATTTAAGCTAACATCGCGATTACATAAGTTTCATAGTATAAACAATTCATATCCGAATCCCCGACAGATATACAGGCACACAGATACACACGTATAAAATCCTTCTGTTTTGCCTCGGGGGTTAATAAAACCCAAAAACACGAAGACTGATAAATAATGCTATTGCATTACAATACTAGAACTCTTACTAAATACCAGACTCTTGAACTACAATTTTGTTGCTGTCGGGTTTGAAACCTTGGGTCCATGGGGTCCCGGCGCTTACAAGCTTATTTCAGAGTTGCAAAAGCGCTTAGTTGATGCAACTTGTGACCAGGGGGGCCAGCACGCGCCCTATTTTGTCGCTTGTCGCTCAATGCGTCCTTCACTAATTCCATCACTATGAAAGGGACGCACTACAAGCGGCAAAATGGGGTGCGTGCTACGTGTGCAAAGGGCTCCCAGTTTTCTCTCTCAAAGAATCAGCATCGCTATTCAGCGAGGCAACGCTGCCAGCCTGAGCACCATGCTTTATTTAGATTTAAGTTTTAATTTAATTCGTTTTAGCTTCGATTTATTGTCATTATAAATTGCTTTTGTTCTGTAAATAATTTTTAACTCAAGGACTCTTCTTTGAACAACCGACTAACAATCAAAATAGAAAAAAGCAGTGGCAGTGGGCAGCCTTTTATCGCTAGAGAGCTTATTGCTGTTGTATGTGGAAGAAACGCTATATTTGCTTTCTCGTGATTAGCTTTATACAACGTGTCTTGTCGTCTATTGACAACACGGACCAACCACCCTCTGGACACCAAATGTCAGGGCGAACGTTTCCGAAACGCATATGCTAATTTGCACCTATAAATCTCTCTAGCCTCGAATCGCGGCTCACTTTCGACCAGATGACAAGCTATGAACCAATCACGATGCATTTCCCCGCCCCCCCAAACCGCGGCTTTTTTCGTAATGACTTTCCAAGTAGATTATAGAAGATGCGGTGTCCAGAGGGTGGTCGGTCCGTGATTGACGAAGAAGTCGCCATGGCAGGAAATTTATGCGGACAAAGAGAAAATAAGAGTCGGCGCATGTTGTGCCAGCCGTCAACTTTTTCTCGACGGCCGATACCGATATGTAACACCGGCTTACGAAATTCCGGTCGCAACGATTGTGTATATTCTTTTCTATTCACAAATGGTTTGAAAATGTTTTGACACAAATGTTGCTGAAACTATTAACTAATACTCAACGAAATAGGTGTTCAGTCTGAAGATTTTATCTATTCTGTCCAGAGGGTGGTTGGTCCGTGTTGTCAATAGACGACAAGACACGTTGTATAAAGCTAATCACGAGAAAGCAAATATAGCGTTTCTTCCACATACAACAGCAATAAGCTCTCTAGCGATAAAAGGCTGCCCACTGCCACTGCTTTTTTCTATTTTGATTGTTAGTCGGTTGTTCAAAGAAGAGTCCTTGAGTTAAAAATTATTTACAGAACAAAAGCAATTTATAATGACAATAAATCGAAGCTAAAACGAATTAAATTAAAACTTAAATCGAAATAATTGACCATTGAAAAAAAAATTTGGTATGAAAAATATTAAATACTAGCTCTGTTGCTCGCGACTTCGTCCGCGTGGATTTCGATTATTGCTATCCCGCGGGAACTATACAATTTTCCCGAATAAAAAGTAGCCTATCTTCCTCAATATTCAAACGATCTTGTTACCAAATTTCATCTAGATTGGTGCAGCGGTCTTCCCGTGAAGAGGTAACAAACAGACAGACAGAGAGAGAAAGACAGAGTTACTTTCGCATTTATAATATTAGTCAGGATATGATTTTATTGCCATAAAACATTAATTTCAAAGTTCCTGCTCGATTAGGTCGACTTATCATCGGGTTTGACCACTCAACCCTCGGTCCAATAACCCTACACTACACACATACATACATACATTTTCAACATACAACTTTTTTTGTCAGCGTCAACATAAGCGTCTCTTAATTGCCGAGACCTAGAATTGTATACAATTACATTTTTAACATTTTGTATCGATCTCTTGTTCAATATTGCATGGTATTGTTACAGGCTCACTGCGCCAAGAGCCATCCGTCAGCATTAATAGGGCTTGACTCACAATACGGCCTCAGTGACGCACTGATCTCCTGACTGACCTCAATATATGAGATGCGGAGGTCGTAAGTGACAACACTACCACATAGCGCAGTTTCTATTAGGCGTCGTCTAATAATCACGTGACGTTTTAGCAATTGTTAAACCCCCTTCCCCTGGTGATACGTGGTGAGGCTTGGACTACATCCTCTCTCCCCTACCCATAATCCCTTGTATTTGTTTGGTACAAAGTAAGGGTTCGTAGGCTAGTGGTTTGACTTACGCCTTCTCCAAGGGCGAAACCAGGTTTGACCCAGGGGGGAGGAGCAAATAAAAAAATTGTTAAGCCGTGATACTGACACTTGACTGACGTCGATCTTCAATTTGAATTTCAAGAACTTTTTCCACGTAAACGTGCTTTTACGCGAACATTTCGAATGATAAAGAAAGCTTTCCGAAGTGGTGAGTCGAAAAATATTAATTCATATGGATATATAGGCTATAGCTATATATGGGATAGCTATAGCTACTTTTTCCATTTCTTTATAAGTTTCATTGTAAGATTCAGTGGTCCGGTGGGGAGGGGGGGGGGGAAGCTGCGCCCCCCCCCCTCCCGTTACGCCCATGGCTCTCTCAAAAAAAATCATTAGGTCCGGCCAGTTTAATATGCTTAATTGGTGGAGCGTCTTTGTTGGTTTAAGTCCAGCTGCTTAACAAATTTGCCTATGCATTGTCATTGTATGTTATATTAACGTTATTATAATTACCTAATTGACAAAAATATAAAACAAAGCTGCCCAAATATCGTGTAGCGGTTTTGTATCGTTACCTTTAATTTCTATACATCCGATGATAACATGCCGTCAGACCATAAAGGCCGTATATTTTTCAATTTAATCACGAAAGAGGGCTTATGCTCGTAACGAATTAATTTCAATCAGCCGTATTGCCACTGACCCCCGATCTGTCTTTAAGGGGATTTGGGTTTGGGGCATTTTCCCCATGTTTTTAGGGCATTTCCGTACGGCTACGGCTTAGCTAAGTGAGTAGGGGGCGAAAACAACAGAAGGACTCGTCGGGGTTGTGAAAGACTTTTAGACGTGCTTTGAGTTTAAGATGTACGGTTTTTTAAAACGTGTAAAGATCTTAAGTAATAATGTAGGTACTTACCAAATAAAAGATTTTTTCTGATGCTCACAAGCGGGTTCTGAAAATTGAGATTAAAAGCTATACTTCATTTACTTTAGTGGGGAGGGTTCTTGAGCTATAAACGTTTTTAAATGACAGAAAAACGTATGAAATTGTCTTCACGAAGGGTTTACTTTTTGCCCCCTTTTCCCATACAATAACTTTTATCTTAAGTTTTAAATGATTCGCCGCGATTGCGGGTAGACAGAGCCCGGTCTACGCTACAGCATCCACTCTCGTTTCGTCAGTCTACCCGTGATCATGATACATGTAACTGCGTCGAAATATCGGAAACTCATCTAAACCTCAGACGCGTGACCGCCGTGTCCGTGTAACTCTAGCGTCGGTGACCTTGTGGGGCGCGGCGCGAGCGAACAATGCGACGAATTGATTCGAGCTGAGCTGAGCTCCTGCGTCTCAGCGGACCGCGGCCCGTTTTCCACACTCCGCGCGCCCCGCGCTCGCCCCCGCTCGCGTCCCGAAACGCACACATAGGCCGCGAAGTCGCTTACTGAGCACATTCATCATGTCAGCCGAAAGACGTTCCACTGCTGGACATAGACTTCCCCAAGGCTCTCCACTCAGACGTGTCTTGTTCTTTCGGCATCCACTGCAGTCCCGCTATCTTTACCAGGTCGTCGCTCCATCTTGTTGGAGGCCTACCGACAGCTCGTCTCCCGGTCCGTGGACGCCATTTAAGAATCTTCTGACCCCATCGGCCATCAGTCCTGCGAGCAATGTCACTTAAGTTTCGCAATTTTTCGGGCTATGTCAGCAACCTTACTTCTATTGCGGATATCATCATTTCTGATTCTATCCCGCAGAGAAACCCCGAGCATAGCCCTCTCCATCGCCCTCTGAGTGATTTTGAGCTTCCTTATGAGACCCAGTTAGGTATTCGCGGTCAATGTCCCATTCTGAATATGTCTAACTTTACAAGTGTCAGTTTTATATGACAATTCGTACTACATTTTTTTTTTCAATATGAAGCGCGCTAAAACGAAAGCTCTTCGAGTCAGCAGTTGACACCGGATTGTCATTGAAAACTGACAATTGTGAAGTTGGTGAAACAGGGGCCTGCTGATGCTCTCTATACACTGTATCCTACCTTATACATCGTGGTCGAATTAGTTAATTGATTGGGTATGCACGCTTCTTAAACGGTTAACCTATACCACGTCGGTTTTAACCTTAATCCTTGTTCCGGTACTCGAAACCATTATTTCCCCTTTCGGAGGAGAGCAGGGAATAATTAAAATGGTTGGAATTGAACAACTACGTACATTATTAAACACGATTGCGCACTTGCTAAAGTTATTTGATAAAGGTATTATTGAAAATAAACGAACTGATGACTTTGCAAGCACTGCTGCTTAGCGGTAGGATTAGCGAGTAAGATGGTAGCGATCCGGACGGACCTCGCACAAGGTCCTCTACCACCCGTGCATGTTATCGCATTAGTTAATACATTACTTTAACAGCAGAAATAAACGCCAAAACCTGCTTATATTCGATTTCTACCAAAAACCTACCTTGTGTAAAAAATAACCCCTTAATCCGTACTAAGCTTAAAGCTCTTTTAAGTGGCCCCGCGAGCTTTCAACTGCAATAATGAGAAAGTGCGGAATCCATTGCACTAACATTAACTTTGGGGTTATAAAACTTATGCAAACGAAATGAAACAAAGTGGGAGCACAGTTTATTAATACCAGTGGGTTCATTATCTCAGTCCATGGCCCTGTAGTCTGGCTACTATAGGTCTGGCACAACTCACCGTGCGACTTCTACCTTGCGCGAGAACAACTGAACGTCCTTTTCTGTCAGTCAGAATGCAACGGGACGGGTAATATAATCTCGCGCGACAAACAAATTCGCGGCCAGTCGTGTTAGCCCTACTGAAAGTTGACCTTGCGCAAGGGCGGTAATTTTGAAAAATCTTCAGTTGGCAACACTTTGTGTACAAAGGATTTATAGTTTTGGTACTTTTACAGTTTCACTTACTTAGTACTTAGTCTTAATGTTAATACACTCAACTTGCAAGAATCTCTTCCAAAAATTAAGCAAACTTTGATATTAAGAAACCTGCTTTCAAATAAAAAACCGCATTCAAATGGGTTCAACCGTTAAAGAGCTACGGTGCCACACACAGACACACACAGAGTTGAAACTTATAACACCCCTCTTTTCGAGTCGGGGGTTAAGAAGGTGACTCAAGAGGCATAAACCGACTTAGAATTAAGAAAAGAAGCAGCAGTGCTTGCATTGTTGTATTCCGGCGTGGAGAGTAGAGTAGAGAGTAGAGGCACAAGAGGAATTTCATCTTACCTCTCTAGGTTGGCAACGCATCTGCAAACCCTTCGGGGTTGCTGGTGTCTATAGGCAGTGGTGATCACTTACCATCAGGTGACCCACTTGCTAGTTTGCCTTCCTCGTCGTATAAAAAAAGTCAGGTATCCGTACCTACTGTTTTACCGGTGTTCAGATTATCTCTTGCCATTTAGTAAGGATAGAAACCACTGTATTTACTGATCTGTACCTCAGCAATGTTAAAGACAATGCCGAATGAAACGGCTGCGCTGCGAAATTCATTTCTGTCCGAAGACTTCTGTAATGAGGGCCGTTGCCGCCCCTTTGTTCTGTAATGAAATATATAAGGGTTGATGGTACTCTTGTTTAAGTTTAAAGGTTTCAAAGTTTTTTAAGCATGCTGCGTTTTTTCTCGTGGCTGCGATCGGTACTTTGATATTTTAGAGTTGTTACTCGGAGTGGTAAAATTTGGCTGTATGGTCATTTTGCCTTTGCCTTTTTTCTTTTTTTTTTAGCCTCGCTTGCCTGTATTGAAAACTACTAAGCCATCGTTTAGGAATGCACTGGAACATGATGTATATATCTTTGAATCTGCAACACGTAAAAAAGTAAAACATCCGACATTGTCATTTTAAAGTTCAATATTTCAAAAGCGGGTGAACCGAATTGAACGAAATTTAGCTAAGAACCATCTCGATTAAGCTAGCTTTCGATTAAAGAAAACCGCATCGAAATCGGTCCATCCGTTTGGCAGCTATGATGCCACAGACAGATACACAGACACACAGACACAGATACAACCCTCTTTTCTGTAGGGGGTTAAAAAAAAAGTTACGTGGTAGAAAGTGTTGACGGAAACGCACAAAAGTAGACCGCCCTTCATCAAGGTCGTGAGGATGGACCTCGTACTTACGGCGTAATGTACGTTAGTGGCAGCCAGTGGCTGGTTTTAAATTGAATCAGTCATTCTGTACGCAGTTCCATTATATATTGTGTACTTTGTGTAAATAGCGGCCACCAGGTCAAAGCTTTATCTGTGTGAGTTAACTCACAAGCATTTTAGGTCTGCCCGATGGATCGGAAGATCTTCAGATGTGTCTGGATTTACTGAACCTATCCAAGTACGATACACATTTAACTCAATAATGTATCAAGCTACCTAATGTAATTATGTTAATAAAAAATTAACTGTTGTTAGTTAAATGGTTAACTGGAAGGATCTCTTTTACACTAGTAAACGTATTCCTGTTCACTTTTGTACTGCTTTTTGGGTACTTTTTTTTTATCGTGAAGTAAGTATATGTAAGATATTATTAGCATATTTTTATAAATGAAGATTCTTTGTTCATTGCCAGCCTTCCCACTGCTGGGCACAGGCCTCATCTCAGGATGAGAGGGCCTGGGCTGTAGTTCCCACTTTAGTAATATTTATTATACTGAATTTATTACATTTATCTTTGGAGTAGAAGTTATTAACATCTTTTTGTCACATTTTTGAGATACCCTAACCTAAGTGTTAGGTATTGCAGCGTTTTTTTTTTTAATTCTGTACCTACTCACTATACACTGAAAGGATTAAATCATGCGAAACAAAATTACCCAAAAATATTTGCCAAAAGTGAACTGACACTGAAAACTTACTGTATACATCAAAGTAACAATGTATAATGTACACAAACACACATACACACACGCGCGCACACACACACACACACACACAATTAGTATAAGTGTAGTTATTAATTACTTAATTTGTCAACGTAACTAATAAACCTTACCTTTACTTTTTCTTTTTCCATTGTAACGCATTTATAAACCTAAAA
This sequence comes from Clepsis dumicolana, assembly GCA_963691665.1. NCBI lineage: Eukaryota > Metazoa > Arthropoda > Insecta > Lepidoptera > Tortricidae > Clepsis > Clepsis dumicolana. Next base: position 7,907,654 of record OY829528.1, on the reverse strand, counting down.
ATAAGCTGGAAAAGCGAGGCTTCCTGACACAGGTACTCAACACCTAATAGGAAGTCTCGACCATCATGTACTTACCACCTAAGTTTAAAAGCAATAAAGAATTATTATTATTATTATCGTGTATTTATTGCAATCTTAGGCTAGGTTTTCACAATATTCATATAAAAAGTAATAAAACAATATTAATACAAGATATAAAAACATTATAAAAACCTAACCTAGGGTGCCGCCGGCAGCGAGGCGGGGCCTAAGCTACCGGTGGTCAGGGCGACAGAGAGAGGAACCTCCTGACTATCCGAGCCGTGTCCAGGAGTACCGCCTTCTGTATCTGACCCTTGACCCAACCATCTAGCGAGAGCCTTTTTGAGGTGATGGTCAAGGCTCTTCGCTATTATTATTATTATTATTAAATAATGGGCCTCATAAGGAAGCTCAAAGTCACTCGAGGGCGATGGAGAGGGCTATGATCGGGGTTTCTCTGCGGGACAGAATCAGAAATGATGATATCCGCAGTAGAACTAAAGTTACCGACATAGCCCGAAGAATTGCGAAACTTAAGTGGCAGTGGGCGAGGCACATAGCTCGCAGAACTGACGGCCGATGGGGTCAGAAGGTTCTCGAATGGCGTCCACGGACCGGGAGACGAGCTGTCGGTAGGCCTCCAACAAGATGGAGCGACGACCTAGTAAAGATCACGGGACCGCGGTGGATGCGGAAAGCACAAGACCGGTCAGAGTGGAGAGACATGATGATGATGATGATTTGCCAAAACCTTTTTTTTTCTCTCTTTTAAATCAATGGACATAAAAATAAAAAATAAAATACCCCAATACACCTATACCCACCTTAACAAGTTTCCGGTTCCAAATTTTCTCCCAGACCCTCTAGAATGGGATTATGGCCCTGATTGAACCCTCCGGGAGTGCTTCGCAAATAAAATTGTTTTGACAATCACTGGATACAACTCGAGTAATTAAATTTTTACTTTCAAACTTTGGCAAACTTTGGATCATGATTAATTCTCGTCTGGATTTGTTTTGGATTTTAACGACCTCTCGGCATTGCAATAGGATTGTTGTGAACTAAAATAATAATAGGTTCTCAAATATCGCGACACCTCTAATTTTAGATTATGAAAACGATTATTAAAATTAGCTTAGCTTTTTTCGGCTAACTTCAAATTCAAAATTTTATTCAGCAAATAGGCAGTTAATTTATTGAATCATGCGTTACTTTGCGGAGGTCCATATTGAAGAACTAAAAACAATTACTTTGCTCACCCGCGACCACTAATGACAAATAGTTATATCTGTGCGGCAAATGTATGTTTCCATGCAACACCTCCGCCTCCACTGCTACACGAATCAACACATGCCACACAGACCCAACTATCACCACCACCACTAAACACTCATTCACTCACTCACTTGAGTACATGGTTTACATATGTCAGTAGTGGAAGTGGTGGCATGTTGAGCGGTTGTTGTTGTGCTTTGGAAATGGCCTCGTGGAGAGTGCCGAAACGCGTCAGCGTTTAGTTTAGTGGTGGTGGTGATGGTTGGGTCTGTGTGGCATGTGTTGATTCGTGTAGCAGTGGAGGCGGAGGTGTTGCATGGAAACATACATTTGCCGCACAGATATAACTATTTGTCATTAGTGGTCGCGGGTGAGCAAAGTAATTGTTTTTAGTTCTTCAATAGGCAGTTGATTGCTCTTTTAAATCTTTTTTTTTCCAGCGCTTTCGGAAATACCATGATTGCCAAGAAGAATGCGCTGCAAGAAACTAGACACAAAGTATTTTTTTCTAAAAACAAGTTACGTTAGCTCTTACAATACGTAACCACAGATAAATTACACAAAGAAACCTCACTTTAAAAAATTGTTACGCATACTGGCTGTATGTTTAGTTTTCTAACCCCCGACGAAAAAGAGGGGTGGTATAAGTTTGACCTGTGTATCTGTCTGTGAAATCATAGCTCCCAAACGGATGGCCCGATTTCGATGCGGTTTTTTTTAATCGAAAGCTAGTTTAATCGAGATGTTTCTTAGCCAAGTTTCGTTAATGCTATTTAATTGGTAGTGTGGTTCCCAGTCGGCAATGGTTCCACATGAGAACCACGCCTCAAGCCCTCTCGTTGTAAGAGGAGGCCTATGCTCAGCATTGAGAATATAAACGAGATGGTGGATAAAACCCTGACATTAATCACATGGATCGCGATAAACGGTGGCGGCGGTATAATCAAATATTTTTTTCCTCGTTTTCATAAAAAAAATCTTAACTATAATAAATTGTATTACACCCCGCAATTCCCGCAACAAACAATATCCTGTTCATCACAAGCGAAGTCCCGTCCCGCGGGAATCCCGCGCCTGTCTGTATTTGTATCGCAGTACGCAAGATTCAGTCTTAATTATGTAATTAATATTGCGAAAGAAAGAAAGAAAGAAGAAACATTTATTTGACACATAGGACAACGACAGTACAAAGCAAAAATAGAGAAACTACAAAATCTTGTTGCCCGACGTCAAAAAGGTTGCATGCAGCTCAGCATGTGCTGCGACGAATAGCCACAGCGCTGGTTTTCAGCCGCAACACTTTTTGAGTAACGCTGGACAAGCTGTAGTAGACGAACTAAGAAGAATACGTAGTGAAATAAACAGATCACTCACGTATGTCAGTCGAGTATAGCTCGACTTGTTTCGGATTAATCCGTTGTCCTTCCTCTGGGACCACACGCCGCGCCTCATACGCGCATACTCGACTGACATACGTGAGTGATCCGTTTATTTCACTATGATTGAGTCTCACGGTAGTTTCATGTTAAAAGAATAAATCGATGAGTGCACATACTATATATACATTAATAAAACAGAAAACAAAAACCAGTTATTATGGATTTAAGTGATTTCTACTTAACATTGGTTCCGTATTCTATTTCACTAGCAAGTGCACTTAATGTAGCACTTAATACAAAAGTGGAAAAAACAAAAAACACAAAAAAAAACAAACAACAACACCAGCCTTTGCATTGTCATCCAATCTACATATTCACCAAGTTTTAAGTAATTTCGACTACTGAAAGTGGGTAATTTTTTTTCTTTACAAGGTATGCGACTTAATACCGATAAAAGTACTTAAATAAAAACCTGTATTGCTATTTTTTGTATAACATAAACAGTGTGAGAGACTTTTATACGTCTCTAGTTGCGTTATACTTATTATTTGACCGTGGAGGCGTTTTACACCTCTGCTGACCGTGAATTTAGTTTGACCCTTACAGAATAGTCTTAAATGTATGTAAGACATCTCTAAGCCATTTGGAAAAGCCATCTAACCCCTGGGCCCTATTCATCCCTTTGTACTCGTAACTCTGTCATATGTAGGTATTTAACCTGGAAACCCCATACATCTTTTGTTTAATTAAATCGTGTCAGTAAATTGGAGTGTCTTGGTTTTGTTGTGCTATTAATTATTTTCTAGCCTTCTTCCTATAATACTGTAATGTTTTTATTTTTATTTTGTACTAGCTTAGTGAAATATTTCAAAATGGGCTAGTTCTCTATCCCGTTGGAATTTAGAAAATTTCTTGGTGCACCTCTAGGATACTCAAGGTATATGTTTGCCAAATTTCAAGTTTCTAGGTCCAGTGGTTTAGGCTGTGCACTGATGTAGTGTTTTATTTTTGTATCATTAATATTGATAAGTATTCAAAGAGCTATTGTCGAATAACAGTTGTAAATGATTCGCGGTTAATTGCATTAGACATAATGACAACGGGATATTGACTCGAGATTACCTTTTGAGTTCGATGAGCTCCCGATATTTCGTCGCAGTTACACGCATCATGATCCCCCGATCTTGGTTTCTGTCGGTTATCTTTAAGAGATCGCTTTTAAGCGATAAGACGCCTATTGTCTGTCATATCTGTTTTTCTGTAATCTTCTTGTACTGTTTTGTGGTTTTCAATAAAAAATATTTGTATTGTATCGTGAGAGGAGGCCTATGTCCAGCAGTGGAACGTAAAAAATAGGCAGGTGAGTTGACGTAAGTAGACAAGGTTATGTTTCAAATAAGAATAAGAATACTGATGGCCGATGGGGTCAGAAGGTTCTCGAATGGTGTCCACGGACCGGGAGACGAGCTGTCGGTAGGCCTCTAACAAGATGGAGCGACGACCTGGTGAAGGTCGCGGGACCGCGGTGGATGCGGAAAGCACAAGACCGGTCAGAGTGGAGAGCCGCGGGGGAGGCCGCCGTCCAGCAGTGGACGATGATGATGAAGAATATATTTATTTTCCATTCCCGTTTACAGTACACAATACATTTTTAATAGATACAAAGATAGTAAGTCACATAGAGGACAACATATTATGTAAATGTGATATATCCAGCGGCTCTCGCACTAGACTCTGGGTCTATATCGCGAGTGCCAGGTGAAATGCTAATATACTCGTACAAAATTAAGTAATTAGAGTTAAGGTTAAAGTTAAAGTCACGAGAACATGAAATTATAATCATAAAAATGAAATAATACTGTGTATGTGTGTGTGTGTGTGTGTGTGTGTGGGTTTGTTCAATAACAGGCTTTAAGGAGATCCTGTGTGCAGAAGAACTGTCAAGTGATAAAAATCGCGATAGCAGTTATAGTTACTTAACTAGTTAACCTTCAGCAGAACTCATTCATTATTTCCTTTATGACCAAACCGGGGAAATAAGGTCAGGGTCACAATGTCTTGTGTTAATGATATTCGGGTTGTGTACTGCAGCATAATAATTCTGCTGCATGATATTGTAGCCTCTTTCGATAAATTTCGATGTTTAACCTATTTTTTTGTAATTTCATACTGGCCTTTTTCGTGTCTTTCTTTCCGGGAATAGGTATAATTTAAAATTTTGAATTTGTGTTCAGCAATTGAAGTAGAAGGCTGTCATTGGAAAATCAGCTGTTCATTTGAGTTGTAGTTTGTCCATTGAGAGGTGCAAAAGTATTACTGTAAACTTATTTTACCCTGGATACGTTATATTAGTAAATTAGTTTGTTCTCCGTGATTTTTGGCAGCTCCTACTGGCGTAATTCGGCATACTTCAGCGTCTTCGACGCACTGTCTATTCGGCGGTATACCAACTTAATTACTATTTTTTTTATATTGTTTGTCATTATTTTTAAGTTTAATGATCTCCCTTTAGTTTCTGGTAATCTAGTGCCAAATGAAATCCAGATATTGTGCTTACGTACCTCTCTGTTCTGTAGTTAGTAAGTTTATGCGCATATAACCTGTTTAACTAAATATAATACTTACTCTTAGCATTGCGATTTCATGCAGCACATGCATAACTTAATTCTTCCAAATTCCGAAAGCCCACTGTAGGCCTTTTTTATCGTTGGCATTAATTTCGGCTAAACTCAAAAGAGACAACCCTATCAATCCTTTCGTATACCCATTCCATTTAACTGGTAATCGTTTCGTATTGTGTTATACTTTATGTTTCAATAAATGTTGGAAAATATAGCAAATTTCACGTTTCATTTACGGTGTACTGCACGTAAGTGTTGTATCGTGGGGCTTGCCCGAAGTTTCAGACCTGGGGGCAGCTACATGGTACAGTACTAATAACTAATGGAAGGGAATAGTCATATATTTTGCTACACTGCTATTTTATCTTGCTGCTATTTTCTAGTAACATTTGAAGATTTTAACTGACATCAAATGAGGTGGATGGATATCTCAACTTGTCTGCATAGTAAAAATTGTTTAAAAACGGGTCACTTACGTATTTTTAGCTGAGTATGCCCGACATTCATTTGAATCCAAAGGGCAGAAAAAGGCATCTTACTCGCTAATATCCTCATCGCTAATCGCTAAGCAGTGCCCTAAGCACGACTTGTCGAATCCTGCGTTACGTTACGGTTATCGTATCGAGATCGAGAAATCTCATACTAAATTTTAGTTCCAAATACGCTCACGGGCGGGCGCTGTTCCAAACGTCATACAAACTCGTTATAGTTTACTATTCGATTTTACGTGACGCAGGATTCGCCAAGTCGTGCTTAGGGCACAGATGTGCTTGTACTGTTGTGTTCCGGCATGGAGAGTAAGACAGCCGGTGTAATTACAAGCACAAGAGGCATTTCATCTTAGCTCTCTCGCACCGTGTTGTTGAGACTTGAAGGAGTTAAATTTTTTTGGCAAATCGATTTTTTTATTGTAAACAGACACCAAAATATCCCTCGCGGTCCACGTTCCAATGTTTGACACGTTAATTTCAACAATTGACACCTTGCTTGTCGCCTTCTTTGTTATTGATTAAGAGTGAGGATGCCAACTTTTGGGGCAGTGTCGAGCATTAGGACATTTTAGGTAACTTAACGATGTAATGTAAGAAAAAGTTCTTTCACCGTCTCACGTACACAGTAAACCAAAACACTGGACCATTGTTGTGTTGCATCCCCCCCCTCCCCCCCTTCCACCACAGGGCATACCTTCGAGGGGTGGGGACTTTTAGTACGTTTGTCTACTAACTAATCCAAACAAAGTCCCGGAGTCAAACTTTCTGCTTTCAACCATTCCTTTCACAGTGATTCGTTGCCTTACTATAACTTATTATACGTTTTCAAGACATGTATGCTCTTTTAAACAAAGGCATACAAAAGGAACATTCCGTCCCATGAATTCCAGTGTAAGTATTGCCCAGCAGTGGACATTTCGGATTCTCTTGTGTCATTATTTAGGAACCCTTGGTCTGTGGTCCAAAGAAAATTAAATTTCATTTTATCTTTGATACGTCCAAATGATCGCTCAGTGTGAAGCTTGTATTTAATTCACTATGGCTACGACTTCATAATTTTCAGTGATGAAATCGTGTCCTTAAATATTTTTTTGTTAAAAGTTAAAATCGTTAAAATTTCATTACAGAAATTTTAATGAGGTGTAGTTCATTCACGTTAGCAAAATAGTGAGTTGACGGGGTAACCTGTAAGATAAAGGTGTTCTGGTTGGTGTCTTTATAATCATTTCCGTCCTTATTAGTCGGGGGGCGGGGCTAGGCCGTAAAACAACGACGATTCACTATTTTCTTACGACGAACACACTAGTGTAAAATGATATTATTTTGACATAGGTCATCAACCCAATGAGGGGCTGTCGCGAGTCAAAAATCCGCCAAGATCGCTAGTGTAGTCAGGCCTATCTGTCAATTTCCTCCAATCATAGGCGAGACATAGCCCGAAGAATTGTCCGATGGGGTCAGAAGGTTCTCGAATGGCGTCCACGGACCGGGAGACAAGCTGTCGGTAGGCCTCCAACAAGATAGAGCGACGACCTGGTAAAGATCGCGGGACCGCGGTGGATGCGGAAAGCACAAGACCGGTCTGAGTGGAGAGCCTATGTCCAGCAGTGGACGTCAATCGGCTGACATGATGATGATGATAGGCCAGTAGCTTGTCTCTAATTGGTGGAGAATGATAGGTAGACCTCACTCGAGGCTGTAGCGGTCCTACCTTTTGACTCGCGATTGTTTTTTAAGAATACCGCTCAATGCTTTCAAGTTGTCCCACACATCTCTGACAAAGCGCCTTAGTCAAATGGCGTGCATCTTGCATTGCAGGCAAGGCTCGACGCGAAACGCGAATCTCCGATGCCAAATGTATTGGGGATTACTGAAGCTGTAATGTTTGGGAAAATAGTGTGTTTAAGAAACGTAAACGTACAGCAAAAGCTGTTAAAGCGTTTGCAAATGTTTATGCTTTTTTATCTATTTTGTCTCCTACTGCTGGGCAATGGACACCCTTCTCATACGGCTTCTCTCAGGCCACTCACATGTTGGTAAATGTTGGTACGTTAAAACATGTTGCCTCTGAAATGGAATTCACGTTATAATTTCTTTGCATTAGCAAACACAATACAATTAAGCACTTCATATTAATGAAGTGCGCTAAAACAAAAGATCTTCAAGTCAGCAATTTACACCGAATTGTCAATGAAGACTGACTTTTGTGAAGTTGATAAAATGGGTCTGGTCTTGTATGCCGATATAGTTTGGGACCCCTTCCATGCTTTTATAGAAGCTCTAGACCTCTCGAACTCATTTCTTAACGGTGTTTTTTGTTCTTTAAAAAAAACTGTATGTATGTAGCGAACCTGCTCACAAAATTTCATGAAAATCGGTTGAGAAATGCAACCTGTAACGGAGAAAAGCCGGACAGACGGCGGCCATACGAAAGCATTTTTGTCCACGCTGAAGCGGAGACGTTTCGCTCACTTTGTTCGCTCGGTTAATAAGACCTGTCAACCTGTCATTGCGTTGTTAAAATGCGCCCACTCTAGAAGCACTTAAACTCTTTAGACAACAAATTTATACGATTCGGGAAGCTATTTTCTTTTTGCACTCGTTCAAAAATAAGTTAAAAAGATGAAAATTAGATGGAAACATCGTGAGGAAACCTGCACACACCTGTGAAGCAATTCAATGATGTGTGTGAAGTTCCTCATTCTGAGAGGAGGCCTGTGCCCAGCAGTGGGACGTAAAAAAGGCTGGTGTTGTGATGTGTGATGTGAGATGAGTAAGTTAGACATATTACAGGGTGTCCCACGGCGATGCAACACGAAATTATGCTCATTGCTTTGAAATAATCCTATGCGCACAGCAAACAGCAACTTTTGCACTCGTTTCTAAAATTTCGGCCATATTACGACCGAAACGGGATAAAAGTTTAATTCCAATTGCTTGTAAATAGCTTAAGTTAAGCCATGGGATAGATAGGTAGGTAACTAGGCAAAGTTTTGACGTGCCATGAGTTAGTAAGTTGTGCAAGTTTGCAAGCTGCAGTTAACTTGTAACTTGCAGTATTCAAGGCGTTGTTTATTTACTTTGCAAAGTAGTTGCGTGGTCGGAGAATATTGCAGTTTGTGAAAGAATTGTAAATATGTCTTGAAAAATTATAAGTTAGTTTTACGTGGCCGCGTAAGGTTTAGGATGTTTTTTGACCCCCGACGCAGAAAGAGGGGTTCTAAGTTTGACCTGTTTGTCTGTGTATGTATCTCTGTATCTGTGGCATTATAGCTCCCAAACGGATGGACCGATTCGGTCGCTACTTTTTCTAATCGAAAGCTAGTTTCATGGAGATGTGGTTTTTAGCTAAGTTTAATCCAATTCGATTCGATTTTTAATTAACTGGTTTCGATCAATGATTTGTGTCTACATAAGAAAGATAGAAAAATCCTTGAAATTTTACTTTAAACTTCTGATCCAATTTTGGTGAAACTTCCTCCATTCCTAGATCTTAGGGTTCAATTCGAAACGGCGCAATAGTTCTAGTTGTTTTGTCACTGATATTGTTATTACTGTGCTAATATAATCAAACAAGCTATCAATATCATCATCATCATGTCAGCCGAAAGACGTCCACTGCTGGACATAGGCCTCCCCCAAGGCTCTGCACTCAGACGGTCTTGTGCTTTCCGCATCCACCGCGGTCCCGCGATCTTTACAGGTCATCGCTCCATCTTGTTGGCTATCAACGTAATCTCAAATATTTCTTTGATTTTATAGAAATTTTCGAATACCCATCATCAAGACAAGGTATCAATGACACAAATATTTTTGGTATTTGATCTGATGTAATATATATATATATATATATATGATATAAGTATATAGAAATGTTTGTTCGAGGCCTCACGTTCTAGAGTTGTTAAAATTACTGTCAGATAAAAAGCTTCAAGGTATACAATAACGCATAAACTGTATGCGTAATGGCAATAAAATCTATCAAACTTGGACGGACTTGGGTTGAAATTGTCGCATTTATTTATTATTGTCGCGGGTGGTAGGATCTTATGCGAGGTGCGTCCGGATCGCTACCACCATTTTACTTGCTAATCCTGTCGATTAGCAGCAGTGCTTGCACTGTTGTGTCCCGGTGTGGAGAAAAGACAGCTGGTGTAATTACGGGCACAAGAGTCATTTCATCTTAGCTCTCTAGGTTGGCAACACATCTGCAAACCCCTCGGGGTTACGGGTGTCTATGGGCGGCGGTCATTGCTTTCCATCAGGTGCCTGCTGGCTCGTTTGTCTTCTTTTATATAAAATCTTGCGGAAAGTACAAGACCGGTCTGAGTGGAGAGCCTTGGAGTGGAGGCATGTCCAGCAGTGGACGTCTTTCGGCTGACATTTTTTTTACAACGAGCAAGTGGGTTACCGATGGTAAGTGATCACCACTGCCCATAGACACCCGCAACACCAGATTGCATTGGTTTGCGTGATGATGATGATAATATAAAAATACGTAGCAATGTATTGAAGTAAAATAAATTATATTATCCGCCCGATCCGTCTCTGCCTATAGAAGCGGTATAAGGCTCAATCGCATGAGAGCGATATATAAATTAAATAAAGACAAAACAAAAGATGGCGGACCGGATTAATGTTCCCGGTTCGATTCCCGCGTTTAAATACAATATACGATTTCTTTATTTATTGTTTCAGAGTTAATCCGATGTCCAGTAATGTGGATAAATCTTTGGTTCTTTCCTTTCTTGTGTTTCTATTTTTGGCTGGTAAAAGATACTGGACGGCCAATTGTTTTAATACTTTAAGTCTCAGAGACGTGTCTCGATGTTGACATTTGGTGCTTACCTAGAGATTTTTGGTACCTTAATGACAAAGGCATGGTAGGCCTATGACCTCTCAAGCAGAGGTTCGTGCTATGAAATTCATTCCTTTTCTCGATGGTGACACAACGTCACTACTCGACTACGTTCCGTATGATGAATATTCGTAGTCGGGGAACATACACAGCATCTAGCGTCATCGGCCAAAAGTACATCTCGATTGCGTTTGCGTTACGATTGTCAAATAGTATGAGAGTTGTTTGTTGTCGATACGTGCCACTAGTGGCGCTGCTAATGTGTATGTAGCTTGCCCATAGTAATTCAAACGCAAACGCGAACGCGATCGAGTGTACACACAAGTATATTTGGCCGTTGATTACTAGACGACCTGTGCCCTTAGTGTAATCAATAAGCACATAATACGTCTCGATCGCGTTTGCGTTAATGTGTCAAATAGTATGAGCATTGTTAAACGCGAACGCGATCGAGACGTATTTCTTGGCCTGGTCGGCGATTACACTAGGCGCTCTGTATATGTTTCGGTGGTGTGGTAAGTACACGACACTTTTAGGTGTTCTTGACGTAAAATGGATTAAGCAAAATTTTTCTCTACGATATCTATACTTATCTGTTTCGAAGGATTAGATCCACATTCCGCAAAGGTCGTGGCCACGGCAACGAAATCCCGCGCTTCCCGCCAAGTATACCTAGCTGTCAAACACAGGTATACAGAATACAGTAAAATAGTCACTTTCTGAAATCCGGTTCATATAATTGTGTAAACTGTGGAGAGCTTGGAAAAGTCTCGATATTTATAAAGTCTCGGTGTTTATGACATGGAAGGTAAACGAGCAAGTGAGTCACACTTATGGTAAGTGATTACCACTGCCCATAGTTTATGTCTCATAGTCTGTGTCTACCCGCAAGCCTGGGGGCTTTGCAGATGCGTTGCCAACCTAGAGAGCTAAGATGAAATGCCTCTTGTGCCCGTAATTACACCGGCTGTCTTACTCTCCACGCCGGAACACAACAGTGCAAGCACTGCTGCTTAGCGGCAGGATTAGCCAGTAAGATGGTGGTAGCGATCCGGACGGTCCCCGCATAAGGACCTACCACCCGCAATAGCCTAGTGGTTTGACCTACGACTTCTCACGCAGACACGCAGAGGGTTCTAGCGTTTACATGTCAGTGTGTGGTACAATGATATTATAAGTAAAGATATGTCAGATGCTCACATGACAATCAAAAAACATGTTCCGAACATTTTGACATTTGCGCGCAAGTTTGAACCTTATTACTACAATTTCTAGCTTTTTCTGCGCTTCGTTTTTGGCGTGCTGATTACATAAATTATCTACCTCTATTTTACACGACTGCGAAACGCAAAGGAGGGTAATGCATTTATCAGCCTTCGTGGTACTCTGGTGGTGGTGATCGTTGGGTCTGTGTGGTGTTTCATGGAGCCATATTTTTTGCACAGACGTAGCTTGTTTTCACTGTGATCGCGGGTGAGAAAATTGTTTATTAGTTCACAAGCGGTTTTTCCAGCGTTTCCTCTGTTTTTCATAAAGCTATATCAGAACCCCTTTGCAAGTAATTGTGGTAATTGTTGAAGACAGGCAGCAAACTGTTTAAAACGCCCCCGGCGCAGTTGGAACCTTGTTTAATTTAAAAAATAATAAAAACAAAAGGTTATAGAAAATAATGTTGCAAGGGATGCTTTGTGCAGTTGTTGTTAATTAATTTGAAAGGAAATTAGTGGTTTTACTTTTTTATATAAATAGGGGTGAGTGTTGTTTCAAATAGTATATTTAAGATGAATTCAGCATCAGCAGTGCTTGCTCTGTTGTGTTCCCGTGTGGATAGTAAGACGGCCGGTGTAGTTACAGGCATAGAAGCATTTCATCTTAGCTCTCTAGGTTGGCACCGCATCTGCAAACCCCCGGGGTTGCTGGTGTCTATGGGCAGTGGTGATCACTTACCATCAGGTGACCCTCTTTTACCCTTTGGGTACAGAACCCCAAAAAACATAAATTACGTAAACCATGCATGTTTTTTTTAAACACAGATCAAATGATACGGTATTAAGAGGCGGTGTTATTTTATTTGTTTGGCACGGGCAGCGGCGAAATTCCCGTGGGACGGCACGGTAAATAAATCGTGTGTTTGCGAGCGTTTATTGCTGAGTTGCATCCCAGGGTAGTAATGTGCAGTAGAGCGGTTTTAAAATTGACATTTTCTCTAAGTGATTACCTAGTGGTTTGACCAATGGCCTCAAGCAGAGGGTCGTGGGTTCCAGCCCCGGCTCGCCCCTTAAAGTTTTTCGGAATTAATTTGCGTAATTACATTTGTAATTTATGATGATTTTGAGTTTTTTTTTTCACGACAAGGAAGGCAAACGAGCAAGTGGATCACCACTGCCCATGGACACCCGCAACCCCGGGGGGTTTGCAGATGCCTTGCCAACCAATAGGGAGCTAAGATGAAATGCCTCTTGTGCCCGTTATTACACCGGCATTAGCCGGGTGACTAGACAAGTTATTTTCGTTGAAGTATTAGAAGGAGGCGTCCTGGCCCCCATTTCACCAACTTTACAATTGTCAGTTTTATATGACAATTCGAACTACATTTCTTTAACAATATGAAGCGCGCTAAAACAAAAGTTCTTCAAGTCAGCAGGAGTTGACACCGAATTGTCATTGAAAACTGACAAATGTAAAGTTGATGAAACAGGGGTCTCAGTACCCTTCATATTATCCATACTGTGAACTAATCAACACTGCGCCGCAGTTCATTGTGATTTTTAAACGGAACCACCTCCATGGCAGCCGGAAATTTGTTTTCAATAAACTAGAACTCGTTTTCGAGCGATATCACTCGTTTGTTCCGGTTCGAAATTAACTCCACACTGTTTATGTTATTATCTGACTCTGCGGTTCGCATTTCTATAGGTATGTATACTTTATAAAGTCGTGAGTTTAGTACTAAATCGTAGTCTTCCTCTAAAGAAAACATCGGGAGGATACCGCACACTCCTGCTAAGCAATTCAACGGTGTGTGAAGTTCCCAATCTGCGCTGGGCCCGCGTGGAAAATAGTGCTTAGCAGTTGGACGTAAATATGTTCAATGATGTTTTTAAAATAGGCGGGCGAAAACAAAACAATTTTTAGCTTAATTGAGCCATTAGAAAAACGCTATTACTCGCCAACGGCCTCAAACATTCTTATTCATCCGATTTCCACATATAATTAAATATCTTACACGTCTTCCTTTCTTACCAGACAGTTACTTTTGGCCCCGTAATCAAGCGATTATGAACTATATTCCGGTGTACTAAGGTCCTCGGTAGGGGCCGAGGGAGCGTGTCGCACCGGCAAGCTGCTAAGACTTCTACCTTTGCGTTAAAGTCACCCCATCAAATGTTTAGTGCGGTAGTAAAAAGACGAGCACAGTTTGGTGAAAAGCAGAGACATCAATGCCTTTTATTTTATTTTTTTATTGAATAGGGAGGCAAACGAGTAAGCGATCACCGCCACGCTAAGAGAGTCACTAGTCCGTTGCCGGCCTTTAAGGAGGAAAAGGGATAGAAGAAAGGGGGGGGGGGGATCGGGTCTCCGGCGCTCTCACTGACCGAACGGAACACAACAGGGGCGCTGTTGCTTCACGCCGATTTTCTGCGAGTTTCTGTGAGTTTCCCGTTCGAGCCGGTCCAGTGGTACCATCCATGAATCTTTAAGGTAGGATATTGAAGGTGGTATACTAAATACACATACACTCGTCATCATCATATCAGCCGAAAGACGCTCACTGCTGGACATAGGCCTTCCCCAAGGATCCCACGCATGACGATCGGTCGGTGCTACCCGCAGCCAATGGCTTCCCGTGATCTTTACCAGATCATCCGTCCATCTTGCGGGAGGCCTACCAACACCTTGTAACTTGAAAAGAAAAAACATGTATTTACATAACAAAGGCAGTTTACAATGACAGTAAATCCAAGCTAAAATTTAAACTAGAACTTAAGCTAAACTAAATCTAAATAAGGCCCCCGTGGCATGGTGCCCAAAAGGCTGGCAGCGCAGCGTGTCCTCGCTGAATAGCGATGCTGATTCCGCGGCTTCAAAAGTGGACACTGAAATGTTTTTTTTTTGTAGATTAATAAACCAGTAGAACTGATGGAAACTTCATAATAGACGTCATAGTCTAATAGAAATCACTGACTGTACTTTTTGTTGACTAGTCGTATGGTCATCTAACTTGCATATCTTTACCAAATTTCAAATGTCAATCCGTCCAATTGAAGTGTGTCAATTTAACTTGTAAATTTTGAGCTTACAAATTATTACAATTGATACCGAATAGTCATTGAAAACTGACATTTGTAAACTTTGTGAAATAGGGGTCAGACTTCACTGGAAACTTATAAAACCCCTCTTTGCGTTTAAAAAGTGAAGCAACTGCTCTTTGCAAACTGCGCTCAACATGTCTTTGGTAATTTAACCCAGTATTAGCAAGGAATCGTGTGATATCGTGCCAGCTATAAACTTATCTCTTCATTGTGCTGAAATAACATAACATGGCAAGTTTAATTCCGAATAGAGCTCGCGGTATTAACACCTAACTACTTCGGGAATAAAACTAAGAAAGAAAGAGGAATATAATCATCCCACGATAACTCTGCATAAGATGTTAATTGGCAAGCCAGAAAATCACGCTGTGGTAATACTTTTTTCATGTCACTCAGACATTTTTTTAATTAAAAATGGTAATGATAGTAGCAATCAAAAGTTGCTGTTTTTTTTTAAATATGGCTCTGTCCATTGGAGGACAATTTTGTTAGTGTTAGTAGGTTTTGCCTTTGTACGGTAAAAAAAATGTAGAAAACGAAATATGAGAGGTATTTTAATGGTGGATGGTGAATGAACGATGACCTGTTTAATGTTTAATGTGATCAAAAGTTCAAAACGTGTTGTTTGACTATAAATCAGTGTTCAACATACAATGACAATGCAAAGAAAAATCCGTTAAGCAGCTGGACCTGAACCAGCAACCTCGGTAATCCGTACCAGCTGCTTAACGGATTTTTCTTTGCATTGTCATTGTATGTTGAATTTCATTCTATGAATGTTTCATAAAAATAAAAACAAAAATAATCAATAAATCGATTATTTTCATTTATAAATCAGTGTTGCCATACACAAACTTTAGATTTCTAATGTTGTCAGTTCATTGCAGAGTTATCGTGAGACGACTATAGACTGTGTGGTTACAAACAATAATGCTCCAACTGTACTGTGGAACTATTTCTTAGCAAATGTCTCGGTGACAGCGCATTGCCCGACAAAGAAAATGATCGTGACACTTACTCTGAGAACGTTCTACGGTGGGCCAGGAGTCAAATGAGCCTACTGTACATGTGTTCGTACTTATGCAGAGATATAAGTTTCGTAATTTTGATGTTACAGAATAATCCTGTACCTAAACAGCAGTGTTGTGTTCCGGTGTGGAGAGTAAGACTGCCGCTGTAATTACGGGCACAAGAGGCATTTAATCTTAGCTCTCTAGGTCGGCAACGCATCTGCAAACCCCTGGGGTTGCGGGTGTCTATGGGCAGTAGTGATCACTTATCACCAGATGACCCACTTGCTCGTTTTCCTTCCTTCTCGTATAAAAAAAAATTAAAAATGCCGATCACGTAACATAAAATGTCTGACTCGATTGTCGGGCCTATTATTTTCTGGTTCTCTGTGTATCATTTTTAGGGTTCCGTATAATCAACAAGGAACCATCTGTCCGTCAGTCCGCGGCATGGTTCAGAGACAATTTTCAAAAAGACAAATCTATCTATCTTTATGTGTCTACGGTAAATACGCAAAATACGTGAGCTAAGAAGAAAAAAACGCGTTGCTCTTCCGAAAAATGAAATTGCTCGTTGATTTAGAATAGAATAGTTCAAATTATTTTAACTTATTCAAAAGCCTATTCCTTGAACGATATAACTACGTTTACCTCATTACCATATTACCTACTTACCCCAACATATAATTACGTTACCGAATCCATTCAGCGAAATTTCGATCGGATCTTTTTAATTTATTATCGATTCGTCCAGTAAATTTTGAGGAGGAACGCGAATTTCGCAAGTCGTTAATCGATTCCTGATACGATGGTCTGATCGAGATTAAAGAATCGAGTCGGTATTGGGGCCGCCTGTCACACCGTAGGAGAATTGGATGACGAAAATGTACCTAATATCTTTTTCTTCTTCAAGTGCCTCTCCAACTAGTGAAGGTCGGCTACCAACTTCTGGAATTCCTGTGCCCTAAGCACGACTTGTCGAATCCTGCATTAAGTTACGGTTATCGTATCGAGATCGAGAAATCTCATACTAAATTTTAGTTCCAAATACGCTCACGGGCGAGCGCTGTTCCAAACGTCATACAAAGTCGTTATAGTTTACTATTCGATTTTACGTGACGCAGGATTCGACAAGTCGTGCTTATTAGGGCACTGTCTGTCCTTAGCGAGGCGAAACAATTCGGATTTGCTCGCTATTCCAGTCCACTCTCGGATGTTGCGGAGCCACGACTTCTTTCTCCGACCAACTCGCCGCTTACTGGCTTCCTTGCCCATCATTATAAGCTGCAGAAGATTATATCTATCGTGTCTGAGCACGTGACCGAGATATGCAGTTTTTCGCCTCTTAATGATGGGCAAAAATTCCCGTCCCTGCTGCTGTACCTAATATGTTACCTTGCATTTTCTTTATGCCTTTATTCTGTGGTGCTCAATACAGCGTTATTGTATTGTACAGTCAGCAACAGTAGTAGCTAAGCAACCGAAGCGGTTACAATGATTTACACAAGCTCTTATGTATACATATAACAATAGAGCCGTGCTTCAGATCATTGTGACCGCTTAGGTTGCTTAGCTACTTCTGTTGCTGATTGTGTTGTATTGTAAGTTGACAATAAATTATGGCTGTATTTTTTAAAGCAAAAAGTGTCATGAAATCAATTTGCTCCTACGCTACCACACGTATTATGTCCGTCTTTGACCCCCTGGGTTTTCTTTGTCCTATCTTAATAACGGTCCTCTTCACCTGCTTTAATACGCGGGCAGTAACGATCGAGCTAGCTGCATCGCTTTCAACCGACTCGACTATACTGGCGATCCGACGCATGGCTGCACGACGAGGATATCCTAAGCAGATGTATTCAAACTGCGGTACAAATTTCAGAGGTGCAGACCGGGAACTTCGCATAGCAGCGGAGGAGTTGCTGAAAGATCACCGCCTGGTGGAGGAGACAACGTCACTTGGCATCGAGTGGAGGTTCAACCCCCTTGACGCTGCACACATGGGCGGGGCATGGGAACGACTCGTCGACTTTTTACTAGGTGCGCCTAATGCACTACCAAGGCCTGGAGAGTTTACTGATCAAGATTTGTGTCCGCGAATGCAGTGGCGCATTGCCCAGCGACTGACAGATCATTTTTGGTCGCGATGGATCCGAGAGTATCTGCCGGGCCTTCGCGAACGAAGGAGATGGAACAGGGACGACGGGCGGGGTGGCATCAGCATTGGTGATCTTGCTTTAATTGCAGATCCTACCGCGCCGCGCAACGTTTGGCCGCGAGGCCGTGTTGTTGCTACCACGGCCGGCCGCGACGGGCGTGTCCGCATCGTGGACGTGGCCACGCCGGGCGGCACGCTGCGCCGGCCCGCGACGAGGGTCGTCACTCTCCTGCGCACCACCGCCGACGAGTCCTCTTCTGGTCCTGCTCCTGATGTTGCCAGCCACCACTGATGCTGCTCTCGCAGCGAGGAGGAGAATGTTAAAAACTCCTTTTCGACAGCTTTACTTTTTATAATTTTTTTTTTTCATGTTTTGATTGATTTGTATGACGCTTCGACTTACGGATTAAAATATGAGACTATCGAAGGCGAATTTTATTGGAAAATAGATTTAGTTCATTACAACACGTGTAAGACAGCTAGCTGCCTCTGTGCGACAAATGTATGTCGTTATGCACTTCCTTCATCGACACTACGACACGTTTTAAGATAATTGGGTTTGGAAATAAGTCGGGGCTTTATAAATTTTTCTAATTTGTAGTTTTAATGACTGTATCTTTTGATCGAGTTGACTTAGAAGTTTTTCACAGCTTCAAGGCTTGATTATTTGATATGAATTTCAGCACGCTACGAGCTCGCATGCTAGATCCTCGTACCTCCACGCGTTTCAGAGAAAAAGGGTCTTGACAAACGGACAACAAAGTGATCCTACAAGGGTTCCGTTTTTCCTTTTGAGGTGCGGAACCCTAAAAAGGTCAGAATTTAATATACATTAGCTTATTCCAAATCATTATTGCGTATACGGTGTAACAGTCGTCCAGTATATCAACGAGGTATCGGGCTCCGTTTTTCTGAATCTTCCCCAACTTTTTTCGTAAAAATCGCTGATGCCCGACTTGTTTACGGTCTGCCGTATATTTTGCCAGTTTGCATGTATTTTCATGTATTCCGTCGCTGCTTATTCCGTGAATCACTTGGTTTTTAGGGTTCCGTACAACAAGCGGTAGGTACATCTAACCTAACAATAAAGATTTCTTTTTTAAAACAAGCTTTTCCTGCCGACTGTACTTTTTGTTGTCTGTACTTGTGCTGTTATCTAACCTACATATCCATACCAAATATCAAGTCGATGCCATTAACCGTTGAAGAGTTCTCTCCCGCGGAGACAATTCTGGTCGGGTCATCAGAACTTTACTCTCAGATTGTTGTTTTGTCATCAAACTTACATATACATACCAAATTTCAAGACAATCCGACCTATGGAAGCGGGTCCAATTTAACTTGCAAGATTTGATCCGAACATTACATACATACGAGTACATAGTATTTAGTATGTATGTAATGTTCGCATTGCAAGTTAATGTAAAACTTGTAAAACAACGGAACCCTCATTTCGTTACAGTCCGTCTGTCTGTCAATCCCAAATAAATCAAAATCTATAGGATACCTCTCATTGCGATAGAACCATGAAATTTGGCACGAAACAGTGTCTTGTAGCTTGTAGCACAAGCAAATGAAACAATCCGAAAAACAGTCGTTACGGAACCCTCGGTGCGCGATTCCGACTCGGATTTCGCTCCTTCAATAAAGAGCTTGTTTGCTCCGGTGAATAACAACGGTTGACCAAACTGAATTGGATGTAGATTAGCTACATAACTACGTTTGTTATTAACTCTCTTCTGGGTTGAATATGACTTGTTTTTGGATTAGATTGTATTGGGTCATGGTTGTAACGTGAAATTAGGGTGACTTAGGACTTTTGCACACTGTGTTCTTGTACGCGCAAAAGTAAATAATCTTACTCGCTAATCCTGCCGCAACGCAGCAGTGCTTGCACTGTTATTTTCCGATGTGGAGAGTAAGACAGCCAAGGAAATCACTGGCACAAGAGGTATTTCATCTTAGCCCTGTAGGTTGGCAACGCGTCTGAAACCCCCCAAGGGGGCTTGCGGGTGTCTATGGGCAGTGGACCATCAGGTGACCCGCTTGCTCGTTTTCATTCCAATTCCTGTAAATATAAATAACCTGTGTACCGACACAATGGCAAACTTGTCATGTCGCTGCTTGGTATCGTTTATCATACACAGTATGTCTGTACGTGTGTACATCATTAGAACCGAAACGGATGAGGCCGATATAGCGTTACGCACCTCATAGGTTTCTGTTAAGGGGTAGTCACTGCTGAGGGGTGGGGGTCGTATTTCAAAGTATTCGCGATACGTGCTATTGACATGAGGTGTCGGGTTGACATTAGGTTTTTGTTTTTTTGACACCAATTGACCTAGTCCCAAACTAGGCAAAGCCTGTACTATGGGTACTAGACAACGGATAAACATACTTATTTAAATAAATACATACTTATATACATATTAAACATCCAAGACCCGAGAACCAAAATTCGTATTCATCATACAAATCTACATCAATACATCTGCCCCGACCGGGATTTGAGCCCGGGACCTCAAGCTTCATAGTCAGGGTCTCTAACCACTAGGCTATTCGGTCGCACTATCATTCTATGTGTAAGTCATCTAATTTAATGGTAAAAGCAAGGAGTGTGAGGAATAATATCTTTATTATTTTGTTTTATAGCTTTCTATTGTGTTAGACATAATGAAAACGGGATATTGACTGCGATTAACTTATAATTTTGATGAGCTCCCGATATTTCGACGCAGTTACTTGCATCACTGGATCATTTAAAACAGCTTTCTATTGATTTTTTCTGTTGCTTTTCAAATGAAGCCTGAAACGGATTCCTTTTTCGGTTAAAGGTTCTCGAATGGCGTCCGCGGACCGGGAGGCGAGCTGTCGGTAGGCCTCCTACAAGATGTAGCGACGACCTGGTGAAGATCGCGGGACCGCGGCGGATGAGGAAAGCATAAGACCAGTCTGAGTGGAGAGCCTTACGGGAGGCCTATGTCCAGCAGTGGACGTCTTTCGGCTGATATGATAATGATGATGTAGTAACAGTAGTCATAAGTTCATTTGGCATAACAGAGTTTTCTTCTACTTACAACAATAATGTTGCAAGTCGTAAATAATGCACACATGTGCGTTTCACCTTTCCCTTAACAGTTGCATCGAGTAATGGCAGACGTCAATATGTCGAGACATTAATACCCCTGTCCTTGGGTACACTCGGGATACCCTTTTCCCATTGTTGAATTAATTCTTTGTTTATGGGGGTTTAATGGCGGTCTTTATGGCGTTGACATTATTGTACATAAAGACGTTAATTGGTTGAGATTCCTTCGGGTTCTTTTGTAGTACCATTTTTGCCTAATTTTAAAAAGCAATACAATGAAATCGGCGCATTGTTCTGTAAGTATGTTTGTTTTTTATAGAAAACGGTATTCTGCGGCGATACATAAATTCTATAATCAAATCTTAGGCAAAAGACAACGAATTAACAAAAATAGTGATAAACTGTCACATTTTTGTGTACTTACTACTACCTACTTAAAATGCTCGAATTTGTTTTTATTTTTTAAAGGAACACTATGTTGGTAAGATTAACGTCCCAGAGTTCGACGCCAAGTCCAATAATTTACACCATGCTCGTCACTTTATTGTAGGCGCACACAATGGGGGCACCAGTGTCTTGCAGTGGGATATTATCTTTTCCGTTAATTCAAAACACAAATTTTACATTTTCAATTTTAGGACTCACTTTTTTGTCCGTCCCTAGTAAACTGTTCCTCTCCGCTACTAAGGTTGGCTGGTAGAGATCCCTTAGAGGGATAAGTCCGATAAGTGATTGTTTACAACTTGTGTTTTTATCCTGTTGTTTTGTTTTACAATAAAGTGTTTACTTATTTAATTTTTGTATTCACCAATTCCATGCCTCTAGTCATGCTATAATTCTCTCTAATATTGTTTTCATGAAAACCCTGCAGACCCGACGACGCTCACGTCACATTAGTTCGCGGAGTCATATTGCATTTGGGTGAGATTTGTGTGGCGTTAACGCTGATACGAACCACCTAAAGTCACTGCGAACTCGCTACGTTGTCGCGTAAATCTTGATCGGTGACAAATGGGGGTTTGAACATGCCACGGAGACCATCTTATTATCTGTCCATGATTCTGTTAAATTTGAGGCAAACTTGAGGAGAACTACATTTTACTAGTGGTCCAAATTTTACTTGTAACGTGCAACACTGCCATACGAATCAACACATATCATACAGTCCTATCACCACTACAAAACTACACGGAGACGCTTTTCGGAACTCTCTGCAAGCCCATTCTCAAAGCACCAAAACCAGCGTTCAATGTGCTACCGGTTATTCTGCTGACAAGTAAACCATAATCTCAATTTAGTTAGTTACAAAATCAAATCAGAAAAAATATGGAATTTGTATTTGGGTATTCAGGGGCAGGGTGTCACACTTCCGTGAGATAAAGAAGGAGTTTTAAGTTGGAATTATGCTCAAAAGTAATTTTAACCTTAACGTTAGTTTTGACAAGAATTTATTTGGTTTTAGCTTCAGGTCACAACTAGTAGTGGTCTTGGATTTAGGACGTCCCTGGAGTGTGCATTTCGGAGTGCGTCACCGCTGTTGACTATCGGACTTAGTAATATATTGACTACCTTCCCTGCTCTGTCCAAACAACAGACTTTGATGAGCTGCACTGTGGACCGCAAAGGAACCAACATTGTTTTGTTAATACACTCTACTACTACGTTCGTTTGTGGACAATAAGTCGGATGTATGTGGAGTTATCTACTGCTCATGAGCTAGATTAGTTGTAGAAGTTTTACCTTTGGTTTTTAAAGACTATAAGCAGTCTCTAGAGGCAATGCATAGTTTTTTATGGCTGTGCAAGATAACACGGGAGCGGCATATTCGACAGAAAGTTTGGCAGGTATACATGTATAGGAAGGACAGGACCGTGTTTTATAAAGCTACAAGTTACAAGAGGAAGTCTCATTCTATCACCTTTTGTTAGAAAGATACTTCCGCTTGTAAATTACAACTTGTAGCTTTATATGTAATACACGACCCAGGAGGCGCGCGGAGAACCAGAGCCGAGTTTATGTCTTTTGGCTAGCTTATTTTGTAGATTCTTAAACAACCTGTCGTCCATCCAACACTTATTTGCGCTACTGGATTATATCATCAGCAAGCCCCTCCCAGTAATGGACAGAGATTTTAAATGTGCGCTATCCCGACTGGCGCAGTCATAAATACTCAGTGCTTTTAATGGCATATGAAAACCGCGCTCGTATTAAATTTAATCACTATTATAGCCCAATGAGAACTGCCAAACTTTCAATGACAATCCGAGTTTGTTGTTAATTTTTTACGGTACCCAAAGGGCGTTTTTAGATTGCCGTGTATTTGTGCGATTTTTCAGGCGAGGAGCATGCCTTTTGCAAATAAAAGGAATATAGGATAGGAATAAGCTATCCCGTGGTCTGTCACGCTTATGCCGTGAACAGGGAAATAAAGGCTGATGATAATTATGAAAGAAAAGTGACGGAATAACCGTTCCGAGATGACAACAGATGTGTTAAACATATGAGCTTTTGCTCAACAGCGGGCTGCAGAACAGAATAAAGACTTAACTAAGAAATAGTGTGAAGTATTTTACTCTGTCGCAACCGTATATCTCAGCATGACTTCTCAAGTGTGGCCCAACTTTGCAAAACTTGGAAATAAAATTCATATCCGGACTTTAAACCCGGGTGGTGTTTCAGTTACGTCCGCCCATGACCCGGGCTTATCCGCATTTATAACGGGACTTATAATGGGGGGGGGGAGGTTTATTTAAGGAGTGATTTATAACGAAAAAATGTGCAGTCTGTATTTTGTGCTCTTAATAAAATAGACACATGATCATACTTAATTTCAGTAATGACAGAAAATTGGTAAAAGGGAAAGCTAACCATGACTTACAATATAGGTCTGGCACAACTCACAGGTACGACTTCTATCTCGCGCGAGAACAACTGCCCGTCCATTTCGGCCACTCATATAATATCGCGCGACAAACAAAGCCGCGGCCAATCGTGCCAGTCAGACAGCTGTTCTTTTAATTTTTTTTATTAAACGTAGAAAAAAGCTCTGACGCATGAAAATTTGTACGAGATAGATTAAATGTCCTACTGCCTGATACAATCCCACACCGTCAATGTAAATTCATAGCAATAAAAGTGACAAGCAGAATGGCAATTATTGAAATTAACGTGTCAAACACGTATATTTTATATTTGTAAAACTTCTAGTCCAACATACAAAATCAAAGATTAAGTTCATCTTCCCTGCACAGAGCGCTTTGAATTCTTATCCGTATTAACTTATAACGCTTACTGAAGGAAATAACATCAAAGACATAGTTAAAAGAATTCATCTTGATATAACATGTGCTTATGTTCGTGACGTAATCGTATTACTCTTGATATCACCATTATTTACATATTTATCCACCTTTTTTTTCACATTACATACTTATTTCTTTCCCCTTCAAAATGATCTCGGCATTTCCCAGTGTAGGGACGGGGAGGTCTCGTGTACCGATTTTAAAAGTGGTACAACTTTATTGCTTCCATGTAGTACCAATAATATCAACATTTATCTTTATTTTCCAGAATACGGTTCGGTAGGTTAAACAGTGCTTGCTCGGTTATGAATTCAAAATAATGACATTCCACACTAACAAAATTCCTTGCGTTTCTCTTACACTGTTCAAAAATGTCCTGGGATCAAACGCGTATGGGAGTCCGCACATAAATAAAAAATAAAATAAATAAAAATCATTTATTATCAGATCATTATAAATCCATATATCGTTAGTGACAATGGTTCTGCTTACGAACTATATTAGTGAATAAATAATAAATACCGTATCATTACTTTTATGTCACTGAAATTAATTGAGTCATGTAATAGAATAATTTGTATAATAATTATAAAATGTCAGTGTAATGAACCACAATTGAATAAAATAAAATAATTTGGAATAAAAATTAATGTCAACAACAATTTTGTACCAATGAAATAACATTAATGATGCAATAAATAACAATAATAATAACATACCTAACAAATAAATCCCTACACAATTTTGAACATTGTAGGTATGTTCACAATACAAAACAGGATAATGGTAGAGATCCCTTAAAGGGATAAGTCCACCTTTGTACTCGAATTTGATTGTTGTAACTTGTGTTTTATCCTGTTTTCTTTACCACACAATACTACAAGGAGACTACAAATCAAAACAGGCAATAGGCGGAATTATCGCTTAAAAGCGATCTCTTACAGACAGCAAATATACGTTACGTTATATTATGAAAATGAAAAAAGTTTATTCGAATAACACACAACATAAAATCCTCCTAAATCCTGTTTTTCTGTAATCTCCTTGTACTGTTTTGTGGTTTTCAATAAAGAATGTTTGTATTGTAAAATCAGCTTCTGGATCCTGTGCTAGGAGTCCCTGTGTTAATGTTTGTTTTATTAATGCATTCATACTTTACAATGATTCTTGACAAGTAAAGTTTTCAGAGCTGAAGAATAGATATGATAATGACAAATATGATACTTCTGGCTTTTAGTCAAGCCCCAACTTAGAGAACAAGCGGTCCCGCTTTTCCGCGATCAATGTACCAGATTATTAAAATCTGGTACAACCGGCCATCCCGGGCGAATCTTCCCCTAATACAGTCGTATATGCCCCGTAAAGGCTTACCGGGATCAAAAGTTCCCGGATTGTGGGAATAACACATACACTGGGATATTAAACCTTTTTTGCCCGGGAATATCTTTCGAGTTCTTAGAAATATTACCCTGGCAAACGTTAGGTGAATATTAAAAATTTTTTTTTTCTTCATAGGTTTTGTTTGTATTAAAATGTTTTTTATTGAATTGATAAGCCATGTTAGTCTAGTGGTCTGCTCAAGCAGAGGGTCATGGGTTCGAGTTCGGGCTTAAACCTCTGAGTTTTTCGGAATTAATGTGTGAAGGAAAACACCGCGTCCAAATCGGTCCATCTGTTTAGGATTTATGATACCACATACATACATAGAGACACCCATACATAGATACACAAGTCGGAATTTTAAAGCTTTTGCCGTCGGGGGTAGAAAAATTCTTCAATTTTGTATTTAAAGACAAACAATGTTATTGTTGTAACTTGTGTTTTATCCTGTTTTTTGTACAATAAAGTGTTTACTTACTTACTTACAAGCTAAGTGCAAAATTGAAGATGACAAATTTTTCACTGAGAAAATGTATGTTCTAGATTATAGTGAAATAAAAACGGATCACTCACGTATATAAGTCGAGTTTAGCCCGCCATGTTAATAATAAAAATGACAATGAAAACCAGGGTAGTTGTGTGCCGCTGTCAGCTGCGTCTAGTAGTCGCGCGAGCAGAGCGGCGGCGCGCAGTGTGCGTCTCGCCGCCGCTAGGTCGTGCGCTCCCAGAGGAAGGACTACGAATTAGTCCGAAACATGTCGGGCTAAACTCGACTTATATACGTGAGTGATCCGTTTTTATTTCACTATGATTGAGTCTCACGGTAGTTTCATGTTAAAATATGTTCTAGATTATGAATAATTGTCAGACGTTGTAGAAAACTGCGCATCAACTGCTTAAAAAAAACCTGTCCTCAAGTCTTGATAAAATGTTTACGTCACAAAGAAGTAATCCGATGTTTTAGAGTGTAGAATAGATTGCCCGACGATCAAAACTGCCCATTCTTATTTTTGCTGTCAAAAACAACGTAAGATTATCATCTATATGGTATTCCATGACCATTACCGCTATAGTATTATTTCAGCGAATATAATGACGTTATACATATAAAAAATCCTCTATAACATACTTACGTTTCTTCTAGACTACACCATATTTGGCACAAACTGCTCTACCGCGGTTTCTCGAAAACAACAGCGGTGGTTGCTTTAGAGGCGATCTAAAAATGTGTTCACCGATTGGATTCGCCGATTTCACAGCTTAGCTTGCCCGTTTGCACGAGTGCTAAGCTATGCTAAGTTATGACATTGGCGATCTTAATTAAAGAAACATACACATCCTTAAGGTGGTAATGGACTTAAGTTCTGATCAGCATTCTAGCGAATGTTACGTTACAGGTTCTCTCTTCTCTTCTTCTTCAGCGCATTTGCGTTTTGCCCACCGTTGGGCAAACGCGTCTCCAATTTACATTACAGGTTAAAGCTTGTATAACAAACAGTGGCCCGATCATGAATATCCGAATCCTACGTAAGGTAATCGAGTAGTAACGTCATCGAGATTTTTTTTGACGTTTGGAACAGTGCCTCCCGTACGCACGTATTTGGTACTAGAATTAAATATGAATTTAGCGCAAAGAACATAGCGTATGTTTAGTCGAGAAAACGTTCGTTTGGCTATATCTACTAGTTGTTTAGTTCTTATTTAGTTCAATAAATTTAAAACGTAAGTGAATACCGAGGTCGGTTGAGAAAGAGATCTCCCAAGTCGGGTATCACTGGCAGGACCTTGAAGCCACTGCATAGGACCGTGATGCATGGAGGTCCCTACTGCGAGCCCTATGTCCCTTCTGAGGGATTACAGGAACACATCATCATCATCAAGTGAATACAAATGTTTATCGCCAAATTTGGCTACACAACTTAGAATCGGTACATCTATCGTGCGAAAGAAGCAATAATCCACTCGCGGCCCATAACTCGCGGTATGCTGATCGCGCGGTTTACTTTGGTCGGTAATACCGCGATTTACATGAGATTGTACTATTGGTAGGTGTCGGGCGAGTTGCTTGCGAGTTTTTTTTAAAAAGCTCCTCATTTGAAGTGTAACTGTAGCAATTTAATGGCATGACCCTCGTTAACCTCTTGTACGCGGGAAGGAAAAAAAATCTCTATAAAAGTATCTTTGACTTTAATAAGTGCTAATCTTAGAGATCAAAATAAAAATAGAAAAAAGACACCCTTGAAATTAGCACGAAATCGTGCGGCGTACCGTACGAGAGGTAGTCGCTTTCAACTTGACATCTGACTGACCTGATAGTGGTACGAATATACTTTTCCAACTCGATAGTGCCAGTTGCAACTTGCCCACAGCACAAGCACTAAACTGTTGGTAAAAATCGAAAGCTTATTCAGTAAATTGACTTTTAAAGGCTCTTTTATTCACGTCTTTTTGTAGTTTACCTGCTTTCGGAGAGACCATGATATCCAAGAAGAATGAGCCGCTAGAAACTTGGCACAAAGTATTTTTTTCTAAAAATAAGTTTAGTTACAATAGCTCTTGCAATACATATCCACAAATTAATTACACAAGTAATAAAGAAAACTCAACACGAAGACATAACATAAGACGTATCCACTCTACTTTTCAAGGAGTTTTCAACATGACATGAGTCACTTAATCAGTAATGGGCTAAAATAAGTAATACGTAGTGTGAAGAGTCAAATTTTAATGGCCCCTATGAATTTTTTTTTTCACATCATCGCCAGCCTTGTCTTACGTCTGTTGTGCACAGGCCTCCTCTCCGAATGAGAGGGCTTGGGCTAGTGCGGATTTAACCATCCGACATTTTTGCTCGACTTCCGTTCGAGAAACCATAGTAGTGCTGCCAAAAGTAATCTGATAGTTTCGTCCCGGTATACCGATGAAATTTGATACTTCCCCGGAAATATTGGCTTGATCGGCGCCCCAAGGATTGCGTGAGGTGCGTAATAGCCTACCCATATCCTACCTACTTTTCCGACCTCATATAACAACTTTGAGGTCTCTCCAACCCCAACCTTACCTGGTAAGAGTACGGTTTATTTTTAAAAAAAAATTTGAACGAAGATACGCCGTTTCGAAAGTTAGGTTGTATGTTAAATATTTGTATTGCTCGGAATATTTTGAGGTGCAAATTTGCCGTTTCGTTTTTGTTTTTCGTTCGATTCTTTTGCGCCCGTTCAATTTTAGGGAAGCAATGTTGGTATCGACTGTTTTGTACAAAATAAAATGATCGTTGGTTTTTTGGAAAACAGTATTGTAAAGTTACCGACATAGCCCGAAGAATTTCGAAACTTAAGTGGCAGTGGGCGGGGCACATTGCCCGCAGAATTGATGGCCGATGGGGGTCAGAAGGTTCTCCAATGGCGTCCACGGACCGGGAGCCGAGCTGTCGGTAGACCTCCAACAAGATGGAGCGACGACCTGGTAAAGATCGCGGGACCGCGGTGGATGCGGAAAGCACAAGACCGGTCTGAGTGCAGAGCCTTGGGGGAGGCCTATGTCCAGCAGTGGACGTCTTTGGGCTGACATGATGAGTATTGTACAAATGGTATGGACTAAAATAGTTCAAACGTAATTCCATAGATGGCGCTGTACCACTTTCAAACAGGATAACCTAATGTTGCCCTACAATACTTAAGACCCATGAGTATTTTTGTTATCTGTGAGAATTAGAGATTAGAATTGGAAAGATCTAAGAGAAACAGCTCAAAGGATAATAAATTTACCTGTTTAACATAAACGGTGTTTACTTTTGAGACTTTTCGGAGTGGTTGTGCTACCTTCATACCGAATTTCAAGTTTCTAGGACATCTGAAAGTACCCTTTAGGTTTTTGGAAATCGGCAATTTGTATGGAAATAGCCTTTTTAATTACTGTCTCTTGATTGCGTTGACTTAGAAGGTTGAATTTTTCACAGCTTCAAGAGACCGCAGGCTTGAGTATTTTATATTAATTTCAACATGCTACCTCCACGCGTTCCAGAGAAAAAGGGCATTGACAGACAGACAGACAGACGGACAACAAAGTGTTCCGTTTTTTCCTTTTGAGGTACGGAACCCTAAAAACAAATTCAAGTACAAAGGCGAGTTTATCCCTATAGCCAACCTTAGAGTGGTGGAGAGGAATAGTTAGTTAGTTTAACGCCTGATTCAATAAATTATGAATTACTGGGGACCGACAATAAATGTCTTTAAAAATTGAAGATATTGAAAGCCATAGTACAATATATACAAACTCATGAAATAAACTCATACTCATACTCATATAAAGTTAGTGAAGTAGGGGCCAGGTCTTTAATGAAGTTGCTCAAAAAGTGGTACATTTTGTAGCTACGTTTCATGCGGAAAGTAGTATTTTTCGTACTAGTGCTTTTTACTTTTCCAAGGCTTCGCCGGCACCCCTCCGCCTTCCGCCGCCTGGTCGCTGGCGGGTGGTGGCGGGGCGGCTCGCCCCCTCTTTGTAATTTTTTCGCAAATGTATTAAAAAACGTCGTTTGGTACACGTGCGGAAGTGTCATTTTCACTCGTCCCGAGTCTCGACCCTCGCCTTGCGGCTCGGGCCTAGACACCTCAGGACTCGTGCATAATGACTTACTTTCCGCACTCATATCAAAAAGTACTAATACAAGTCAACCCGCCATCTGGCCTCAGTGAATAAACCGTTTATTTTAAATGCAATCAAAAAGGCAACATTGTTAAATACCGATGCATTATCAAGAATAATATATTCGTTTTTATTCGTACGGTGAAGTTTTAGGGCCGAGTACAATTTATTGCTGGTAACTTAATACGGCGCAGTTATCGACGCTTCGATGTAAAAATACGTCGGGTTCTCTGTAAAAAAGTAATGAAGGCAAGTAATTTAAGGGTTACTCTTTTTTATTTCTTTGATATCTCGATTTCTTTCTCGGTTTTTACATGAAAAAAAACAACTGATCTTGATTTTGCTATTAGATGACTGGCCCGACGCCATTTTATTTAATTCAAAAAGTTTTTTTTATTAGTTCAAGTGGTTGAGTCTTTCCAATTATCTCATTCAAATGACTAAAACCTATGATAATTTCCAAAAAAAAAACTGTTATGGTTTACTGTGACTGGGTTGTTTTAATAGTCGCTAAACGTTTATTAAATAAAATGTGCAAGAAACTGTTTTTTTTTTCAAGGCAGTTTTTTTCGAACTTGGCTCTCACTTCCGTGCACATTATTACACATCCAAATATAAAGGGTATTATTACAACGTCTTTATTTCTGAGAACTATATTGGACGCTTGTAACGACGCGATATTTGATATCTTTGAAGATATTTCCAATTGGTTTTGTTTCGAGTCACAGATATTGACAGATACATAAGTATTACTGCTATAATAAAGCTACATATACCTTGGAGTATTGAAACCTTAAATTATTTTATTCATCTATTAATACAGCAAGCGAAAACTTTTAATTACGTGTTTAAGATTACTAGAGGAGTGAGAACTGCGAATCACAATACAATACGAGAAATCTTTATTTTATTGAGCACCACATGACAACAAACAAAACAGAGAAAAGGTACTGTACGAGGTTATACCTGTGGTCTTTCAATAAAAAGTAATTTATTTACTATAAAACACTGCATTGTTTCCATCTCTAACAAGCTTCATTGCCAGAAAAAAAACTTAACTCATACTTAACTGTTTTCTAAGACAACACAGCGTTAGCGTACCAGTTTAAAATGATTCGCGCTTAATTAGGTACATTAAATTTAGACATATTCATAGAGAGATATTGACCGCGATTACATTCCTACGTAAAGTGCATTGATACAGTAACAAAATAAACAGATACCACCTCAAAAAATTGCTTGTCCGCGTGCGATGAAGCGGTGGCGTATCTGTTTATTTTAAGTCACCTGACTTATGCCATTATTCATAAACGTCACTCAAGTCTCCATTAGTTAAAATAGGTTTAGTATACTTCTTACTAACAGAAATGTCAGTGTGATAAAAAAAGACAACCGAACTTTAACGGCATTTTAGTTAAAATAGGTTTATGAATAACAGGGTTAGTATCCCTTGATGTTTGACATTATGTCAGTCTAATAACAGCTAATGAGTGAGGGCCGCATTTTTTCAGCGCTGAACAAGTGCATGGCTTATCTTTAATATTTTATATATCGATGGTTTAGTGGTTGGTACTCTTGGTGGTTTGGTTTACCCGTGTACTGACCCGTGTCCCCGTATGTATGTATGTGTGTGTGTGTGTGTGTGTGTGTGTGTGTGTGAATGTAACTGCGTCACCTGCACCATCCTAGAGTGCAACGATTGTAAGGCTACCATTTTTGATACAACATGCAAAGAGCTTTCCCAGAAGAGCTTTTCCCGCAAGACAATATCAAACTTCCCCAGTCATGTCGGCTCATTTGACGAATGAAAGTATTGATAGCGCACGCGCGCTGAATATTAACGTCTCCAGCGGAACAGGGTCAAAGTATTATCATTAAGATAGATGAGGAACTTTGGCGGCTACGATTTTTCATGTATGAGTCTTCCCGGTAAGTTAATTTGAATCTGTGTAGCTTAGGCATTTTATACATACATACACACATATATCGCGCCTCTTTCCCACGGGGGTAGGCAGAAACTATGGCTCACCAGTTGCTACGATCCTTACACACCTTTAGCCTCCTCCACATTCATACAACTCTTCGTACACGCTCGCCGGTTCCGAGTACTACGCACCTGACCTTTAGGCATTTTATGTTACGCACATAGTTTTTGATATTTGATACGTAATTCCGCACATAAATTCCGAAAAACTCAGAGCGAGCCGGGATTTGAACCCACGACTGTTTGGGAGGCCATAGGTCAAACCACTAGGCTGTCACGGCTATACGGCTGACTTGATAATAAGTTTGCAATTGAACGTTTTGCCATTACCATTGGATAGTACCACCAATGGATCTAAGTTGTTTTTTTTACACGACGAGGAAGGCAAACGAGCAAGTGGGTCACCTGATGGCCCATAGACCCCGGATGGTTTGCAGATGCGTTGCCAACCTAGAGAGCTAAGATGAAACGCCTCTTGTGCCCGTAATTACACCGGCTGTCTTACTCTCCATAACACTGCACAACACTCATAGGGAAAATCCGCTTAACTAGCACTGGTAAATACTGCGTATCTGCTGCACTGCTGCTTAGCGGCAGGATTAGCGAGTAAGATGATGGTAGCGATCCGGACGGACCTTGCCTTGGTCCTACCACCCGCAATACTAAGTGATACAGAAGTGCATCACTACGTCACTCGTTCCATTAATGGTACTGTGGGAGTAGCCTAGGAGGTAGGCACTGGAGAGGAACGGGTTCGCGTTCTAATTGCGAAATCTAATGCCCTGTTTAACAGTTAGTAGTAAATAGACACACTCTTAGATCGAGACTGGGCTATATTTCTCAAGTAAAGACAGGGGCTTAAAACTAGTACAATGTTTAAGAGAGAGAGAGAGAGAGAGAGAGAAACATTTATTCACATACATTCGACACATACAGAAAGATGAAACAGTACATTTAAAGGAATAGAATACAATGGAATGGAAGCTTTCAAAGACCCAGCCCGACTGATCTGACTCCGAGCAAAGACTGTTCTTTATTCTAAATCCGTTCTAAATTCAAAACGAGATAGATCAGTCTAGCTTGCCAGACCTGCATCATAAGCAGCCTATCTCTACAGTAGGTACTATAAAAAAAAAACCTTCGAAAAAAAACGTTAAATAATCTTCTAAAATAATGATAAATAAATAAAATAAAATAAAATAAAATGCGTTTATTTCGGACAGCAGAAACTAAAGCCTAAAGTTTTATGGCCTGGCACTAAGCAGCAGAAATACGAAGTCGGTGCGGTGCGAGCGGAATATTCTTTGAATGAAGCTAAACGCGTCAGCAGTGGAGGCGGAGGTGTTGCATGGAAACATACATTTGCCGCACAGATATAACTATTTGTCATTAGTGGTCGCGGGTGAGCAAAGTAATTGTTTTTAGTTCCAATAAGAGTAAAACTAAAATCGCGTTAAATTACATTTGAACAGCGTGAAAGCGATGTTTTGACAAATCTTGTGAGGCAGTCGCGAATGATGACAAACGTGCGGTGCGTGCGCATGTGACGAGGGAGATGACATTGTGCGAGAGAGCGAGGGATCACGGCGAGAAGCGAAATAAATACCTGTTAACCCTATTTCTTTTTTCTGCTGTCTTTTTCGCTATCGCATTTCTGTTAGTAAGAAGAATACTAAACCTATTTTAACTAATGGAGGTTTGAGTGACGTTTATGAATAATGGCATAAGTCTTGAAGCGAAACTACGTATTGCCCTACCGCATTGGTTCTTACCCTTTCAGTGACGCGGGACCATTTGGCAAAATTTCTCTCTTGTCATGGATCTCATTACAAACTGTCAGTTTAAAGTGACAATTCGATGTAAATGGCTGCCTTGAAGTGTTTTTGTTTTAATGCGCTTCATACTGGACCCTATTTCACCAACGTTACAAGTGCCAGTTTTCAATGACATTTTGCTGTCAGTTGCTGACTTGAAGAGCTTTTGTTTTGGCGCGCTTCATATAGGCAAAGAAATGTAGTCCGAATTGTCATTGTAAATTGACAATTGTAAAGTTGGTGAAATAGGGCCTGGTTTGATATTCGTTTGACTTCCTTGTCGTATAAAAAAATACTGGTAATGAAATCTAGATCGCATTGTCATTGTAAATTGACCAGTAGAGTAAATGCAACGCAGTGTTACTTCGACTTGTAGTCACTAGTTTAATGTTCATTATCCGACTGCCGAAGGAGGGTTATGTTTTTCGAGTGTACCTATCTATTTTCTATGTATGTATATATGTCTAATTCCTTGGCACGCTCTGTGGCCCTTTGACGGATTATAATAAATTAAATAATAAAATAATTAAATAAAAAATAAAATAAATTAAATAAGAGGGGGCAAACGAGCAGGCGGGTCACCAGATGTAAAGCAATCACCGACGCCCATGGACACCTGCAACACGAGGGGAATCACGGGTGGACATAAATTTGAGTTGTCATTAGATTCGTCTCAGTTGTGGCAGTGACAGGGTTTATTTATATAAGTTGATTGTTTTTACCTGACTGCGAATGTGTTTATTGCAGTCGGGTTGTTTGCTAAGTCATCTTTCAATAGCCAGACTCTAGCCCCTTTATTCATAAACGTCTGTCAAGCTTCTGTTAACTTAGCAATCGTTTGTCTTTGTGTGGCAAAGACAAATATCAAAGTAACAGATAAAGACAAGAGATTGCTAAGTTAACAGAAGCTTGACAAGCGTTTATGAATAAGGGGGCTACTATAATTAGATATTATCTCGCAGTATCTCCAGCAATCCGCTCCTTCTGTGACTACCGCAATACCCTACATCCCGTTTCTCGCACACGCGTTAACCGAAGCTTCTAACTGAGGCGTTGGCGTCACTAACTATGTTTATTTATGATGGAATATATGTACATAGGGTTTACTAAGTTTCTGAGGCCCGAGTGCGAATATTCGAGTCTGACGCTATCGAGAACTTTGTATGACGTTTGGAACAGCGTCCGCCCTTGAGCGTATTTGAAACTAAAATTCATGCATAAGCATTTAAGATTTTCAGATTGGTTCAGACTGGTTGTTCTATAAGAGCCACCTTCATAACAAATTTTAGGTTTTTAGGACAACTGCAAGTGCCCTTTAGGTTTTGATTTCACGGCAATTTGAATGAAAACACCCTTTTGAACCCTCCACGAAAAAGAGGGGTTTTATAAGTTTGACCTGTGTATCTGTCTGTGGCATCATAGCCCCAAACGGATGGACCGATTTCGATGCAGGTTTTTATTTATCGAAAGCTGGTTTGATCGAGATGGTTCTTAGCTATATAAGTTTCATTGAAATCGGCTCACCCGTTTATGATATACTTATTGAACTTTGAAATTACAATGTCGGGGGTTTTCAACTTTTCTAAGTTGGTTAGGTTTCACAGGTTTTTGAATATTAACTTCAGCATGCTAAATACCTCGGCGCGTACCAGAGAATAACACAGGACAGACAGACAACGTGATCCTATAACATATCGGTTATACGCTCCGCGTCAGTTCAGTGTATCATTCTGGTCAAAATGACGAGAGCATGAAGAGAGACTGATGAAAAATATTTTTTTTAGATAATATTCATCAGAATGATGGACTAAACTGACGCCATAATAAGCGTGTAACCGATGGCAATGGGTTCCGTTTTTCCTTTTGAAGTACGGAACCCTAAAAAGCACATTAGGTATATCCATCCATTGCTACAGCTTAGACCGAGCGCTATTTTTTACCTTTGAAACAAAGCATAAACACATTTTCATTTATTCTATCAGTGAGCTACAAACGCTTCCATATTGCCTATCTGTCCGTTATTCTTTTTGTACGAAAAGCAATTATTCAATTTTTCCACTAGTGCTGGAGTTCTGTGAAAATGTTTGACGAAAATTCATGTTCCTACATGTTTCAGATTTTTATTTATTCACCAGTGCGTGTTTGGATAAGCCGAATGGTGTAGAGATACTGTGAAATATAAATATCTTTGTTTTTTTTTGTTTAAACCCAAGGGGATAATTAAATACAAAAATCAGCCAAGTGCCAGTCGGACTCGCGGACCGAGGATTCCTTACCTAATGCATTATACATAACGAAAACGGGATATTGATCGCGATTACCTTATAGGTTTGATGAGCTTACCTAATGCTTTGTGTCAAATATCATTATTGTAGGTCAATGGGAAGTAAGTATATTTTATCTTAAGGGTTTTAATATACTTGGGATATTTTTTGAAAATATGCAGAAAGACCAGAAAAATAAATTGTTGAACTGGCATACCGTGGTGACGCGCTACCAACTGCGCCATCCGAGCAATCTTTGGTAGTAGTGAAAAAATCCTGTTCACTTTTCAGTCTATTAGAAATTACTTTGTGAATCGAATACTGACTCGCTCGCTGATACTTGGGATTGAGAGACTAAGTAAGGGTACCGTTTGTTTTTCCTATTGAAGCATGGAACCCTTTTTGGTAATAAAGGGCATTCTGCAACATTCATCTGGATATTACACACACCTGTGGTACTGCCTCTAAGCAGCAGTAGTTGCGGCATGGAGGGTAGAATAGCAGTGAAATATCGCACTGACAAGAGGCATTCCATGTCACAAAGTCAAAGATTTCGAAACGATCTGAAGAATCCTTCTGAATAACGAAATCGGATATTTAGGTATTACAATGTTAACCCCTTTAATGCCGACTACGTAATATTACGTAGCTGTCAGTTACACCAAGCAGACGAGATGAACACAGGTTAAATTTCAACTAGGAAAGCGAAACTATAACTGAGGTTTAGGTTATGAAATTAATCCTAACTAATAACACGTATATTATAAATGCAAAAGTAACTCTGTCTCTCTGTCTCTCTGATTGTTACCTCTTCACGGGGAAACCGCTGCACCAATCTAGATGAAATGTGGTACGAAGATAGATTGAATATTGAGGAATAACACAGGCCACTTTTTATTCGGGAAAATTACGTAGTTCCCGCGGGACAGCGATAACCGAAGTCTTCGCGGAAGTCGCGGGCAACAGCTAGTAATAAATGGATCGAAGCTACTTGACCTTATAAGCTAGGTAATATTACGTAGTCGGAATTCAATGGGTCAAGCCCCTTCTGGTGCGCGTTGTACAGTCAACCAACTTAATTGAAAATGGCTCTAGGGAACGATTGCCACTGAAATAATTCAACAGAACTGCACCGCCTCTACTCACATTTCATGTTTCGCCTTTATTTTTTGATATGTTATGTTATTTCCGTGGTCTGTGAAATTGAATATTTCTCCTTATTTTGTATAAGGTTTAGTTGTTGTAGCACAGTTTAGAAAAACATCGTGGGTTTTAATCACAGTGAAATAATTGTAGGTGTTTATGGGCAGTGGTAATCACCACTTATCATCAGGTGACCCATTTGCTCGTTTGCCTTCCTCTTCGTATGAAAACAAGCGGATCACTCACGTACGTAAATCGAGTTCAGCCCGACATGTTTCGGACTAATCCTGTGACGTGGGCCAGGACTGAGTGTTCGTTACGCTGCCTCCGAGGCGTGCACTCCCAGAGAAAATACTTCGGATTAGCCCGAAACATGGCTAAGCACAAGCATAAGCTAAGCATGTAGGCCAAGCCCTCTCATTCTGAGAGGAGGCCTGTGCCCAGCAGTGGGACACAAAAAAGGCTGGTGATGATGATGATGATGATGATGTCTGGCTAGTCTCGACTTGTAAAAGTAGTCAGTTAGTAAAATAAACACGAAAGTTCGTACTAAATGTTTATCAATAAATTGTCTTGAAATTAATACTAATTAGGTACAATCTTTTTGTTTTCAGGTACAAAGCAGTAATATCTAATTACGCAGTAAGTAAACCATTCATACGTAAATCAATAAAAGTTGAACCGAAAAATCATATCAAATTTCCGGACAACAATATACTATTCCCTCCGGGTTGAAAAAGTTTTTTTACTGCCCCCATGTTTAAACAATGACTAATCATTTGTACCCTTGTCATAAATATGACGTTCAATGGATTTTTGGGGTTCTTTTAGGGGTTATTGTGACTATTGTATGGCGATTAGAGGCCAGGGGTTGTGGGTTCAGATCCCGAAAATCAATACGGATTTAGAATTGTGTGGAATGATCAGTGTTATTATTAAAGTCCAGTGGCCTAGCAAGTCTTGGTCAAAATATGTAATTAAGGAAACACTACAAAAAAACGGAGTTAAAACACATGTTGCCAAAGTTCACTGGCTTTTACTCGAAGCTAATTATGCAGTTAATACGAAGATATTTTTAACGAATGATCCATAGAAAACTAAGGTTACCGACTTACCGACATACGATGAATTGCGAAACTTAAGTGGCAGTGGGCGGAGCACATGCTCGCAGAATTGTAGACTGTAGGCCGAGCACGAAGTTTTCGAATCCTGCGTAACGTTACGTTATCGTATCGAAATCGAGAACCTCATACTAAATTTTAGTTCCGAATACGCTCACGGGCGGGCGCTGTTCCATAGCTCATTCAAATTATGTTGTAAAAATGAAAATAATCGATTTATTGATTATTTTTGTTTTTATTTTTATGAAACATTCATAGTATGAAATTCAACATACAATGGCAATGCAAAGAAAAATCTGTTAAGCAGCTGGCTGGCTTGGTGTCCAGCTGCTAACAGATTTTTCTTTGCATTGTCATTGTATGTTGAAATTATGTTGTCATACAAACGATACTACTCGATTACGTTACGCAGGATTCGAAAACTCCGTGCTCGACCTTCTGATGGCCGATGGGTTCTCGAATGGCGTCCGCGGACCGGGAGACGAGCTGTCGGTCGCCTCCAACAAGATGGAGCGACGACCAGATCGCGGGACCGCGGTGGACGCGGAAAGCACAAGACCGGTCTGAGTGGAGAGCCTTGGGGGAGGCCTATGTACAGCAGTGGACGTCGTTCGGCTGACATGATGATGATGGTGTAAACTGAGCCGAATATTAGTGTAAATATATACTGTTAGCAAAATTTCCTTTTTCCACACCTTCGCCATCTTTTGCCGTAGCAGATTGGCGCGTGGCTCACGGCTCAGCGCTTGAAGCTGATATACAGCGTGTTCCATCCCAGGGATAAGCTGCGCATGAATATTAAAGCGGTACAGGATGATGTTACACCGAAGAGTAATGTAAAAAGTCACATCGTCGGTTATTTTATTGCAGGGTGCAATTCTGAAGATGTAAAATTTCAATGTGGTACAGCCATTCTTCAGTCAGGCAATACCGATGTCTTCCGTGTTAGAAGCTTGCGTAGCTCATTAAATTATAGTGTCTCATGCTGAGCGGAGGCCTGTGCCCAGTAGTGGGACGTATATGAGCTGATGATGATGATGACGATAATAATAATGTTAAAGTCAAACCCAGGCTCCATTGTGTATCAGATACAGACTTGGCTTGGAATCCTTCTAACTTTATTGTCCTGGTAAGAAAAAACACCTGAGGAAACCCGCACACTCCTGCGAAGCAATTCGATGATGTGTGTGAAGTTCCTAATCTGCTCTCATTCTGAGAGGCCTGTGCCCAGCAGTGGGACGTAAAAAAGGCTGTTGATGATGATAAAAAAAAAATGTTACCTGTCGGTGTGCACAGCGCCCCCTCTAGCACATTAAATGCAGAAGCCACTTTGCATACTCATATTCGCGACTGTTAAACTGGCAAGTATTTTTAAACCGCTCGCTGCATACAGTTTAGCTTTTAGGACGTGATTGACGGGCGAAGTTTACCGCGATTCTATGGGATTGTCGGTAAAGCTCGCTCGTGGATCTTGGCTACTGGTCTCGTGAGAACACAGCCAGGCTCGCGGTAATCTTCACACCAGTAACGCTCGCCGGGCTTGCGGTAAAGCTCGCGCGTGGATCACGGCTAACCGCGGTCTTGTGAGAACAGGAGAACACAGCCAGAACGGTAATCTTCACACCAGTAACGCTCGCCGGGCTTGCTGTAAAGCTCGCGCGTGGATCACGGCTTACCGCGGTCTTGTGAGAACACAGCCAGACTGACGGTAATCTGTACACGTAACGCTTGCCAAGCTTGTCGGTAAAGCTCGCGCGTGGATCTTGACTAACAGCCAGTATTACATATTACGATATTTTGGCCACCTATCATGTCAGCAGAAAGACGTCCACTGCTGGACATAGGCCTCCCCCGCGGCTCTCCACTCAGACCGGTCTTGTGCTTTCCGCATCCCCCGCGGTCTCGCGATCTTCACCAGGTCGTCGCTCCATCTTGCTGGAGGCCTACCGACAGCTCGCCTCCCGGTCCGCGGACGCCATTCGAGAACCTTCTGACCCCATCGGCCATCAGTTTTGCGAGCAATGTGCCCCGCCCACTGCCAATAAGTTTCGCAATACTTCGCCACTTTTCGCCACGTTCACGTTACCAACTATTTTAGAATTCTAGGGGACCCGCTTATCCAATGGAGACAGCGTTAAAAGAAACTGAAACTAACTAGAACTGTCTTTTATAAAACGCAAAATCAAACCAGTTTAATCCAATCCCCCTAGTTCGTGCTAAACGTAATACCGCCAATTAATTGGCCGAAATGAATTTTCCGGTAATTTGATATACTAATGACCACAACACTAGTTCCGGAAATTAAGCCGAATTACCGGTAATTCCGGTAATGCCCACCTGTTACTTGTTACGGTTAATTCGGACCAATTATTTTTCATTTTGTCCTACTAATTTGGATAACAAATGCGCACAGAAATTTGAAGTGCTATTTTCAGGCAAATTTAGCTGATTAGGCAGAATTTACTATTGTACTCGTATAATTATTATGACTTTGATGAGATGCTAATTAATACCAGTTTTAGGCCCGTGTTAGTTCACCAACCGTTGAAGTTTTAATCGAACAGTATGCTACACTGTATCTGGCCGCTTACAAAAAATTAATACCAGTTTTAGACCCGTGTTTAGTTCACCAACCGTTGAAGTTTTAATCGAACAGTATGCTACACTGTATCTGGCCGCTTACAAAAAATTAATACCAATTTTAGGCCCGTGTTTAGTTCACCAACCGTTGAAGTTTTAATCGAACAGTATGCTACACTGTATCTGGCCGCTTACAAAAAATTAATACCAGTTTTAGGCCCGTGTTCAGTTCACCAACCGTTGAAGTTTTAATCGAACAGTATGCTACACTGTATCTGGCCGCTTACAAAAAATTAATACCAGTTTTAGGCCCGTGTTTAGTTCACCAACCGTTGAAGTTTTAATCGAACAGTATGCTACACTGTATCTGGCCGGTTACAAAAAATTAATACCAGTTTTAGGCCCGTGTTTAGTTCACCAACCGTTGAAGTTTTAATCGAACAGTATGCTACACTGTATCTGGCCGCTTACAAAAATAACCCAATTCGAAATTCCAAATTGCCGTTTGGCTTTTGTTTTTACCATCACTCTGAACACTCTTTGGCGAGACGCAAACCGCTTACGGAATTTAGAATTTAGTTATTTTTATAAGCGACCATCAGATACATTAGTATACTCAATTATATTATTAGTAAATATACGTCATATTCTCACAAAACAATCGAAAAGAAAATTCCGAAGATATTGACATTTGCGCGCAAGTTCGGACCTTATTCGAGAGCGACTGAGACCAAAGAGGCTATAATTGCAGCCTTTTCTGCGCTTCATGACATATCT
This sequence comes from Clepsis dumicolana, assembly GCA_963691665.1. Lineage (NCBI taxonomy): Eukaryota > Metazoa > Arthropoda > Insecta > Lepidoptera > Tortricidae > Clepsis > Clepsis dumicolana. Next base: position 7,865,431 of record OY829528.1, on the reverse strand, counting down.
ACCTTTTTATATCATTGAGTATAGTGTATATTATTTCAAGTATTAGCGTTAAACAGTTAGACATTTTTTGTGTCTCCTAATCAAGGAACCGGGAGCAGTTTAGTTACTAATCGTCATCATCATGTCAGCCGAAAGACGTCCACTGCTGGACGGCGGTCTCCCCCGCGGCTCTCCACTCAGACCGGTCCTGTGCTTTCCGCATCCACCGCGGTCCGCCGATCTTTACCGGTCGTCGCTCCATCGTAATCACTAATATTCTTTAGCTATTCATGTTTCAATATCTACAATTGAAACACAACTTAGTATAAACTCTTACCCTGGAGTACAAAAGCAACATTATTCCGTCTTAGATCGCCTTAACCGAGCTCCAAAATAAAAGACCGACCGCCTGTTGCGGCTGCCTTCTTATTTTAGCCTGGATTAGGGATGGATTCTATCGATGATGTCCATTGGATTATCGACAAAGCTTCGCACTGAATATCGAATTGTAAGGAGGAAAGATAAATCGACTGGTCCTCAGCCGGACATACGAAAAACATTTTGACCAAGCGGAAACTAAGACGTTTCGCTCACTTCGTTCGTTTCGTCAAAAACAAATTATGGTGACACAAAAGGACACTGAAAATGGGTCTTCACTCAGTTGTTAGAAACAAAACCAGAAAAACAAAAATATTCTATTGTCTAACAAAGTAAATGGAATACAAAAATACGAGTTGTTTTACTTACTGCGTGTGTGTGTGTGTGTGTGTATGTGCCTGTAACAATGCAGCTTTGATTTGTGTGTCCGGGCAACACACAGTTACAACTGCAGACTAAGTTTCATGATAAAGTATTAGATAAAAAAAACACTATTCGTAGATAAATAAACGGATCACACAGGTCTATAACGCAGTCTAGTCGCGCACGCAGAGACTTGACGCTGAGTCGTGCGCTCCCAGAGGCAGGACTCCGAATTAATCCGAAACAATTCGGGCTAAATTCCAAACTTACCTGATCGATTCCTTGATTTCAATAGATTGAGTCTCACGATAGTTTCCACTATTTTTTATTTTCATCGATATATTTTCAACCTTTTCCCATCCCTACCCAGCTTCAAAGCGTGTGCATGACGCGGTATCGTTCAAGATTCTTTAGTGACTGCCCCCTTTGTCTACCTTCGTGATCGATAATTTAAATGCACTACAGTGTACGTCGCCTAGACGCTTAGTACACACTGTAAGAATACTATGAGTTCAGGTTTGTTCGGATAAAACCGGTTTTTTATTTGCGTTTTCTGGACTTTGTCCGCCTTTTGAATTTGCTCCGCGAAAAATGCACATTATCGTACTTTTTAAGCAGGTTTTCTAGCGGTGGTTCTTAACTAAGTTTCATAAAAACCGATTCAGCCGTTGTTGAAGTCGGGGAGTTTTCAAGTTTTCAAAGTTGGTTAGGTTATATTTAACAAGCTTTTATTTAAATTGCCATACTAGGTCGATGGTATGGGGTGGTTTAAGTCTTACAATATAACCCATTCCACTTGTTCGGTTTTTAAAACTTAGTATGTATATGTAGGTTGGATCTCACTGATAATGCAAGCATAGTCAACAAAAACTAGTCATGTAGGAAAAAATAATTTTGAAGAAAATCTGTTTTCGACTATGTGATAAAATGTATGCATTCTCACGCACCTAACCTCTCGACGTTTATCCTTGTAAAATGTTATTTTGGATCTAAAATGGCCGGCTTTTTGCAGACTTCAAAATAGAGAACAGTTTTTAATTACATGTTATATTTTTAACCGACTTCAAAAAAGCAGCTTCTTAATTCGTCGGAATATTTTTTAATGTTTCATATCCACCTCGATGGTAACCACTGTCGTCTTTAAGCGGAACTTTTTCTCTCGAACGACTAATGTTATTGTTGTAACTTGTGTTTTATCCTATTTTTTGTACAATAAAGTGTTTACTTACTTACTTACTTACTTACTTACTAAGATATGGAACTACCTTCCTGCGGCAATATTCCTGTCGTGATACAACTTGGGACAAAACGTGCCTACCAGTAGGCCAGCCAAAATGCCAGCCCCTTAAGGAATACCTTAAGGGGCTGGCAGCGCACCTGTGATTCCCCTCGTGTTGACAGTGACCAAGGTGACCCGCCCGCTCGTATTTCCCCTCTTATGTAAATAAACCGTAATTTCTCATTCTCAAAACGATGCGAAAATTAATAAAGCAAAACTTTCGAGTAATTTTAGTGAGATAAGTTTTCTGTTAAAAAAACATTTTAGGCAAAATCTCTTTGCAGACTGTACTTTTGGTTGACTGTACTTTTGTTGACTGTAGTTGTATTGTCATCCAAGTTACATATATCCATGTCAAATTTCAAGTCAATCCGACCACTGAACATACATACATTGCAAGTTAGTAAAAAAAGCTTATAAAAATTACCGTTCTTTAAAATTTCGACATGGTTACCCTAACGTACTTCGTGAGTACACTGTCGAGGTTTTTAATGGAAAATGAGGTGCTTATTATCGATTATAGCTTAACATCATCGGTCTTAGGAAACTGTTTTCCAATATATTTTAGAAGTAAATTCTTAAAGTAGTGCGGGTGGTAGGTCCTTGTGCGAGGTCCGTCCGGATCGCTACCGCAATCTTACCCGCTACGTCGCTAATCCTGCCGCTAAGCAGCTGTGCTTGCACTGTTATGTTCCGGTGTGGAGATTAAGACAGCCGGTGTATTTACCGGCACAAGAGGCATTTCGTCTTAGCTCTCTAGGTTCGCAACGCTGCAAACCCCTCTTCACAGAAAAGCTCATGATAAACAAATGCAATTTCGCACATATGTATATTCCGAAAAACAGTTCGAGCCGGGGTTTGAACCCACGACCCTCTGCTTGAACCATAGGCCAGACCACTACGAGGCTGCCAGCGAATTCATTTTTGGACGTTTTTCGTTTTTTATTTTTTATTAAAAAAAAAAACGAATCGACAAAATAATCTATAATTATATTTATCGAAATCGACAAAAAATTCTATACCTGTACCCAATTGTCTAACCAGCTCACAAAATTGTTCCGACATGCGACCTGTGGCAGAGAACAGCCGGAAATACATACGAAAGCATTTTCGTTAAAGCTGAAACCGAGACGTTTCGCTCGCTCAATAATTTATCTTTTTATATCTTGGTGATGCCAACGCACTAATTTGATCATCGCGTGTATAATAAATATCATTGGTGCATCAAAGGGAGGGAAACTCTATTATGATCGGTATTGTGAGAGCAGTTTGGCCTAGTTTTGAAATTATATCTGCGTTGTACGAAACGTGTGGGGCGTAGCTTAGTGCTACAGAGAAGCCAGTGTGTAGAGAAAACACTCCGGTGCTTTATCTGTGGCAGAACAAAAAGGATGCTAGAGTCTGACCAGCCAGTGTCACTAGCATTCGTAGCTAGGGAAGTACACCCATCTCTTTTTTACGCTTAACACTTTTCAGCATAAGAAAGAGATAGTATGATTTGTTAATTGGTATTTTGTGACACGACTGGCTGGTCAGACTATATTTTATTCGTTTATATATCGTGAGTCGAAAATCCGCTAGGGTAGTGTCGAGTGAGATTCTCCGGTATCCTTTCAATTGGCCATATATTAAGTTTGCCAAACTGATTCATTTCCCATGTTACATTTCTCAAAATTCTGTTTTTTCAGAAACTGTAAGTATTTCAGAATTTATTTCAGGGCCATCGCGTAGAACCCCATTGGTAAGGTTAGGTTTGTTCTATAAAAATCCTGAAATATATACAGTTTCGGAAAAAAATAGCATTTTGGGAAATGAAACATTTGGCAAATGAATCAGTTTGGCAAAAGTTTTTTGGCAAACATAGTAAACCAGATTATCCACCAATGAGAGACAATTAGCGGTCCTATCAGATTTCTGACTCGCGCTCTTATTATTCGAGATAGAGGGCAGCCTATTTTTTTTTTATCTAAATTCGACGCCATGGTTTCTAAAAACAAATTTCCCTATCTCTTATAGGTTCTGACTTCTCCCTACTGAACCCTTTGAATTGATCACCTAGCAGGGCTAGCACGAGTGGCCGCGACTTTGTCGCGCGAGATATATTACCCGTCCCGGTGCATTCTGAGTGGCGGAAAAGGACGGGTAGGTTTTCTCGCGCGAGATAGAAGTCGCACTGTGAAGTGCGCTAGACCTACTGTAGATTTGTTTGTCGATTCGTTTATCCTAATCCTAACTAATATTATAAATGCGAAAGTAACTCTGTCTCTCTGTCTCTCTGTCCCTTGGTCTGTCTGTTTGTTACCTCTTCACGGGAAAACCGCTGCACCAATCTAGATGAAATTTGGTAAGAAGATAGTTTGAATATTGAGGTATAACATGGGCTACTTTTTATTCGGGAAAATTGTATAGTTCCCGCGGGATAGCGATAACCGAAATCTACGCGGATGAAGTCGCGTGTAAATAAAGCTTATACAGCAACTAGCGCTTAGTGACACGGTTCAATCAGTTTTATCGCGAAATGCTCTTTCTGTTTCTGTTTGTAAAGTTATTGTGAACTTAAACCGCAAATACGCGATCCGGTTCCGGAATGAAGCTCCGCTTTGCAGTATCAATGATTGATACGATGATTGTCATGGCGATTGTGCCAAATGAAAATTCCAGTACTAATGCTTGAAATTTTGCGTATCTACAATACCTAGTCTATTGAATCAGGCGTTACTTTGCGGAGGTCCATATTTATGAACTAAAAACAATTACTTTGCTCACCCGCGACCACTAATGACAAATAGTTATATCTGTGCGGCAAATGTATGTTTCCATGCAACATCTCTGCCTCCACTGCTACACGAATCAACACATGCCACACAGACCCAACTATCACCACCACCACCACTAAACTAAACGCTGATGCGTTTCGGCACTCTCCACGAGGCCATTAACGAAGCACAACAACAATCGCTCAACACTAACTACTGTCATTAGTGGTCGCGGGTGAGCAAAGTAATTGTTTTTAGTTCACAATACCTAGTCTGTATAGGTACTGTATATATATAGGTAGGAGAGGAGACCAGACCGACCCTGAACAACCTGGTGACGGTCGGTTCAGAAAGAGATCTCCCAAGTCGGGTGTCACAGGCAGGACTTTAAAGCCACAGCACAGGACCCTAGCGTTGCAGCATAGCAGCATGGAGGTCCCTACTGCAAGCCCTAATGTCCCTGCTCAGGGAATACAGGAACACATCATCATCATCATCATCGTCACAGGTACTAAAGAAAGTCAGATAGATACTGATATGCGGTGGAGCGGTGTGGACTGTAGGTATGTAAGACGTGAGGATGCGAGATGATAAATGAATAAATAAAATAGATAAAAGACATGTAGACGGAAACACGGTATTTTCTTTAGCAATAAGATTATAGTCAAGCCTTCACGGAAATATAATATACTTATAGGTACACACCATTCTTTTTTTTGCGTTGGGTGTAGAAGTGTTTAGATATGTGTAAAAAAATCGTGAAAGCATAAAGCGAACAGATACTACAAACTTCACTAAATGACTCAGACATACATAAATCCTCTTCATCCGGCCACGTAATAGCTAATCATCAAATTGTTTAGCATGTGTGTCTATCAATTCGACCGTAGCTCATAAACTTTTATTCGAGAAACCACATGTTGATTGCGCACGCGTCCCAGTTCTTAAAATAATCGTCTCCCGCTTTTTCTATTTGCGATTAATGAGTTTATGTAGTCTTAATTCCATTTAGGTCATGGGTTCGAGTCCTGACACGAGTATATTTTTGTGTGAAACACTATTTTATTTTTATTTTATTGGAGGATAGCTTATGCCCCGCGGCTTTGTACCCGTGAAATATTTCAAAATCGGCAAGTTCCCTATCCCGCGGGAATTTCGCAAAATCCCTTCTTAGTGCACCTCTAGGATACTCAAGGTACATACTTGCCAAATTTCAATTTCTTGGTCCAGTGGTTTAGGCTGTGCGTTGTCTGTCAGTCAGTCAGTCACGGTACTGTTTTATAGGTATTGTGTAAAAGATTAATGCAAATCATTTCACAGTGTCATTTATCGATCTCTGACCGTACTCCCATGCACGCCGTACATACAATATGCGGACCTTTTTTTTAAAGTCCGTAAAAATCAATTTATCATAAACCTACCGTAATTATTTTTTTTGTGAAAATGCTTGTTTAATAAAGTGGCAATCCAACTATTATTAAAACGGGGAAAATACAGGCACAGGAGGCATTTCATCTTAGGTTCGCAACACATCTGCATTTCCTTTGGTGTGCGGGTGTCTATGAGCAGCGGTGACCACTTACCATCAGGCGATCCACTATAAAAACATGTAAGCCTCCCTTCAGCAGTCGGGTAAAAGAGGAGCCAATTATTATCAAACTACATTCAGATAATTAAGACAACTAATTACCATCGTATCAAAAGCACCAATTATCAAACGCTAATAAACGCCCGTAAACCAACTTCTACAATCCCATACACCTCCATATAAAACTCATAAACTTGCCACCATTCCGAAACGCCGTAACTCCACCACAAAATCCACTTAAACTTGAACCCTACCCACACCTTCTTAAAGTGAAAAATTCTAATGACACTCAAACACAAACATCCATTCCCAAAAGACTCAATTACATGCCTGTGACGCATCTAATTTCAGCCATATAAGTTCTCCATGAAATCTAAATTCTAATTGACATGGGAACTCGAAATGCCCTTTCGAGTTCCCTAACGAAGAGCTGTAATGACTCGAACTCCGTTTCGGAGTTTGAATGATCGTCGAGTGAGTATATCGAGCGTGGCGTGGAAACCATCAGTCATAATTTTATATGCTATAACTAGCTTTTGTAGAAACCCTGTGTGGTTTCAGCGTGCTGATCAAATAGTAATTGGTTTAATGAAAGAAACGAGTTTTTTAAAACCTCGACCGATAGAGAGGGGTGATATAAGTTTGAAAGAAAGAAAAAAGAAAAACATTTATTCAACGACACACAATTTAAATAAAACAATTAAAAGAAAAGAACATAAGACGTTGAATAGGACCTCTTAGGAATACCTGACAGTTTAACCTGTATATAGGTGTAGCTGTTTATCTGTCTGTGTCATAATAGCTCCCAAACAGATATACGGATTTCGGTGCGGAGTTTTTGATCGAAAGCTAGTTTAATCGAGATGGTTTCTAGCTAAGTTTCATTAAAACAAGTTACGCTGTTTTTAAGATATAGAACTTTGAAACGAAAATGTTGTTAGTTTTTAAATTCTCCTAAGTTGGTTAGGTTATTCGTGAAATGTGTTTGTCGAAGGAACTTTAACGCAAGTTCCCAGCTCAGAACTTTAAGTAATCCAATGTAATTAACCGCGAATCATTTAAAACTGTTATGCCCGTTTCCACCAACGACTCCTAAAATTTAAGGGATCCCTTAGCTCTTTTAGGGGACACCTAAGATCAATTTCCGTTTCACCAACGCTTAAGTAACACCTAACTGCTTAGGGGGTCCCGTAAGTTTAGGGGGTCGAATATTGACCCCCTAGCGCTAAGTGACAGTTCGCGCAGTCGCAGATGCGTTTTAATTTTTATAGGTTATCGTGCATTTGTTATGCAATAATTAACTTGATTGATAATATTTATATAAAATGGAAGGCTATTTAAATGATTTTGTAGAGTTTGGAAGCTGTTGAATAAATAGATTTAATATTCACATCAAAGTTATTTAGATCAGACTGAAGATCAGATGATTTATCAAAGTATGATAGGTACTAAAGATTTTTCATAAGATATACCTACTCGCAGAATGTCGAAAGAAAACGTGCTTTTCATTCTTGAAAAAATTTAACATTAGAGGTATTTGGAATATAAGAATAACCCAAAACAGAAGAAGAATAGTTCTGTATAAAGGAAGGCCTCATCGCAGTTGGACGAATGCCTAATACTAATTATCCATCATCAGTCTATTCTTGACCCTCAGAATACAAAACAAACCAGAAGCCGAGTTCAATCATAACGCCGCGCACTGTGTCAATTTATTATTGATTTCGCTATCCGTTTACACTTAAAATAATAATCCTATTCTGTTTTTTTATAAACCCAACGGCATTTCTGCATGTAGGAACCACATGAGAAGCGATTAATTAACATGCGCGCTCGCGGGTTCTGGTCTGTTCTGTATTATACGGGTTTCAAAGAAATCGAATAACACAATACTTTGAAAATATGTACAGTTCATGAATAAATTATCAGATAACAAATCATTCCAGTTTCAGTCAATTAATGCTCGCTAATAAACTACAATCATCGCACCGAAAGTTCGAAAAAAATTTGATAGTTATAAACTGTTCTGATTTTTCTGGATGGCAAAGATAATGTCATACAGCCTAGTCAACATTTAAAAATAAGAAATAAGACGTCAATTTAGTATTAATTATATATCTGTATAGTTTTTCTAATGTTGGTTTAATTTTTTCCAGACGATTTTTGAAGTTATTTCTCTTAAAAAAAATTATCGATACAAAACCGGTTTTAGAAATCACTATAGCTAAAACAAACCATCACTTAGTTAAGTAACCCCTATTAAGGCGTTACCTAAGATGGTAAAAACGAAATTAGGTTAGGGAGAGATATAAGGGGCCACTTAGGATAGGGGTCCCCTGACTAGGTGATGACTTAAGTGTCGTTGGTGAAAACGGGCATTAGTTCAGTAATAAACTAACTAATTTAATATGTATAATTAGTTATCCATGCAAAATTACAGCTTTCTAGTACCAATGGTCTCTAGCTAAGCCGCAGACAGACAGACAGACAGACAGACGGACAGACGGACATGGCGAAACTATTAAGTGTTCCTTTTATGCCATTTCGGCTAGAAGACTCTAAAAAGCTTGTAAAGTGTATCTCTGTAGTTATTCTTTATTTATTTTCTTTTAATTCCAAACAACTTTTGCTATCATATGAACTAGGGTTTCCAACTGCGCTCCATAGCGTGGCCTTATTAAAGGCGCCGACAGATTTATGGTAATACAAGACTTATGGCCACGGTAATAATGTGTGATTTAGCTAAACGCGTTTTAGCTATTGTTTCGGAGTTATTTAGATTTATGGATTTGATATATCGCTTTGCTATTAAATGTAGCTGAGGTGATATCGTGACAGAATGGTTGACAAGTATATCAAATGACAGTTACATTTACTTATACATGGTGTTACAAAATAAACCTGTGTCTCGACTAGTATTGTCAGCCAGAAGGCATTAAGGCATGGGAGAATTATTTTCGTTTATTTTTTATGGTTCCATACCTAAAAGGAAAAGGCGGAACCCTTATAAGATCACTTCGGTATCCGTCTGTCTGTCTAGAACGAAGTGGGAAAATTCTTCAAGAATCGGTTTCCGTGATAGAAGAACAATTTACATACCTACAAATTTGTACGGAAACCTCGGTGCGCGAGTCCGACTCGGACTTAGCCGGTTTTTGAAAAGTATCGAGTTATGTTAGAACGAGTTACTGTTTATCCTTAAAGTATTCTTCCTCATAAAATTCTCTGAAATTTTATGGAATCAGAAACCAGCCAGACATAATATTTATTTATATGCCTAGACTTTGTTTCAAAGAATAGATGTTATTCATGGATTACAGACTTTGTTGAATCATTCTGCATTTTCAACTTCACAGTGAGTGAGTCATCTGTTTTAACAAATCCGTGGTCTTTAGACTTAGAGTGTATTGTTATAACAATAATTAACTGCTCGTTTTGTGTTTCAACTAGACTGGATACTTTTAAACGTTATTGTAGTTTGAATATAAAATAATCTACAAATTATTGTAATAACGTCTTCACTGAAATTTAGTCTTAAGTTTCTCATAAGTATCTTATAACAAACAGCTTCATAGATTCTAGAATCACGGCTACCAAAAGTCCAAGGCCTAATCATATTGAATTCATACTTTTTAAAACGCATATATTGATGTGTTATTTTAATGCTTCGTCGATCAGTATTTTTTTTATTATTAGTGTTAAGCTTTCATTAATCACGTGATGTTTTTGGCAACTTTTCAACCACCCTCTTCCCTCCCCCTCCAGGCCCCTGTTTCACCGTCTTTACAATTGTCAGTTTTACATGACAATTCGATCTACATTTCTTTGACAATATGTAGCGCGCTAAAACAAAAGCTCTTCAAGTCAGCAGTTGACACCGAACTGTCATTGAAAACTGACAATTGTAAAGTTGGTGAAATAGGGGGCTGGTCGTACGTGTTGATGTTTTAGACTTACCCCCTCCCCTACTTAAAGTCATGTCAATTTCTACATAAACCCATATCTCTGCCCAAACAATACAAACCCTTGTGATATTTCGCAATTTTTCCGAATTAAGTCCCGAGTATCATGATAAATGATAATGTGTGAAAATCGCGAAAGTTTAAATGAAAGTAATGTATACAAGTACAGGTAAGTCGATCTCGATCGCTACCACCATCTTACTCGCTAAGCCTGCCGTGCTTGCACTGTTGCGTTCCGGTGTGGAGAGTAAAACAGCCGGTTTAATTTCATCTTAGCTCTCTAGGTTGGCAACGCATATGCAAACCCCCTCGAGGTTTCGGGTGTCTAGGCAGTGGTGATCACTTACCATTAGGTGGCCCTTTTGCTCGTTTGCCTTCCTTGTCGTATAAAAAAAACAGTGCGCGTAGTGTGCATATAATTGAACGCGTGTTCCGTATTCTGAGATTACCCTTCAAGAATTCTCAGCCATATCCCGACCGCTGAAATATTAATCTATTCTGTAATAGAAAGGGCTAGTGTACACTACAGCCAACCATTTGTCTTCCAGTGACGTCACTTACCTATGTTGACACAGCTAATAACTTAAAGTGTAAACATACCCTAACAACGCACTTTGAAGGGGGAATTTCATACCGACCTCCGTCAAATGAATTTTGACTCTACTGTCTTAGGATTGGGTTCTCTGAGGCGAATAGGTACTTATTAACTTTAACATACATATATGTGTATAAGGCAGTACATTTTCAGGTTCCTTTTTTAAATTATCAAGGTTGCCAACGTTTTAAACGCCTCTGAATTTTGCAGAGAGTTTTATAGCAACGTTTTTGAATCCGACTTCTGGGAGTGGGTGAAAGTAGAGTTGTACAACATTTGATTAATTTTTCATAGTTTTTTTGCAGATTTTGTTTTTATTTGTTTTTTCCAAGTAGTAAAGATAAAGATTACGATCATTTTATCAGTCTCTTTAGACTTCACAGGCATGCTATTTTTTAAGTTATGTTTATAGCATAACTTTTCATCAAAATACATATATTCACTAACTTTCAATAAGCCATTACGCAAACAATTTAACGTATTAAATTCGCAGTGTATTTCATCCCAAATTATCCCGGAATCAGAACTGTTTTCATAAACATGATACCTTAATAAACTGCAACTTAGCTGAAATGCGTCAGCACCCCGAGCACGTGTTTTCACCAGAAGCCCAAGCACGAATATTCGAATGCTACGTGACGTAATCTAGTGGAGTGTTATCGAGAAAATTTGTATGACAAACGTCTTCTCCCGTGAGCGTAGTTTCTCGATGGCGATACGATAGCGATTACATTACGCAGGATTCGGATATTCGTGCTTGGGGCTCAGATTCGAGTAGTAACGTTATCGTATCGTCTAAATTATAGTAGGTAGGTACCAAACACGATCACGGGGGGCGCTGTTCCAAACGTCATAAAAAATTTCCCGATGGCGGTAAGATAAAGTTACTACACAATTCTAGTGAAAATTCGTGCTCGAGGCACTGAATTCTAAATATTGTATTCAGGCGTAACTTTGCGGAGGTCCATGTTACAAGTAACGGATTACATTAATTTGCTCCTCCGCGAAGTAGTGCAGTATAGTCATGCAAAATAGCCTCGTCTGCGCTGAGTATTTATTTTCATGCACTAATTTTCCCGCCCTCCCTCCGCAAATTAAAAATAAAATAATCAACGCAAACGCTACTGAGCCCACAACCAAAACTACCACCACCAGTACAACAGTACCGGACACGTGTTTCGCCTCTCTCCGAGGCATCCTCAGCGGACGTCGTCGGTGTTGACACCCCGACCGTCAGTCGAACAAAGCTTGTTCGACTGACGGTCGGGATGTCAACATCGAGGAAAATTAAATAAAGGTTAAAAGCGGGAAAATTATTGCATGAAAATAAATACTCAGCGCAGACGAGGCTATTTTGCATGACTATACTGCACTACTTCGCGGAGGAGCAAATTAATTTAATCCGTTACTTGCACTGAATTCTAATTATTTCAGTGCAAAATTAATTATAATTGAAACCTGACCTATGAACAAGGTAACAATGTACTTTGTGCTGGAACTAATATTAACTCATACTTAATAAACAGTCATCTAAAGTCACCTACCTAGCAACGAAAAAACACTTTTCAAAATGAATAATTAATTTATATTATATGCTAAAGCTGCTGTACCTAGTTTATACATATCTTATCACTGGATTTCCTGCGTGTTTTGCTGTGAACAGTCTACGCACTTTAAACAAATCCTCTGCGGAAGCCCGAGTCAAATTTCAAGCCTCTACACGGACGTGACAGCCGCCGTCAAAGCAACATTGTGAACTAAAAACACCGAGAAAAATAAAATAAAGAAGATAAATCTCTGATAAATCTCCGTATTCTGATCTAGTGCATCGTTGTAGTGGCCTTCTTGTCTTCCCGCTCCGAGCACTCTTCACTTCTAGACAGACGAATATTACACGACTACCTATAGGAAGTGAAATTTGCGATTTAACAACAACAGCAATCAACAACAACAATTTTACAATTTTTGTAATATTTTTAACATGTGTGTTATTTGTAAGTATTTAGTATAAGTTCTTTATTTCTAAATTATTTATTATAATTTTTTTAAATTTATTCCGGTGCCTGTTGCCTCCGATGGAATGCTGTGTGTGCCAAAGGACCTTTTCAACACCCAAAGGGCTACATATTCACCAGGGACGTGTCCATCAGGTCCGTATCACTCCAGTACTCACTGCATCAAACCACCCCAGCTCTGCTCTTCCTCTACCATCTTCCAATTCTGCCACGCCACTTCAGACTCTCCTTGGCCAACTCAAACAGTCTACTTCAATCATCAAACGCATACCACGCGGTGCCCGCTCCACTGTATCGCAAGAACTGACAAACGTCGTAAACAATTGCGTCAAGAACAACAACTCCAATTCTTGGCATGAACTTCTTACTTTTTCTTTCAAAATTCTCCACGTCTCAGAGCAATCTCATAGCAATATATCCCTCACACAAAAGATAAAAAATAACATACTACATCCGACTGCACCTAATCCTACCTCTCTTCCTAGAACGCACAGAAAGAAGTACGACTTGTTTGCGAAGGTCGAGGAGAAAATACACGACGGAGACCTTAAAGGAGCAACGCGCCTTTTATTCTCGAACGACACCTTAGCACCCGATACACCGGAGACCGCAGCCGCATTACAGTCAAAGCACCCCCCAGGCCCTTCCACCCCCATTTTTGTTGACCCCTCATCTGACCCCACAGCCTGCCTACACGCCACCGAAAGAGATGTACTAACAGCCCTCGCCTCTTTCCCAAAGGGGTCGGCGTCAGGTCTGGACGGCATCTCCCCGCAGCATCTGATTGACCTCACCAGTCACGGCACAGGAGTTGCTGGTGATAAGCTGACTACCAGCCTTACAAAACTTGTCAATCTCATGCTGCTGGGAGATGTTTGCCCGAACGTGACGCCGATAATCTATGGAGCTAATCTTATTGCCCTGGCAAAAAAAGATGGTGGCGTGCGTCCCATTGCGGTAGGGTCAACGTTTCGACGTTTAGCAGCTAAGATCTGCGTCCGGCTCACCCGAACAAAATTACAGGCCCTTTTCGAACCCACACAAGTTGGCTTCGGCACCCACGGAGGTTGCGAGGCGGCAGTTCATGCTGTACGCACCTTCGTACAAAGTGACTCGTGCGAGGTTCTTCTAAAATTAGACGTAAAAAACGCATTTAATTCGGTTAATAGGGACACCCTGCTTAGCGAATCTAAAATGCATGTCCCAGAAATTTATAACTTTCTTCTCCAGTGTTACCACTGCCCTTCAAAACTAGTACACAAAAGCAATGAAATCCTTTCGGCCGTAGGTTGTCAGCAGGGTGATCCCCTCGGTCCAGCGATATTTAGTTTGGCTATTAATCCGATAATCCGCAATCTAAATTCGAAATTGAACGTTTGGTACCTTGACGATGGGACCCTAGGAGGAGACGCACAGACTGTCCTAGCAGATCTGATAAAAATTAAACAGCAATTCAATGGTATAGGTTTAGATTTGAATTTTGATAAGTGTGAATTATATATTTCCGATCGAATAGACCAGCACACCACATCCCAAATTATTCAAAATTTCGATAAAGTCGCTCTAAATTTAAAAATAGTACCCAAAGACAGTCTGCACCTCCTCGGCTCCCCCGTCTGCGACGAGGCCATCCCTCTTCTCCTCACTAAATTGACTTCAAAATTTAACAATTATTCGGACCGCCTTGTCAAAATTAGTAGTCACTCCGCTCTATTTATTCTAAAATTTTGCTTATTTGTTCCAAAATTTACTTACCTGCTCCGCTGCTGCCCAATTTGGAAATTCCCCCATTTGATCCAACCCATCGACAATCTTATGAAATTCCAAATCGAAACTATTTTGAACATCCACCTTAGCGAGCAGGCATGGACCCAAGCCGCTTTACCGATAAGGCACGGCGGTTTGGGTACCCGCAAAATTTCTAGTATTGCTTTGCCGGCATTCCTGTCTTCAATCCACAGCACGTTAGATCTTGCAGGTAACATACTGAACACCCCAACGGGTATAAACTGTGAAATCGCGTGCCTGAATGAGGCCACGAATGCCTGGCTAGCTGGACCGAGCCCAATTATCCCAACTAGACCCAAAAGGCAAAGGGCCTGGGATACAATAGCCTCTTTCATCACTTTCAACTCACTCAAAGACACATCGTCAGGCAGGGATCTGGCAAGGCTGCTAGCAGTGTCCAAGCCAGAGTCAGGTCACTGGCTCCATGCCTATCCCTCGCCTAACACAGGAACATTTTTAGATCCCGCCACACTCCGCATAGCTGTCGGTCTCCGGCTCGGTGCTGGAATTTGCACAAGCCACAGCTGCACTTCTTGTGGGGCCCCTGTAGACCGACTCGCTCACCACGGCCTTTCCTGCTCCTCGGGCGCCGGCCGCCTGTCACGCCACGCTGCACTCAACGACATCCTCAGAAGGGCACTCGTCAGCGCCAACGTCCCCGCTGCTCTGGAGCCCCAGATTGCGCGGGGTGATGGCAAGCGCCCTGATGGGATGTCGTTAATCCCCTGGAAGATGGGCCGTGCGCTGGTGTGGGACGCCACTTGTACGGACACCCTGGCAGCGTCCTACGTCCCACTAACAAGCAAACGGGCAGGAGCGGCAGCGGACGCCCGGGAGCGCCTCAAGGTCAGCAAGTACAGCTGTCTCGGCGCCCAATACGAGTTCTTGCCGTTTGGCGTCGAGACGCTGGGTCCCTGGGGTAAGGGTGCGCTCGGGCTCCACAAGGAGCTGAGCAAACGCCTGAAAGAGGCAACAGGCGACCCTCGCGCGGGCAGCTTTCTCGCGCAAAGAATTGCTATTGCAATTCAGCGCGGGAATGCTGCCTGCGTGATGGGCACCCTGCCGAGAGGTCCAGGTTTGGTAGGTATTTAATTTTTAAGTTAGTTTTAGTTTTAATATTTTAATTTACTTTGTAGGTAGTGTTAATTTCATAAATAATCTTATGTATAATTAAGTATACCTATGTATTTTGTTGCTTAACTCATTCGATTCTGAAATACCTACCATAGTTTCACATTGAAGTCGTAATAGATTTTTAACCCCCGACAAAAAAGAGGTCTGTGTATCTGTGTATCTGCCTGTGGCATCATAGCACCCAAACGGGTGGACCGATTTCGATGCGGTTTTTTACAGTCGAAAGCTATTTTAATCGTGATGATTCTTAGCTAAGTTTCATTAAAATCGGTTCACCCGTTTTTGAAATATTAAACTTTGAAATTACAATGTCGGGGCTTTTTCTACTTTTTTAAGTTGGTTATGTTGAAAAGCATTGATATCCTAGTGGTTTGACCTATGGCCTCTCAAGCAGAGGGTCGTGGGGGAGAAAATTATATAACGTTTGGAACAGCGCCCGCCCGTGAGCATATTTGGAACTAAAATTTTGTATAAGGTTATTCGATTTCGATACGATAACGTAACGTTACGCAGGATTCGAAAACTTCGTGCTCGGCCTACAGTCTACAGTCCTGCGAGCATGTGCTCCGCCCACTGCCACTTAAGTTTCGCAATTCTTCGTATGTCGGTAAGTCGGTAACCTTAGTTTTCTATGGATCATTCGTTAAAAATAACTTCGTATTAACTGCATAATTAGCTTCGAGTAAAAGCCAGTGAACTACATACAACCGTCAATCGATGTTGGATTAACAGCTGCTCACAATGTACGGTGATGTGGGTTTTAGGGCTGGCAACATTACTGTGGTATTTATGAACTAAAAACTATTAATTGTTTTTTCAAAACATTGGTTCGATAAATTCATTTTCAAAGCATGTATGCAAGGCTCGTAACGTAAGTTCATTATACCGCACTAGTACGATTTGTTTACAGTTTTCTTTTAATTAGTAGAAGTTCAGTTTAAAGGAGCTTTGAACTCCTAAAATAAATAAAAAATATCGATTTATATTTAAAAATAATATTAATATAGAAAACGAATCAGTGAATTTGCGAAATTGGTTGTAATTTATATAATCAACTGTATTTAAATACCTCAAGTTTTAAAGTTTTTCACCTTTTATCGTGCGAAACATTCGCAGTGGCTGAACGTTCGAATACCTTTGCCCGTTAATTTAGTTTTACTAAATTAAAACCGAAATTTACGCTTGCGTGGTTTTTAGTTCATAAATATACACAGGCGCAAACTAACGCTTGATTTAATCGATCAGTAAATATGTAGTAGTTAAATTGGTAGTAAATTATAATTATTTCAGCGTGTCAACCCTAGCACTTGTATGAATATGTGCCCGAAGTATTATCCATTAGTCCAGCTATTCAAATTTCAATCAAATCCTTAGCATACGATTTCATGTGGACGTTGAATGCGCTCTTTGATTCGCTTATTCGGACTTTTGTTAATGATAATTAACTTAAGCAAGTATTTTTTTTGTTCAAAGTTTCAAATAAATGCGACATAGTAATAGATTACTAGTTTCGTTTAATCTTTTCGTTATACGTATCCTTCATATACCATGTACCTATCCCTAAAAAACTAAAAAAACACCCGAAGACTCCATCGAAGCCACCGAATGAGGGTTATCGTGAGTCAAACAGTTAAAAAAAAGTTCCATAGGGTCGAGCACGACTTTACGAATGCTGCCTAACGTTACGGTTATCGTATCGAGATCGAGAAACCTCATACCAAATTTTAGTTCCAAACTCGACAACGTTTACTATTCGATTTTACGTTACTCAGCTTTCGTAAAGTCGTGCTCGACCCTCTGAGTTGCTTTCAACTTTTCTATAACTACGCTCCATGGGAGCGATAGGGTTGTCACTCTTTTATTTTTATGTGACACTGAATATGGTCTATATTATTAAAACATTGACATAAATTCTACTTGTAAGTTACACGGGCCTAGAATTTTCTGTGCGTTAAGTAAGCAACAGGCGGTCTTATCCTCAAAGCATCAACTTACATCATAAAGCTAACAGACGGGAGGCGCCTTTGGCTTATCTATGTACTGCAATATTTCTGCCACTTTTCGAGTTGGACGTGGAACACACTCGTACAGAACACATTTACGCTTATGTCCAAATTTGTTACTTTCCTACAAACTCACACTAAAACAAAACGTCACACAAATACCAAAAACTCGCACACAATCAACAGACCCTGTGCATTTTGCACAGACTTTATAATGTTTGATTTTAGGCATAAGGGAAATCGCGCGTTAACATCTCCATTCCTTTCCCGCTCTAAGACTACGTACAATTCAAAATCAACATCCACCATGCCTACACAATAATTGAATCCACAAAAGCAAAACTCAAGCATAACTCAAAAATGAGCAAAACTTAAATGAATTATTCAACATACATTAACATACAGGCGTACACACAGCCGCTCGCGTGCAACCGAAGAATAACTCAGTCGTGTAATTGACAAGGACGTCTGTCTGTCTGTCTGACGTGCGGCGGAGACGGCGAAACGTCGGCTTTTAATTAGGGCCATAGATTTTTGCCTACGCATTTTTTCAAGTGATGGATGGGATATAAAGTTTAAGTAAGTAGCGAGTTCAAGTTACTTTTGAAACTGGTTGAATAGTTACGGGTTCGTTTTGAAAATTTGCAGCGTGTAGCGGAGTGGCCTTTGCCCAGCAGTGGGCCAAAAACAGACTAAAAAAAGAGGCCCAACAAAAACAGTAATACTATACACAATGTGAAAATGTGTTTATTTGTTTTCACGTTAGTTTCTTTGACGACTTTTGGCTTTTGAGCTTTTGACATGGAAAAGGACATAAGACACGCTCTTACTCGCTAAAACTATAATAAGCTGAATCAGAACATACTCGTTGATACCATGCAAAACCCTAAATAGAATTATTTAGAAATTTCATATTATCTGACAACAAACTCATTCAACCTCTGCAATCCGTTTCATACCTTACTCGATCCGTCCATGACATGAAAAAAAATCAATACATAAGAATTCAAAACAGGAACAGCGCCCCGAGCACGAATATTCGAATCCTAGGTAACATGATCGAGTAGTAAAGTTATCGTATCGCTATCGAGAAAATTCATATTAATTTTTATTACCAAACTAGCTGTTGCCCGCGACTTCGTCTGCGTAGAATTCGGTTATCGCTATCCCGCAGGAACTATAAAATTTTACGGGATGGAACATAGCCTACGTTTTAATCTAGGGTATAAGCTATTCCCATTCCAAATTTCATCCAAATCCGTCTAGCCGTTTCAGAGTGAAGAAGTAACAAACATACTCACTAACTCATAAACTTACGAATTTACGTTTATAATTATTTAGTAGGATACGACGGGGGCGCCGTTCCAACGTCATACAATTTTTTTCGATAACGTTGCTATTCAACTTGGTTTTATTTCGGAGGATTCGCGCAGCCCGTTTCTTTGCGGATAGTAAGGCCACCGCAACACGAGCTCACGAGGTGGAAGATTGATTACGCTTTACTTAGAAAAAGAGGTGCTGCAGCATCATGTGGCATCGCTTTACCTTTTGGTTTTATTTGCTAGGTGGATTTTTAAAGGGGAATTTTGTTTAGTTAGATATTTAGGGAAAGCCAACCAAAACTCTAACATTAAGTCTGACCGAAATGATCAGGGTCTGTTGATTATGTGCGTGTTTTTTGCACATGTGTGACAGTTTTGTTTTAGTGTGAGTAGGATCGTAAGTAATTTTGACATGAGTGCAGACGTGTGCTGTACGTGCGTTCCTCGTCCCCCTCAAAAAGTGGCAGAATAATTGTAGTGCATAGACAAGCCAAAGGCGCCTCCCATCTGTCTGCTTTATGAGCTAGGAAGTCTTGGAATAACTAGCTGGTGACTGATTTCGTCTGAGTAGACTTTGGCTAATGCTATCCCTCGGGAACTGTATAATTTGCCGGGATAAAGACACTACAATCTCCATCCATCTCTATACAAATATTGATTAAAATTGGTCCAGCGGTTGAGGCGTGAAAATGTAACAAATAGACAAAGAACTTCGATTTCCAATAATAATTAAAATGGCTTTTACGTAAAATGTGGTAAATGTTGATTCAATTTCACATATTTAGCTATACAAACCCGTGAAGTCTAAACACATAGTCCAAAACCTAGCTAAGCACTGCTTTAATATAAACAATAATTTGCGTGTGTTTCCAAATGCGACTGGCTCGCGGCCAACTCGGCCGGCCCGGGGCCTAAATTACTAAATGGGATCCGTATCCCGAATGATTTTGGGATTAGTCGTCTCGGGTTTTGATGAAATAAACGGATCACTCACGTAGGTATTAAATTAGCCTCTTCATCTTGGTTTCTGTATTTTGTTTGGCTGTAAGAGGTAAGAGAGAGAGATCATCTTTTTATTAGTTCTGAGTACGCTCCCCTCGATTACGTTACGTAGCATTCGAATATTCGTGCTTGGGCCTCTGTGCGGTTTTACGACTTCGCTACCACCATCTTACTCGCTAATCCTGCCGCTAAGCAGCAGTGCTTGCACTGTTGCGTTCCGGTGTGAAGAGTAAGACAGCCGAGGAAATCACAAGCACAAGAGGCATTTCATCTTAGCCCTCTAGGTTAGCAATGCATCTGAAAATACCCGGGTGTCTACTGGACACTTACCATCAGGTGACCCACTTGTTCGTTTGCCTTCCCTATAGTATTAAAATTATTATTATTCAAGTAGATTTAAATATTAGCTGCAGAACACCTTTTAAGTATCGTTACGTTCCTCACGCAAGCACTGCTGATGAGCTGCAAAAGCTAGCTAAAATAATGATTTTGATACAGCGGGACTTCGAGTCCTCCTTCCAACTTTAACTTCTCTGGCAAACAAAGACAAGTTTTCATTCTAATGGACATGTTCTCAATGAAACACATGTATAGAACAACGTGCCATCTCCGCAAACTTGGCACCTCTCCAGCTGTTGACAGTCTAAGGAAACCTATTAAAACGGCAGCGTTAACGCTAAGATAGCATCCTTAATGCATTTGTGTAAAGGGTTTTACAGTAAAACTACCAAGTCCAAATTTACACCAGTAAGAAAATTTTTGTGCGTTCTTATCTCGTCCCGAACGCGTTCGCTTTAAAGTGTCAAATACTGTGAGAGTAGTTTGTTGTCGATACGAGTACGTGTCGCTGGGCTAGAGGCGCTGCCAATTAGCCCATACCAATTCAGAAGTCGAAGAAGAGCTGTCGGTAGGCCTCCAACAAGATGGAGCGACGACCTGGTAAAGATCGCGGGATCGCGGTAGATGCGGAAAGCACAAGACCGGTCTGAGTGGAGAGCCGCGGGGGAGGCCGCCGGCCAGCAGTGGACGTCTTTCGGCTGCCATGATGACGATGATGATGAAAGCTGAAAAGCCACTGTACGACCTAGACATATTATTCAATAGGTACTGCAGAGTAATTGCATAACTTTATTGACACTCGTCATGCCATGTCTTTATGCCGATGACTTGAAACTTGTACATGGGATTAAGGAAATGTCTGACTGCGTGGCATTGCAGGAGGACGTAGCATCTGTGTATCACTGGAGTGTTGCTAATAAAATGCATTTTAATGTGGCCAAATGCTCCGTCAAGACTTACAGTCGTACAGCGAGACCCTTGCACGCCCAGTATACTTTGGGACTGGAAACAATGTCATGTGTTGAAAATGTGAAGGACCTAGGCGTAGTTTTCGACACCCGTCTTACGTTCCATGACCATGTTAAATCTTTAGCTGCAGATTGTTTTAAAAGATTGGGCTTCGTTCTTAGGAATGCACGGGACTTCCACGATTCCGGAGCAATCATGTTGCTATACACGGCTCTCGTGCGAAGCAAACTCGAGGCGGGCGCCATTGTATGGAACCCTTATGAGTGTAGTTACGCTTCGCTTCTCGAGAAAGTGCAAAAAACCTTCCTAAGGTTCATTTACAAAAGAATGTACGGATACGGATTTCTTCTTGGTCATATTGGCATAAATTCACTGGAGGTAAGATGCAACTACACTCTCTTACTAACAGTGCGTGACATCTTGCGAGGCAATTCAGATTGTCCTGATCTGGTGACAATGCTCGTTAGGCTGGCGATCCCGTTCACCCCGAAAAACCATCTCCGACCACGACACCATGATCTTCTCGCGGTACCGAGGACTCGTACGGTATCACACCGTAATTCTCCTGCGGTTCGGGCACTGAAGTATCTCAACTCGCTTCTGTCATCGGCACCCGAATCTGACCTTATCGCGAGTCGATGGGCCGACGTTTGTCGCACATGCCTGAGATTCTGCGAGGCGATGGATGGAAGTGGAGTATTTTCTCGCATTGTATGGCTTAAAATGTTACTTTATGTTATTTCTTTTTATATGTTACTATATATTTTTTAATTGAATTTACCGGTGTATTGGTTTAGCTGTAAAACTGTGTAAATTTTGTTTTTATCCTAATAATAATCTTGTTGAAGGCCTACCGACAGCTCGTCTCCCGGTCCGTGGAAGCCATTCGAGAACCTTCTGACCCCATCGGCCATCAGCTTTGCCGCGTGACAATCCTTAAACCAATCCATCCCAACTTTGTAGGATACTAATGTGGGTTATCTATCTATTTATCCCGTGTCCCGGGTACCGCACTAAATTTAATTCCGCCTGAGTTACGATAAAATCTAAATAGCACCGGGCTGAGATGGAATCTGGCGCTCTGCCCAATGGAGGGGTGACAGACGGGAGGGGTTATGGGCTTCAGGTTTTCAATAACGCATTGCTAAGGCTATATTTCATCCTAACTTCCTAACTTATATTATAAATGCGAAAGTAACTCTGTCTCTCTGTCTGTCTGTTTGTTACCTCTTCACTGGAAAACCGCTACACCAATCTAGATGAAATTTGGTAAGAAGATAGTTTGAATATTGAGGAATAACATAGGCTACTTTTTATTTGCGAAAATTATATGGTTCCCGCGGGATAGCGATAACCGAAATCTATGCGGACGAAGTCGCGGGCAGCAGCTAGTTTGAAATAACTATTTATCTACACACTATGCGTTCAGAAACCGTATGAAATGACCATCATTACGACAATCAGTTTTCATCTTCAAACACCAATACAATTTAAAAATAGGCCTCAATTAAAAAAAAAAGTTGATACGAAACGTCAGCTGGATGTTTGTCTATGATTTAAAAACCGGCCAAGTGCGAGTCGGACTCGTGCACGAGGGTTTCGTAGAAAGATTTTATCGGTTTTCCCCAGTGTTTTAAGAAGTCCAGTGTTAGCAGAGCCCTGCTCTTAAGCAAAATGTACGCAGTGTGGGGTCAACTTATATTGGTCTGCGAAATCTACAGCCAGACATAAAAATTTAAGATTTTGAGACTTTTCTGAGTGGTTGTGCTATAAGAGCTACTTTCATACCAAATTTCAAGTTTCCAGGACAACTGGAAGTACCTTGGGTTTCGGATTTCGTCAATTTGTATGGAAATATCCTTTTTAATGTCTGTATCTCTTGATTGCGTTGACTTAGAAGCTTGATTTTTTCACAGCTTCTGGGGACCGCAGGCTTGAGTATTTGATATTAATTTCAGCATGCTACCTCCACGTGTTCCAGATAAAAAGGGTCTTGACCGAGAGACAGACAGACGGACAACAAAGTGATCCTATAAGGGTTCCGTTTTTCCTTTTGAGGTACGGAACCCTAAAAAAAGCCAAATTCGTGGCAGGTTTATTATGTTACGACTTCTGGACCCATCTTAGAATACCTACTTAATTATAATATGTGTGTAGATAAAGTAATGTACCTATACAACTCTACTTAATTAGGCCCTCGTGTGATCCTATCATGAAACTCGGCTCGCCTCGTTTCATGAAAGCACACTCGTGTTGTAAGGATTACGTAATAGTTGCATAAACTACTG
This sequence comes from Clepsis dumicolana, assembly GCA_963691665.1. NCBI lineage: Eukaryota > Metazoa > Arthropoda > Insecta > Lepidoptera > Tortricidae > Clepsis > Clepsis dumicolana. The sequence continues at coordinate 7,841,671 of OY829528.1, read as the reverse complement.
TAAGTTCTTATGGATCAAGGTTAAATGCACCATCCAGCCGCAGTGGGTTAAGCCATGCCCTCACCGACAAGTTAGTTAGTCAAGAGCTTGAACCGGGACCGTCTAACTACTCCAAGTTTTGCTGTTGGTGCATTTTCGAGCAGACGATAAACGCTCGGATTTATCTTCCGAACTTGGCTATTTTTCTTCCCGCTAAATTTAAACCCCGACGCAAAAGACGGGTGTTATAAGTTAAAATGTGTTTTACCTGTCATTAATTATTGTTTATTTTATTGTTTTACTTTAGTTTAATTTTAGTTTTTATTTAAGTACTAGCTGTTGCCCGCGACTTCAATCCGCGTAGATTTCGGTTATCCCTATCCCGCGGGAACTATACAATTTTCCCGAATAGAAAGTAGCCCATTTTTAACATGAAACTACCGTGAGACTCAATCATAGTGAAATAAAAACGGATCACTCACGTATATAGGTCGAGTTTAGCCCGACATGTTTCGGACTAATTCTTAGTCCTTCCCCTGGGAGCGCACGACCCAGCGGCGGCGAGACGCACACTGCGCGCCGGGGCTCTGCTCGCGCGACTACTAGACGCAGCTGACAGCGGCACACAACTACCCTCGTTTTCGTCGTCATTCTTATTATTGTCAAATGCAGGACAGCACACTACACTGACCACATCACTCTGTAAAGGCTCGTTCACACTCACCGTTGGGCTAAACTCGACTTATATACGTGAGTGATCCGTTTTTATTTCACTATAAAGTAGCCTACGTTATTCTTTAATATTCAAACTATCTTCTTACCAAATTTCATCTAAATAAGTGCAGCGCTTTTCCCGTGAAGAGGTACCAAACAGAGAGACAGAGTTACTTTCGCATTTATAATTATTAAGTTAGGATTAAGTTTTTAGATGTAGTTTTTTTAGCCTGTAATTGTCCCACTGCCGGGCAAAGACCTCTCCTCTTGACTTCCACATCTCCCTATCCTGAGCCGCATCTGGCCAATCCATTAATTCAGAGTCCAGGTCTGTAATTGCGTTAAATAAATATTATTGTCTATTCAAAAGCATGAAAAGCCGTGGTTTGGCCTATGGCCTCTCAATCAGAGGGTCGTGGGTTCAAATCCCGTCTCGCACCTCTGTGTTTTTCAGAATTTATCTGCAAAATAACATTTGTAATTTATCATGAGCTTTTCGGTGAAGGAAAACGTGAGTGTGTGTGTAGTTCCCAATCGGCACCGGGCCCGCGTGGGAACTACCCAAGCCCTCTCATTATGAGAGGAGGCCTGTGCCGAGGTTAAAAGTCACAACAAACACTCGTTAAAGTACTTCCTAGGGCCTTAATTGCTACACAAATAGCAGTAATGAGCACTATGGAGCTATGAAGTGAGCACACTGAATCTGCATTTTACATCCAAACCCAATTTAACTTCGCGCCGCCGTGTGTGCAGGGCTGTTGAAACATTGTGTAGGGGCTATAATGTTTATGTTAATCAGACATGCTTTGTTACTTTGTTAACATTTTAGTAGTACAGTCATTTAGTCAGTAAGAAGCATTTCATCTTGGCTCTCTAGGTTGGCAACGCATCTGCAAACCTTCCGGGGTTGCGGGTGTCTATGGGCAGTGGTGATCACTTATCATCACGTGACCCACTTGCTCGTTTGCCTTCTTCGTCGTATAAAAAAGCAGCGAAAGCAACTAAGCAACCGAAGCGGTCACAATGATCTGCACAAGCTCTTATGTCTATTAAAAAAGATGAAAAACCCCCGACTCTGTCATTTTAAACTTCAATATTTCAAAAACGGGTGACCGATTTTATTGAAACTTAGCTAAGAACCATCTCGATTAAACTAGCTTTCGATAGAGCTATGATGCCACAGACAGATACACAGGTCAAACTTATAACACCCCTATTTTTCGTTGGTGGTTAATAATAATAGAGCCGTGCTGAGAACATTAATTGTTGCTTAGCTACTAAAAAACAATTACTTTTCTCACCCGCTTGCTTGCTTGCGTTTGCTTTGTTTGCCCGTGTAGCAGTGGAGGCGGAGGTGTTGCATGGAAACATACATTTGCCGCACAGATATAACTATTTGTCATTAGTGGTCGCGGGTGAGCAAAGTAATTGTTTTTTAGTTCATAAATATGGACCTCCGCAAAGTAACGCCTGATTCAATAAATTGCTTAGCTACTTCTGCTGCTGACTGTATGTAGAGAAAGTGTACCTAGCTACTAAAGAAATGTACCTAATTAATGTTCGCAAAGTAACGCCTGATTCTATCAATGATTAAACTACTCGTATAGGCCGCGCGATGGGTTAAGATCGCTCGGCGAAACTGGTGGGGGCAATTTGGCGCATCTGTACAATTGCGCACAAAATTGTTAAGTTCTGAGTGTATTTCTTTGAAATATATTTTTCTTGTTTCGCATTTTTTTGTAACTTTAGTCACCTAACATATGACACTCGTTTTTGCTTGTGACTTATTTTGCTAGTATGTTTATTCAGAATCTTGGTAGTATTTTTACGTGCTTTTAATTGCCCATTATTTAATTAGTTTCCATTTTTTAACATTCACGTCGTAAATCATTTTTCTGGCTTGCCATGTTCAAACTTTATATTTGGGCATTTTTTTCACTAACTACGACATCATAACGTACTTACTACTAATACTGTAAAACAATGCGCAACAGTGCCCTAAGCACGACTTGTCGAATCCTGCGTCACGTAAAATCGAATAGTAAACTATAACGAGTTTGTATGACGTTTGGAACAGCGCCCGCCCGTGAGCGTATTTGGAACTAAAATTTAGTATGAGATTTCTCGATCTCGATACGATAACCGTAACGTAACGCAGGATTCGACAAGTCGTGCTTAGGGCACTGTACTCAAGGGACAAGTGACGCGTGAACGAAGCGAGGGAGGGGAAGAACGACTTTCTACCAATAACGTGTCGGCGCCAGCGCGCACCCTCCCCTCACTCCTCTGCGCAACCAAATAGACCTAAGAATTGACTTCTGCGCATGCCCCTTCCACATTTGACAAGCGATCTTAATTCGCCGCGCGACCTGTATTTGTCATGAGCTTCTCGTTGAAGGGAAACATCACGTGAAAATGAAGCAATTTGATAGTTGTATTAAGTTCCCAATCCGCAGTGAGCCTCTAAAGCGCTTTTTATTATACGATAATTAAGGAATGCGAGCAAGTGGGTCACCTGATGGCAAGTGATCACCCCAAACGTCCGCGGCCTAGTGTAATCGATGTCCAAAAAAATACGTTTCGAACTAGTTTGCGTAAAGTGTCAAATAGTATAAAAATTGTTAGTTGTCAATACGTGCCGCTAGAGGCGTTGCCAATTTGCTAATAGTAATTCAGACGTAAACGCGAACGCGATGGAGACGCGATCAAGAATAAACATAACATATGACTGCATAATGATATTCTACAAATGAATTTCTGGATATGACATTTAAATAATTTATTTATTTAATATAACAGACAAAATTAATTATAAAAAACCAATTAAAATAAAACTAAAAATATAAACTAAAACCTAATCTAAAAAATCTAAAAACGGCCCCTGTGGCATGGTACCAAGAATGCTGGCAGCATTTCCTCGCTGTATGGCGACGCCAATACGTTGTGCAAGGAAGCTGCCAGCTCTCTTGTCCTCGGTGACGTCGTCCTGTCGCTTTCTCCGTTCAATGATGAGGTCCTTCGCCCCAGGGCCCCACGGAGCGAGGGTCTCGACGCCGAAGGCAACGAAGACATTTAAATAATTCTTTGCGATTTTAAAACTTTACTATTATTTTTCACTATTTTGACATAAATAAATTTTAAACTTCGAAATCGTAATTTTTATTTTATTGTAATAGTTTTGTTTTATTATTTTATTTCTATTTTAACATTTAGCTGTATTAGACCTATTTCTTTAATTTATTTTCCTGGATTTAATTGTTTCGTTATTTTATTTTGTTCAATTTCTAGACGACTTCAATATGAGTTCTCGTAACTTGACATTGTACAATTTATGATGTAATTTTTATTGGATGAATAAATAATCTAATCTTATTTGTGTGTGTGAGTGTGGACGAGCGATCCTTTTTATTCACTAGGCCTCAGTTTCTGCTGTCCGCCGTCTGTCGCCTTGACATCCAAAATTAGGCCCGAAAAACCCTCCTTATTTATGCACACGTCCAAAATTTGCACAAACACATATTTCTATAATTAATTCGTCCCGTATTGTCACGACATTGACCGTCCCTTTTGAATATTTATCAGCCAGCTGGGACTTTGGGCACGGTAAAGATATAACTTCAAGCAGTAATTCAAATAACTTGAATTTTTAAAATAGCTTCAATTTTTTTTTATCAGGCCTATCTCACCCTCTCTAAAATGCTGCGCCCTTCGGAGTTTCATTGTTCTTATGTAATTATTATGAATAGTTTGCATATATTGCAATTCAAAAAATAATCTAAACAAACGTTCGGTTTGACTGACATACGTACACTAAAATAAATTTAAACTCAATTCGGAAACGCCAGTGCCGCGTTGAACTGTTTAACAGCTTACTGGCCAAAATAAATTTTAGATAGCCCGTCAAATGTTATGGTAAAATGTACCCAGCCAATGTAAATGCGTGTAATGTGACGAATTATTTGATTAGGTGCTTGTGAACAAAAATGTGATTAAATAAAAATAAGACGTCCAAACACAAAATCCATTTCAAAACACAAGTTCTTTTAAACTCCCTGCTGACGTAGAAAGAATCCTATCGAACGTAACCCTAAAGAACCCTATCGCTCTAATAGGTCCATTAGAGCGATATGGTTCTTTAGGGTTAGGTGTTATGAGACTTCCAGTTGAGTTACTGCCATTGCTAATCTTTACTGTGCTTTGCGTATTTTCATATTTTGATTCAGTGTTTTCTTGGGGCGGGTGACAGCTGTCAGTACGTCGGATACAGGCGGTCAGTTGAGAGGGGATGTAAGAAAGGCTTCGGAGAAAAGGCCGCGTATTTGAATTGTTAGTTTATTTCTTTACATACGCCCTCTACCATTCTGCATTATATACCTAAGAGCAATAAAAACGGGTTACTTTGTATGAACAATTCCATACAAAGTGACCCGTTTTTTTTTGCTCTTGAGTGTATTTAATTATGTTTCCGCACTAAGAGCAATTTTTTCATGTGCTAAGCCTAAGGCAATATTGTAACTATTTTTTGTGTTAGTTACGTCACTGAGATGTCTGCCTCACTTCGTTATATACTCATATGTATGTAATTATTAGAAGTTTTTATGTAACTCGCAAGGTTCGTTTGTATTTAACAATACAATATACAATACAAATATTCTTTATTGAAAACCACAAAATAGTACAAGGAGATTACAGAAAACAGGTATGGTGGACAATAGGCGGTCTTATCGCTTAAAAGCGATCTCTTATATAACCAAAACACAGAAACCAATGAAATGAAATGAAATGAAATTTATTTGCGTATGGATTAAGGTTACAGATTGCAGGTACATATGCTTAAGTATAATAAATGTTTCACTTAACCCTACCTTTGCAAGTGTACACGCCGTTACAAAGAAATGAAAACTAAGTCAAATATAAATCAATTAAAATATGATGAAAATATAAAAACACACTCACTAAATACGTTACAAATACTATGTCATATCCTTATTAAAATTTTTATGTATATGTCGTTAAAAATAGGTACCAATTATTTCATATACAGAATAATTATAAACTAACATTATCACATAGGAAATCTCTCTTACTCGTACACTATAATAACAAACCAAGATGAAGATGCTAATTTAGGTGGCAGAAATTAACATGATGACTGTATCTTTTGATTGCGTTGACTTAGAAGGTTGACTTTTTCACAGCTTCAAGGGACCGCAGGCTTGAGTTTTTGATATTAATTTCAGCATGCGACTTCCACGCGTTCCAGAGAAAAATGGGTCTTGACAGACAGACAGACAGACGGACAACAAAGTGATCCTATAAGGGTTCCATTTTTCCTTTTGAGGTACGGAACCCTAAAAATGTACTTTTAGTTTAGAAATTGTCTTGTAAGTGAGATTGTTAATTTCTTTAGACAAATTCTTTAAACCGAAGTTAAATGATAATGCAGGGAAGCTTGGCCGGTTTTTTGTATGTTTTGAATGTCCATGATGGGTTTTCGTTATTAATGAACTTACGTGTCTTTTGCTATATCTATACCTATAATAAATGAAACGTTAATCCGTCCAGAAGTTCCGTTTAACAACTATAAGCTCTTGTAATTGGGGAATATTGCTAACTGGTCGAATTCGGAATTCAGTTAACCGAGTGTAGATTCATTAGTGTGAGGCATAGACGTGGCGGCACTTAAAGTTCTAGAAGTGATGTCTGAAATAATCTATTTTCGTAACAAAATGATTGAGTGGACGCTTCTGCTATGGTTGAAAATTAATTAATTTACACCGTAAAGCAGATAGCCGTCTATCGCCTTTGGCTCATCTACGCATCACAATTTTTCTGCCACTTACGCAGTACAATACGTCTATACGCTCATGTCAAAATTTGTTACGTTCCTACAAACTCATCCTGAACCAAAACTGTCACACAAATGCCAAAACAACGCACACTATCTACAGAACCTGTGCATTTTGCACAGGCTTAATGCGAAATTTTTGGCAGAGGGGAAATCTTGCGTTAACATCTCCATTCCTTTCCTGCTCTATGATTTACACAACAGTATTAATTACGATGTAAAAACACTAAACACCAACCACTCTGGCAGCGCAACTGGATAAAAGTATAGTGCGCTGTCAGAAGTAAGATTTGAATTTGGACCTATTGAGCCAGAGACAGTATCTCCAGCCAGTCGCCAACAGTAATAAAAAAAATTCATTCTAAATTTTAAAATAAGATTTGGGTTCGGATGAATTCGTATTGACCCCTCTTTCTTTAACATGAGAAGCGCCATTGACAGCTGACGCATTTTTGAAACCCCATACTCGAAATGATCGCAAACTGTTATGTATTGCGTGCGACGAAGTCAACTTGCGGTTTATTTTTAACTTAACCTTGGCCTTTGCCTTAAGAAAGTCGCAAGGCGCAAACCTTAACCTAGTGTCAACTTGATGGTAAGTGATCTCCACTGCCCACAGACACCCATAGCCCCGCAGGGTTTGCTAATGCGTATCCAACCTTGAGGGCTAAGGTGCAATGCCTCTTGTGCCCGTGATGTCCTCGGCTGTCTTACTCTCACCACCGGAACAACAGTACCCCGAGCACGAATAAACGAACGAATACTACGTATCGCCATCGACAAAGTTCATATTAAATTTAAGCCATCGGGTGACCCACTTGCTGGTTTAACTTCCTCGTCGTATTAAAAAAAATTACCAAATGAGCTCACGGGGAGCGGTGTTCCAAACGCCATACAAATTTTCTCGATAAGGTTACTACTCGATTACGTTACGTAGGATTCAATATTCGTGCTCAAGACGCAGTGAAAACTGCTGTTTAGCGGCAAGATTAGCAAGTAAGATAGTAGTAGCGACCTGTGCCCTAAGCACGACTTGTCGAATCCTGCGTCACGTAAAATCGAATAGTAAACTATAACGAGTTTGTATGACGTTTGGAACAGCGCCCGCCCGTGAGCGTATTTGGAACTAAAGTTCAGTACGAGATTTCTCGATCTCGATACGATAACCGTAACGTAACACAGGATTCGACAAGTCGTGCTTAGGGCACTGGACGGATTTCGCATAAGGCAACATCTGGCACTTCTAGTAAGTCGTAGCCTAGGTCAGTGTCATCTAATTTGTCTGTCCCAGACTAGGCGGAGGACCGGCTTTTAGGCTAGACTCTAAGGATTGCGTACATATAATAAGTAAAGATAGCATTTGATAGCTTGGAAAAACAGTCATCATCATCATCATCATTATTAGCCTATATTAGTTCACTGCTGGGCCTATGCTTCCCCGTCCTTATTATTATTATTAAACTACACCATCTCAAAACATTAATATTATGAAACTTATGGCGGGATATATGAGGCTAGTTTTTCAAGCCAGGATTGCTAGTGCCAGTAAGTTCCTCTTGTATACACGACTGGCTTACTTACAGGCTAGTTAGCTAGTGCTAAAGCCAGAATAGTTTTTGATAGCTCGGCTAGTGCCTTACCTCGCTTTTTTATAGTTCATCCCGTAAGAGATAGGCAAAGAAATCTGACATACAATGACAATGCAAAGAAAAATCCGTTAAGCAGCTGGACTTGAACCAGCAACCTCGGTAATCCGTACCACGCTCCACCAATTAAGCTATACTTAACGTTGGTGTACCTAACGAATTTTTCAATGCCTTGTGTCATATTTTTATTTGGAAGATCTCTCCTTAGCGCCATCTATGAGTAGCTTAATCAAGCTTAACGGATTTTTCTTTGCATTGTCATTGTATGTTGAATTTCATTCTATGAATGTTTCATAAAAATAAAAACAAAAATAATCAATAAATCGATTATTTTCATTTAAAGAAATCTGAGTCCATACAGCCATGTCTGTTAATTAAAGTCCCGTCACAGTCAGTCGTCTAGTCACTAGTCACGTCCTGTCAGCTGCTCATGCCTTCCGTAAAGCGATAATGTACTTTACAGCGAGCTACGGCGAGCTGCGGCCGGCGGGAACTTGGGGGCAACAAACAGATAATACGCGTTTTCACTTGAATCCTTCATTTGCTGGGCACTATCACGTTAACTTGAAATTTAATTGACTGACACGATTCACTCTCAACCGTTTTCCGCCAAGCACCTTACCTCACAAGAGCGGTCTGAATGGAGACCCTTGGGGAGCCCTGTCCAGCACTGGACGTCTTTCGGCTGACATGATGATGATGATGATGACCTTACCTCATATTTCCGTGGTTTTATAGCCTAGCTTGCCAGGGGTTGCAAGCCTTTGGCTACAAACTAAGCCCATGTTTTGCAGCTCCGCACTAATCTCTGTTAGAAAATTAGTGGTGTATCTCGCTACTTATTTTAGCCGGTCAACTTCATGGACTAACTTTTTTGACGTAATCGTGTTGGTAAACTCATTATGAACAGGGCATGTGTCATGGTTTATTTTAGTAGGAATGTTAATAACGTAACCAAATTACAGTTGGAAACCACCCGACATTTTCATTTCAAAGTTCTGATTTTTGTGAAACTTAGCTAAAAACCATCTCGATTAAACTAGGTTTTGATTTTGAACAGCGACGTCCAAATCCGTTTATCCGTTTAGGAGCTACGATGCAACAAACAGATACACAGATCAAACTTATGGCAATCCTCCTTTTTGCGTCGGGGGTTAAAAATACTGGACTTTGGGAGAAATTGCTGTCGAAATTACATTAATTAGATTTTAGCATAGTTATACGCTTTATCATGTCAGCCGAAAGACGTCCAATGCTGAACATAGGCCTCCCCCAAGGCTCTCCACTCAGACCAGTCTTGTGCTTTCCGCGTCCACCGCGGCCCCGCGATCTTTACCAGGTCGTCGCTCCATCTTGTTGGAGGCCTACCGACAGCTCGTCTCCCGGTCCGCGAACGCCATTCGAGAACCTTCTGACCTCATCGGCCATCAGTTCTGCGAGCGATGTGCCCCGCCCACTGCCACTTAAGTTTCGCAACTCTTCGGGGGTTTTACGCTTTGGCATAGTTATAATGTTATATATTTGGTATAGGTTCTTCGGGTGGTAGGACCTTGCGCGAGGTCCGTCCGGATCGCTACCACCATCTTACTCGTTAATCCTGCGGTTAAGTAGCAGTGCTTGCACTGTTGTGTTGCGGTGTGGAGAGTAAGACAGCCGGTGTAATTACGGACACAAGAGGAATTTCATCTTAGCCCTCTAGGTTGGCAACGCATCTGCAAATCCTCCGGAGTTGCGGGTGTCTATGGGTAGTGGTGATCACTTACCATCAGGTGACCCACTTGCTCGCTTGCCTTCCTCGTTGTATGAAAAAAAAGGTACAATAACTTTAGGTGGATGGATGATCTGGTAAAGATCGCGGGTAGCACAAGACCCAACGTCGTGGAGATCCTTGGGGAAGGCATATGTCCAGCATTGGACGTACTCTGGCTGATATGATGATGATGATCAGGTCAATGGGAACCCTATAAGTTTATATTTACTTGGGATTGACAGACCGACAGACGTATTTACAGCTACGTAACCCAAAAACAGAAGTAGAGAAGAAGAATAGAATACTTTAAACATTTGTTTGAAGTGACCTAGTAATAAGAGTACAAAGCTCTTTATGCCGTTATTCTCTATGCCTCTGCTTAGCAAACGTGTTTCAGCTAGAACAATAGTCCGTCTGAAAGGACTTCATAATTTACCTAGGACCGTTTACATCGGCTCGGAACCTCGCAATTTACAGCCTGTATATGCCTGTTACACCGTAGTGTAACATTATGAAAGTTTTGCAGTAGCCCGAACACGAGTTTTCACCAAGAATCGAGTAGTAACGTTGTCGTATCGCCTTCCCATCACAACCAGTTCAATAATTATGTACCTTTAATTAAGTATTTATTTACCAAGCTATTGCCCGCAACTTTGTCTGCGTAGATTTCGGTTAAAGATATCTGGCGGGAATATGTCCCCGGATAAAAAGCAGCCTAAGTGTTATTTTAAATAAATAAATATCATGGGACAATTGTCACCAATTGACCTAGTCCCAAACTAGGCAAAGCCTATGGGTACTAGACAACGGATAAACATACTTTAATACATATTAAACATCCAAGACCCGAGAACAAGCATTCGTGCTCATCATACAAATATTTGCCCCGACCGGGGATCGAACCCCGGACCTCAAGCTTCATAGTCAGGTAGGTAGTTTTAAGGTATAAATCATATATTGCGAAGTCTGATCAAAAGCGTTCTCCATTTTTGCGTGAAATGCCAAATTTTAAGTCAGTCCGAACTCTGAAAATGGGGCAAATTTAACTTGCACCAGTGAACCGAAAAAAAAGACCGACATAATTATATAGCGTATGGACGGGCCCTTCGGTAGGTACTCCTTTTTTGTTGCCAATTTTGTGCCAAAGCAATGTTGCAAAGGTCATATCCTGATGTTTATATTAATGCTCTCAACAGTGTAACATACAGCCATCTTAGTTAAACCCGTGAAGCGGATTAAGAAGTTGCTTTTTTCGAGCGCTCCGCAAATATAGCAACTGACGGCGCACGGAGCAGCACTGACGGAGTTGCTGACGGAGTTACTGAAGGAAGTAATCTTACTGACGCAGGTGCAAATGGAGCTCGAGGTTTCATTCAATATTCTAATTGGGCCATTCGCTGCAAAACGTGTGCCCGTATTAAGAGCTGTTAGTTAACTGACGACTGACGACTTTATACTTAGCTTTTTTAGGGTTCCGTAGGAGGATTGCTAAGCCTCCGCTGTTCTCTGCAAGGTCCATATTCATGAACTAAAAACTATTAATAAAACCTCCACTGCTACACGAATCAACACATGCCACACAGACCCAACTATCACCACCACCACTACACTAAACGCTGACGCGTTTCGGCACTCTCTACTAGGCCATTGCATTGCTAATATTGATTAGGTGCATTGGACATTGAAGGTGTTGCATGGAAACATACATTTGCCGCATAGAAGTAGGTATTTTTCACACCTGGTAGCGGGTGAGCGAATTAATTGTTTTTAGTTCCGCAGTAGACACTTTTTTTACAGAATATGTAAACACAGCACAGGCGCATAAAAACAAATACTACGTTTAAATAAAGTTAATAATTAAATTCAGAGGGCTATGATAAAACGGCTCTTGGGATTGGGGACCTTGTGAAGGGGCAGAAAAGCTTTAGATTTTTTTTTGTTGTCTTAAGTTAAAATGTAGAATAGACCTAGATGTTTTCTGTTGATGTAATAATTACATCATAATAATGGTTATTAAGCATGTTAATCCTTTGGACATGAATAATAAGGAAGACCAAGTCAACATTTGAGTAACTAGTGTTCTGCAGAAACATTACGAGTCTATTAAAACATTTTATTACAATACTCAGCAAATGCCATAAAAACAATGCTAACTAAATTAAACTTCACTTCAAACACTATTTCATAAACCGTTGAATTATGGCTCTCACTTCACAGAAAACAATTGAACATGTGTTTTTACGACACATTATGCATTTTAGTATTAAGATTGTTAACGGCATCCCAAAATGCATTTGATTAAATTATATTTCGCTGCATCCATCTTTGATAGTTTGCGAGAAATTGCCAACTTAAATTTACCGTTGGGACAGGAGACTCGTCTTAAATTTTATAGGAAAGTCGCCTTTTTTAAGGTGCTCGTTTAAGATTGTAAAAAGCCAGAACCACGTGCTGGCCAGCGAGAAAAAAAAGGGTCTGAGCGCAGGTATAAAATACAATACAAAGGATGCGTGCGTTCCGTTCCTACGACATTTACAAATTAATATTTCATCTGTCAAACGTGTCAGTGGTGTTTATGTAAACGGAATAAGATTGGAATCAGTTTGAAATCGATTTGCGCAACGGCAATTTGGAATGCTGGGTTTCTTTGGTGCATGAACGTTTATCGGCGGTCAAATTTTATGTTCAGAACGCAGCTTTTAGAATCTTTTAGGTTAGTTGGGTTCGTTTCGCGCTATGATACGATGCGTTCGTGTGTTCCATTTGTTTTTAAATGTTTTTAATTGAATTTACGCGGTTTGTTGGGTGTGTGAGTGTTCGAAAGTTAAGTGTTGTGTTTTGTTTTTGGATTACCGTTTGGAATTTGGATTTCGTTTTTTTTTTCTGGTACGTACATATTGTATGTGGCGTTTTGTGTAGCATGCCAGACACTTTAAACGCTTATAAGAGTATTTTAAAGACAAAGTGCGTTGTAAGATTTCTATGACAACTGTGTAACGAATCTATGACACATTTTTATCAAATATGCAAGTATTTACAATAGAAAACCACATAATTTTCCTTTCTAACATCTTCCATTTAACTGCACAATGGGTTGTACTGAATTATACTGGAGATAAAAAATGACAGGTCTCTTCCACTAACGGGGCTTTGGAAATCCCCTACAAGGTGACTCAATATATTTATTAGACATTGTCTAGTAGACACAGCTAGACATTGACCTAACAATAACCTAATCGGTGTCTAACATAGTCTCGTAAACATCAACAGCAGGAGAACTTTCCAATATTCCAAAGATGTTTTATGAATTATGACATTTATGACTTATTATGACATTAGGTACCTACTAGTTGTTTCCTGCGACTTCGTCGGCGTAGAATTCGGCTTCCGCTATCCCGTGGGAACTATGCAATTTCCCGGGTTAAAAGATATGACATATGTTTTGAACTGGGCTATTTTTCCTTACGAATTGTAACAAACATCAAAACATACAAACTTTCCCATAGTACTAGCGACCCGCCCCGGCTTCGCACGGGTGCAATGCTGATACTAAATACACTACAGAAAAACTGTGAACGTTGTATATAAAAACATAGCGGCCCGCTCCGGCTTCGCACGAGTATAAAATATATAGCCTATGTGATTAAAATCGATTCAGTAGTTTTGATTTATTCATTACTGCCCGTGGCCCGCACGCGTTAAATTTGGAGTAATTGGTTAAGGATTAATGCTGTATTGGTTAAAATCGCTTCGAAAATTAGCCATTATTTGTCGTAAAAAGTAAATGACAAAAAAGTTATTGTGGGTTATACATAAGAGATAGACATATACCATCACGGACTTTTCTGTAGACCTTTTCAATGTGTACAATACTTAGTACATTATTTTGATGAAACTCGTAGGGTTCAGCCTGCGTTTGCAATGTAAGCGGAAAAAATGTAATTATTTACGACATCACATTAGAAACCTCAAAAATAACAGTACTTCTCCACTATTTAATGGATGTTATTATACATATAAACCTTCCTCTTGAATCACTCTATCTATTAAAAAAAACCGCATCAAATCATCATCATCCGTTGCGTAGTTTCAAAGATTTAAGCATACAAAGGGACATAGGGACAGAGAAAGCGACTTAGTTTTATACTATGTAGTGATGATGATAGTGATTAGTATGATGATAATTTTTGTTCTAGATACAGATCGATAAACCATCAGACGGGTCTTGTTTCGCATACAAATCTATTGTCCTAGCGCTTTGTTTGGGTGAATGATTGTTTGTCATAATTGAAATTATACTAAAAATAAATATCCGTTTTTCAGAAAAGGTAAGTATAAAATAAACCTAACCTATTCTGCTTAGCCCATTCAAAAGATGATGTATGTTATTGTTTGTAGCTTGGTTTAATTTCTTCATTTTTAGGGTTCCGTACCTCAAAAGGAAAAAACGGAACCCTTATAGGTTCACTTTGTTGTCCGTCTGTCTGTCTGTCTGTTTGTCAAGATCCTTTTTCTCTGGAACGCGTGGAGGTAGCATGCTGAAATTAATATCAAAAGATACAGTCATTAAAAAGGTGGTTTCCATAGAAATCGCCGTACTGAGAAAACCTAAAGGGTACTTCAAGTGGTCCTAGAAACTTGAAATTTAATATTAAGGTAGCTCTTATAGCACAAGCACTCCAGAAAGTCTCAAAATCTTAAATTTTTATGTCTGTCTGTAGATTTCGCAGACCAATATAAGTTGACCCCACACTGCGTACATTTCGCTTAAGGAGCAGGGCTCTGCTAACACTGGACTTCTTAAAACCCCCAGTGTTAGAATCTTTAAAATCTTTAAAAGCGTTAAAATCTTTCTACGGAACCCTCGTGCGCGAGTCCGACTCGCACTTGGCCGGTTTTTGTATAATAAAGTCTTTACCAAAAGTCTTTAAAGTCAGGTGCATTTAATTTTGATGCGTACTGTACCCCACAGTGCCTCGTAATAACTTGTAGAATTATAGATTGTATTCAAGACAGCTTCTTTTTTCTTTTGAAATAGATTTTCTTACAATTACATATTTAAAGAACCAAGTAAAATATTAAAATTACTGCAAAGACGTTCTGGTCGCAATGAAATTAACTAGGAATTGCTCCTTTGAGCTCAAGCTCTTACGACTAGGTGAACCATGTTGTTGAATAATAGAGGAGTTCCCAATCCGCACTGGAAGTTCCCAATCCGCACTGGGAGTTCCCAATCCGCACTGGGCCCGCGTGGGAACTATAGCCCAAGCCCTCTCATTCTAAGAGGAGGCCTGATCCCAGCAGTGGGACGTAAAAAAGGCTGGTGATGATGATGATGGTGATGAATCCCACGTAAAAAGACAAGACAAATCTTATAAAGGAAAGGATTATGATTACTACTTTTTATGCGTTCAATATGAATGACACAGTAAATGTGTTTTTTGTTTTTATATTTATTGTAGTGAAATAAACGTTACTCTCACGTATGTCAGTTAAGAATAGCCCGACATGTTTCGGACTAATCCCGTAGTCCTTCCTCTGATAGCACACGCTTCGGAGGTAGCGAAACG
The DNA here is from genome assembly GCA_963691665.1 of Clepsis dumicolana. Taxonomy (NCBI): domain Eukaryota; kingdom Metazoa; phylum Arthropoda; class Insecta; order Lepidoptera; family Tortricidae; genus Clepsis; species Clepsis dumicolana. Next base: position 7,826,164 of record OY829528.1, on the reverse strand, counting down.
ACTCATCTGTTGTATCACACTGCTCCCGATATAAAAATGTCATTGGCATTATGTTTCATTTTCTTTTTAGAATATTTACTCTCTAACGCTGTTTTTAACAATTTCCATACCTCCTTTAATCCAAGTCTTTATTTTTATACTATAAGGAAGGAAAACGAGCAAGTGGGTCACCTGATGGTAAGTGATCACCACTGCCCATAGACACCCGTAACCCCGTGGGGGTTGCAGATGCGTTGCCAACCTAGAGAGCTAAGATGAAATGCCCCTTGTGCCCGTAAGTACATCGGCTGTCTAACTCTCCACACCGGAACACAACAGTGCAAGCACCACGTCCTGCCTAGTGTAGCACTCAATTTCTTGGATTGTGTGCCAGTAGTTGGCGAAATATGTGCGACTGCTTAATATACCAAGAACAACATTGTACCACATTTTATGCAAATGAAAATCTTTGACTTTGCACTGCTGCTTAACGGCGGTATTAGCGAATAAGATGGTGGTATCGATCCGGACGGACCTCACAAAAGGTTCTTCCACCCGCAGGAGTCTCAAATAGCTTCGCATTCATGGCGACATTAGTGCAAGTTACAAAGGAGAGGGCAATACTTTTAAAATAATATTTAGTTAGCGTAACCATTCGGAGCCCCACTGGATTCCAGTTTAATGTTTTCGTGCTATTTTCCTGCCGCTTGCCACAGAGAATAGATAAAACGAAATGCTAAGGCACACTTAAGGAATGCACACACACACACACACACACACACACACACACACACACACACACACACACACACACACACACACACACACACACACACACACACACACACACACACACACACACACACGCATACATGCATGCCTTCTTGAAAAGACTGTTGAGCTACTATAATCATTGTAAATCGTTTTTTTTTTCTTGTTTCTTTTTAGTTACCTATCTGATGATATCGAATTTTATTAATCCTCTCAGAATGTAAACCGACTCACAGGGTCTCGAGATGCAGGCTCAGCCTAGTTTGGGGTCCGCCGGACACTGCTAAATGTATTTTCTCTCGTATTTGTTAAAAAAAAAACATTTTTCATTTTCACTTCCCCTCTGCCAAATATTATGTATGTATGTATATGTCTTTGTCGCACATAAAATATGAAGTAACAGGTAAACAGGACAAAGGCAAATGTACAAAGGCGAACTTGTCAAGTAAATGGATCTCTAACAGTTAACCTTTATTCGATTGACAAGGTATCAGAAAAAAAACCTCAAATTTAATTAGTGTACAGACTTGTTTGTTGATGACTTTTTTTTTACGTAAAAGTAGTGTAATATTAATTTTTGTTTACTTAGTTAAGATAGTTTATTTTTTAAGGAACCGTATTAACTATACAACGTTTTAATAAGTTCTTAAGTGACATGTCAAATTATGTATTCTGCTTTATCCCTTGAAGTTATAGACATAGGCGCGTCTTTGCCTATCGTAATTAATTTTCCCGAACAAACAATTTTGTCCAACGAAAAACGCCCTTTGATGATTTTATCTCAATTTAATTATCTCTTTTTTGAGAACGCTTCTTTAAACACGAAACAAATATTGTAGGGCAGAGGTTGAGCGCCGCTGTTAGCGGGAAATAGTATTTTTAAAATCTTCATCATCATCAATACAATACAATACAATACAAATATTCTTTATTGAAAACCACAAAATAGTACAAAGACATTACAGAAAACAGGTATGGTAGACAATAGGCGGTCTTATCGCTTAAAAGCGATCTCTTACAGACAACCAAAATACGGAAACCAAGATGAAGAAGCTAAATTAGGTGGCAGAAATGAACAGAAAGGAGAAACTTAAAATTAACAACAACTTAAATGAAATTAATAACTACAGATGAATATACTACATAAATAAACATATACCTACATATACAATACATACACTACTTATAAAAAACATGAGTGAAAATGTCAAAAAGGCCACAGGTGAAAAGGATTTTAAAGGACTAGATATAACAGAGACAGTAAGAATCGAGATGGACCAAAGACAGAAATAAGTTATTAAGTTAGTGACAAGTAGTAAGCCTTAAGAAGATTTTTGAAAATATGCAGAGATTTCGCTTGCCTTAAAGCTAAAGGAAGTGAGTTCCACAAACGAATGGAGGATATAGTGAAGGAGTTATGATAGAATTTAGAGGAAGAAGGTGGAACACTAAGAAGAAAATTCCGTGAGGAACGAGTGGAAGACATGAACTTAAAACGCTCTCGCAGATATTGGGGAGTAGTAGGATGAAAAAGTATGCTGTATAAAAGGGAAAGAATATGAGTATTACGGCGAAAACGGATGGGGAGCCATTCGAGATGTGAACGATAATGGGAGACGTGGTCATATTTCCGCAAACCGAAAATGAACCTGATGCAGACATTTTGGATACGCTCAAGCTTATTCAATTGCTCCTCAGTGAGATCAAGATATGAAATATCGGCGTAGTCCAAAATGGGTAGAAGAAGAGAATTAGCCAGCGGAGTCCTGGTCATCATGTCAGCGATCCCGCGATTTTGACCAGGCCCTCGCTCCATCTTGTTGGAGGCCTACCGACAGCTCGTCTCCCGGTCCGCGGACGCTATTCGAGAACCTTCTGACCCCCTCGGCCATCAGTCCTACGAGCAATGTTCCTCGCGTGTTAAAATCTGGCTGAGTGTAAAGCATATAGATAGTTGATTAAGGAAAGCTATTCAGTTACAAGATACTATGGAAGCAGAAAAAAAAACTCAATCGTCGCTAACCTTGGTGTAAAGGCATGGCTCGTGACATGGAATGTCAAAGATCCTTTTCTTTTTTTTTCTGTATTTTCGTATTTCAGTGAGTATTTAAAAATATACTGTTAACTATATTAGACAATATGTACACTAAATCTTGAGCGTTCATTGTTATTTAGCTACAAAACAGATAAAGTCCTGCTGGCAAATAGTTTGTGTTAATATTCATTTTCCCATCACAGTCGTATCGCAGAACAAACACGACGTTATTACAAACTTGTTGACAGAGCTATTTACCATCTGGTCTAATGATATCATTTGTTTGTTTGTCTACAAAATAGTTCCAAGGAGAGATTTACCAGGAACATTGATGCCTTGTCAAAGAGAGTGCTACTGCTGCGTTCCGCCACTCTACTCTAAGATGGCATATTGACATCAACAACTTAAATATAAAAAGGAATAAACGCCGTTTGTTTTAGAAGATGCCAATAAGAAAATACGATAGTATATAATAGTGCATTCTATTAAATGGGGTAGCTTAACAGGCTACCCGTCCAGAGGGCCGCGTTTGCCAAATGTTGGTGGTACTTACCAAATGGTGGTTACATCTCAACCACCTCGGTATAAAACTAAAGAGAAACTTCACAAATATTTAACAAACGACTAAGTGAAGTGCCGGTATTACACACTAGGTATTGTCGCAGACAAAAGTAAAAAAACCCTTAATAACCAGTGTCCGTGTGTTAAAAGAGTTAAACCTTTATTTCTGTGATAAATGCTAGAATGTGATGTGTAAAGTAATATGTGAAGTCAACGTTGGTGAATTAATTAATTTTACCTCCTATGTCAAAAATAGGTCGATCTCGAATTTCACTGCAACATAACGAATTCAAAAACCTGTATTCTACTGGCCTAATTGGCAGAAAATCAATAAAATCGTTGCAGAAAAAATAAGCTGTTCCATTTCTGTATTGCCCATCTCATTACTGTCACTTGCGGAAATATCACATTATTTTGACGGTTTTTTTCGTTTGCGGGTAAATCTTTCTTTCAATTTTAGGCCATACGACTTCTTGTCGGCAATCTTATCGATTTTGTTTATCATTCACTCTTTTCCATTTATAATATTACTAGACAACCCGGCGAACTTCGTATCGCCAAGCCATTCCATATAAAAAGCATGAGAATTACTTTAAAAAAAAACATTTTTTTTTCAGTGAATTTTTCCCCTTTTTAAATTCTGCTATACGGAGTGGAGACAAATCCAACAAATCAAACATCATAAAAAAAATCGGTTCAGCCGTTCTTGACTTCTTGAATTTGAAAAAAATTATTTGAATTAGAAATTGAAAATTGAAATTGACTGCCTTATATTAGATTTAGTAGGATTCATAACTTCATTGGCTGTATCTAACCACACCTCTCTCTTCCACAGATGTCCTTCAGGCTAACATGAGCCTCTAGCCCATGCCGTCAAACATTTGGCCAAGGTTGGCCGAGATGGGCAAACAGGACTCCAGCTGGCGCAGAGTGAGAGTGCAAGTGTATGTTGTGTTAGTGTTGGTGTTGGGCCAATGTGTGAGCGGGAAGCAGATGAGTGAGACGCTGCAACGCGCGCTATCGGCAGTGCGCGGGCCTAGTCCTGGAGCCAAGAAGCTGCTCAATATACCGGAAGATGGAGGTAAGTCTTTAATTAGAAGTAACATAGTGAGCCGTGATAGCCTAGTGGTTTGCTCGATGGCCGCTCAAGCAGAAGGTCGTGGGTTCGAGCCCCGGCTCGCATCTCTGAGTTCTTCGAAATTTATGTGCGAAATTACATTTGTAATTTATGATGAGATTTTCTGTGAAGGCAAACAATTGTGAGAGGAGGCTATCACCCAGGATATCTTTTGCAAAATCCCATTAACATTAAAATTTACAAGACCAAAGACGCCCAATGTTTAATTACTCATAATTTTTGACTCTTGTCATTAAGAAAGGAGGTCCCAAATCCTGAAACTTCGCGATAGGTCGAGTTGGCTCGTTATTAATTAAAGAACTCTGTAATTATGGAGTTCAGGTGGCCCTTTGTCTGTCGGCTAACTTTTTTGGGTTCCTTTGGGCTTAATTTAGTAGCTCAAGTAACTCTTCGATGATCTCCCCTTATTGTTTGCAAGAAAACGGCAAAGCTGAGCGTATAGTTAGAAATGTTGAAGTTACAAACGCAACAGATTTTTTAATTAAAGCAGTAAATGGCGATAATTACGCTATTTTCTCAAAAAATGCCGAGAATCCTTCACACTGAAAGTTTCGCAATTCAGAAGTTTTTCATCAGTGCAACGCTAGCTAGCAAACACATGAAACTATTTATGTTTGGAGCTTTTACTTAAATAAGTGAGAGCATTTGTATGACTGAGAATATTTAATATGGTATGGAATAGTTTGCTGTGATACTTCATACCTATAAAATAATAGCTGCACATTCTCTGGTAATATTCTGGAATGTGGATTAGGTATCCAACAAAAAAAAGCAGCTACAATTTTTGTCCTGTGTATTTGTTTTTCTGCATCTAAATAGGCATGGTCCTTACCTAAGTTTCACCAAAATCGGTTAAGCCGTATTAGAGACCTTGACTTTGAAATAAAAAAATTGGTAACTTGTAGTTCTTTATTTAAAAGTGCTATGAAACTGCTTCAGTTTTTTTAATCGTCTTAGCAAAACATGGCCTACTTTTGACGCTTTTTCGCCAGACTTATTCTAAGTACAAATTTACAGCGACACTAATGACTGTCACTAATTCGCCGCCATTTGAAAAAAAAACGTAATCCCGTCTTATTCCTTCTAGTGCTAATTACTGCACAGCCGATACTGAGCAGTTGGCGCACTTGAGCGCAAATGTAATGTTCCTAATATTTTGATGTTAAAACTAAGTTTTGATATGCGGAGTTAGCAGGGACTTTCTGAATGTGTGGCGTTTAGCTTGGTCTAAGATATATTTATAACTGTTCACTTTCGTCCAATCTTATTTAGTAGCTTAGTAGTTTATTGTGGTCACACTGTCGTTATTGAACGGCCCTGATTGGCCACCCCGGTTCCCCCCACCACTCATTAGTTCGTTTATTTTTCGTTACTTTTATAAAAAAGTTCCTGTTTGAATTTTGAGCTGTGAACATCTCTGTCGCTGAACTATTTAAAATTCCCACTACTTTCGCGGCTTAAAGTATTTTAGTGTAGTATAGTGTGTGTTGGAGTCTCCCGGCGCTGCACCAGGACCTAAATCCGAGGCTAAGTGCGATCGCTGAAGGTAAAGTTAACAGTAGATCTAGGGAAGCTGGAGACGATCACCAACGGTGTGTCGCTACGGACGCCAAGGATCCCACATACAGCAGATCCGGAGCCACCAGGTCAGACCACCTAGTTTGATTTCTAGATAGATTGCTCGATTTGCTTTTAAAATACACAATATTCTTGCTTAGAACCCATAGACCCCCTTCGTCCCCCATTTTTCGTAAATACAGTCCATTTCCTTTCGATTAATTACACAATAACTATAAAGACACTGCTATTCGGGTACGTGTAGCGGTAGTAGCTACTGCTTGGCAGCAAGACCAGTAATGCTAACAATAATTGAACACTTCGTCATTTAACTTTGGGTTCAGGGATCAGGCGAATACACGTGTGGCGTCCCCACATGTTTACATTTTCAGTAATTTATTTATTAATAAACATAAAATAATGCACAGGAAAACGCAGCTACTTGCTTTTACAAGTGAATGCACCATCTCTGCAAGCCCCGTTAGCCGCCGCGCTCAGGCGCCCGCGCCGCCCGGCCGCCAGTGCTAATCCGATCGCGACGGCGAATGCATGCGCATTTTGCACCGCTTAATTTACTCCCGCAATACCCCGGCTTACACTAAAAACACTATTACGAGTTCTATATCCCAGTGCTTGCAGTGCTTAGACGCTTGTATGTGCTTACGTGCTAGATTAAGTACCAATAGTGATAGACAATTAAGTAGTAATTAAGAAATAATTGTGGCACGAACATTAAAGGTGTTTATAGTTATAAAAAACTGGTACATTATTGCACACCACTTGTTTCGTTCCCCATACTGGTGACCCCGACGACGAAGAATTATGCCGCTGACGGGTAGCGGGAGTGACGGTGCCACGCCCGGGGGCGCGTCCCAGGCGAAGAAAGCAGAAGCTGACATTTTTGAAGACTCATCGGACCAGGCGAGTTTGTTTCGTGTAGGCGTACGAGTTCCTCCATTTTGGCCAGATAGACCGGCACTATGGTTTGCTCAAATAGAAGGGCAATTTATTCTTTCTGGCATTACAGCAGATTTAACAAAATTTTATTACGTGACATCACATCTCGATCACAAATTCGCTGCAGAGGTAGAGGATGTCATAACTAATCCCCCTGCCGAGAATAAATACGCAACGCTTAAAGCCGAGTTAATAGGCAGACTCTCTGCCTCTCAGGAACAACGAGATAAACAATTGCTTGCGCATGAAGAACTCGGTGACAGAAAACCTACTCAATTCCTACGCCATCTACTGCACCTCGCCGGCCCAAACAAATTGCCTGACGCTTTCATCAGGACCGTATGGACTAGCCGTCTTCCGTTCAATTTACAGGCGATCGTAGCCTCACACCCAGATATGCCTCTCGTTAAGCTAGCTGAACTAGCAGATAAAATTCAAGATTATGCATCACCCAGTTTTCAGATTACGGAGACATCGCCTACGCCCGGCCCATCAACAGCACTTAGTCCATACATTAGACCACCTGCGTTTTCGCCCATGGAAACCATGTCCCTACAAATAGCCGAACTTTCCAGGCAAATGGCAGCGCTGACAACCCACGTACTTCAGCAAAAGACTCGCCCCGACCCTAGAGCCCCTAAAGCGGCAATGAAACGCTTAAAGCAAACCCCACCCGCACAGGAGCGCAAGAAGGGCGTATGCTGGTACCACCGTAGATTCGGTTCACTAGCCACTAAGTGCACACACCCGTGCGAGTACAAGCCGGAAAACTAGCAAGGCAGCCTGAAGTGGCCGAAAACAGCTGCCTGACACGAAACGGCCGCCTATTTGTCACGGATAAGAGGAGTAAGGTGCAATTTCTTGTAGACACGGGTAGTGATCTCTGCGTGTACCCTCGATCAAAAATGAGGAATAGACAACCCAAAACCGACTTTCAATTGTATGCCGCAAATGGCTCAACCATCACAACCTACGGCTACACACATCTAGAGTTGGACTTGGGACTTCGACGCGCTTACCCGTGGCGATTCATAATTGCTGACGTCACGAAAGCAATAATAGGCGTGGATTTTTTAACACACTATCAACTCGTAGTTGACTGTCGCAATCAACGCCTCATAGATAGCACGACACTCAACAAGACGCCGGCAATGCCCGCCTTATCCTCACACTCGATATCATCCATCAAGACTCTCATAGGAGAATCGAGATACCATGATATACTGCGAGACTTTCCTGACATTACCCGTCCATCAGGCACTCAGCGAGTAACAACTCACAGCACCGTGCACCATATAAGGACGACGGCTGGCCCACCGGTAGTTAGCTCCCCTCGACGCTTGGCACCAGACAAACTTAAAATCGCCAAAGAAGAATTCGAGTCCATGCTGAATAGCGGAACTGCTCGACCTTCCGAAAGCTCATGGTCATCCCCTTTGCATCTAGCACCGAAAAAAGACAGTGGCTGGCGACCCTGTGGGGATTATAGAATGCTCAACGCGCGCACTATACCAGACCGCTATCCCATTCGCCATATCCACGATTTCACGCAAAATATAGCAGGATGCAAAGTGTTTTCCACCATCGACCTTGTGAAAGCGTATAACCAGATACCCGTTACTCATGAAGATATACCGAAGACTGCTATAACTACGCCCTTCGGTCTCTACGAATTTCCTTATATGACTTTCGGACTCAGGAACGCAGGGCAAACTTTTCAAAGGTTCGTCGATGAAATGACCCGAGGCTTGAACTTTTGTTATACCTACCTCGACGACTTTTTGGTGTACTCTACGTGTCAAGAAGAACATGAAGATCATCTTCGTCAACTCTTTGCCAGATTAAAGCTTTACGGAATGGTGATTAACACATCCAAATGTGTCTTTGGAGCAGCAGATGTTACCTTTCTTGGCTACAAGATATCAGGTGACGGTATAAAACCACTACAAACCAAGGTTCAAGCCATTAAAGACTACCCACTGCCTAAGACTGTCAGGGAGCTGAGAAGGTATCTGGGAATGATAAATTTCTATCGTCGGTTCATACCCAATGCAGCCAGACTTCAAGCACCACTCAACGCCTTCCTGACAGGTTCTGTGAAAGGTTCACATCCCGTCGACATTTCTGGTGACGCACTAAAGGCATTTGATGACTGCAAAGAGAGCGTATGTCAGGCAGCTTTGTTAGCACATCCAAACTGTGACGCTAAGCTTTCGCTGATAACCGACGCGTCTGACACAGCCGTAGGCGCAGCAGTCCATCAACTACAGAATGGTTCTTGGCAACCTTTAGCGTTCTTCTCACGGAAATTGACCCCAGCACAACAGAATTACTCTCCATATGACAGGGAGCTTCTCGCCATCTATGAGTCCATGAGATATTTCAGACATATGCTCGAAGCAAGAGACTTTACGGTATATACGGATCATAAACCAATAACCTTTGCTTTCACCAAGAGACGCGACAAGTGCTCACCACGTCAACATCGCTACTTGGATTATATAGCGCAATTTAGTACTGACATACGCCACGTCTCTGGCAGAGACAATGTAGTCGCCGACGCTCTCTCACGCATATCCGCCATTGCTGTGACCATAGACTACAAGGCGCTTGCAGCCGACCAGGAATCGAATCCTGAACTGAAAGAGTTGCTCAAAAAGGGCTCCTCCCTGAAACTAAAAAAGGTCAATACAGAAGGAGCAAACTTGTACTGCGACTTTTCACAGAATACGCCAAGGCCTTATATCACACCTCCATACCGAAAACAAGTCTTCGACAGTCTCCATAAGTTAAGCCACCCAGGGACAGCTGCATCTGCCAAACTAATCGCTGACAGATATGTATGGCCCGGCATTCGCCGTGATTGCAAAGCCTGGGCACAGAGTTGTCCAGATTGCCAACGCAGCAAAATTCACCGCCATACATCCGCACCCTTGATCCCTATCCACACTCCTTCTGAACGCTTCTCCCATGTTCATATGGACCTCATAGGTCCCTTACCTCTTTCGAATGGTTACAGGTACTGCCTCACCGTGATCGACAGGTTCACGCGATGGCCGGAGGTCTACCCGCTCACGGACATGACAGCGGAGACCTGCGCCACAGCCTTCGTCTCCGGCTGGGTCGCACGCTTTGGCTGCCCGCACAAAATCACCACAGACCGCGGCAGACAGTTTGAGTCCCACCTGTTCCGGAGCGTCGCCGCCGTCCTGGGCGCTAAACACTGCCCAACTACGGCGTACCATCCTGAGTGTAACGGCATGATTGAGCGCTTGCACCGCCAACTAAAGGCTGCAATTATATGCCACAACAACAGCCAATGGTCAGAGATCCTCCCACTTGTACTCCTAGGAATCCGAAGTGCCTGGAAGGATGACCTCAAGACCTCCGTAGCAGAGCTGGTCTACGGAGAGCCTCTCAGACTACCAGGCGAGTTTTTCAGTCCTCCCACTAACCTTATAGTCGACGTGTCGGACTTCGCATCTCGCCTGCGTAGACACATGGCAGACCTGAGCCCAGAACCAGCAGCATGGCACGGTACAAAGGCGTTTTACATACCCAAAGACCTCCTTGCCTCGGAATACGTATACCTTCGCCAGGGTCCAGCTCGAAGGTCCCTCGAAGCGCCATATTCCGGCCCATATAAAGTCCTGGAACGAAGCCCCAAGACATTCAAACTGGACATCCAAGGCAAGGAGTCAACGGTGACAATTGACCGATTAAAACCAGCTTACTTGTTCTGCAGCACCAGGCCATCATCACCGCCAGACCAAATCGCAGAAAGAAAGACTCGAAGCGGCAGGATAGTCAAACAACCCGAATACTATCGCCCGTGAAACGGTCTCGGCGGGGGAGTGTTGTGGCGTCCCCACATGTTTACATTTTCAGTAATTTATTTATTAATAAACATAAAATAATGCACAGGAAAACGCAGCTACTTGCTTTTACAAGTGAATGCACCATCTCTGCAAGCCCCGTTAGCCGCCGCGCTCAGGCGCCCGCGCCGCCCGGCCGCCAGTGCTAATCCGATCGCGACGGCGAATGCATGCGCATTTTGCACCGCTTAATTTACTCCCGCAATACCCCGGCTTACACTAAAAACACTATTACGAGTTCTATATCCCAGTGCTTGCAGTGCTTAGACGCTTGTATGTGCTTACGTGCTAGATTAAGTACCAATAGTGATAGACAATTAAGTAGTAATTAAGAAATAATTGTGGCACGAACATTAAAGGTGTTTATAGTTATAAAAAACTGGTACATTATTGCACACCACTTGTTTCGTTCCCCATACACGAATCAAAACTGTACGTCAGGGAGTCGCACTTGTATGTTTTGAGACTCGCTTACTATAGTCTGTTGATTTTGATGTCAAGGCCACGCTTCATGTCATAAACTCGCACTCGTGTCTAAATTGCTCTTATTATGAATGCGTTGCATAAATAGCTATTGCTTGAAAGCCAACTTGTGCCCTTTCAAATTCAAATAACAGATTACCTATTAGTTGGTTTCAATCAAAACACGAGGGTACTTACTGTCTGTGTAAAAATTAAGATGTCACTATTGATCTTTGCTGCAAGAACAGGATTGTCAATAATCATAATACATATAAACATCAGGATATGCCCTTTGAAACATTTTGAAATAAGAACGGTGCTGCCGAGCCCGCCGGCGGGGAGTGCGCTAGCACCCGTACGGACGTGCTCGCGGCTCATATCACTGATACTAAAGAAAAATAAGTACTAAAAAATTTACAACAAACACGGAGTACCGAAGGGGCCTTCCACACGCTCTATAATATCTATGTCAGTAATGGATTCCGTTTTGTATTTATCTGTAGAACGACAAAGCTTCAAAAGAAACAAGCTAGTTTGACGCTGACTGTACTGTGCTACGAGCAAAATCTACATTTTAGCTTAGGACACAGTACGATGCTAATGTGTCCTCAATCTTCATGAATAATTACTTGCTTAAACTTATCACTTAATGCGTTTGATGTATTTTACTGAGGCTTCTGCATAACCACCAAAGTGTGTCTCGTATGGCGGGTCAACAAAACATCGTCCATCAAAATAATTAAATATGTATAATTATTAAAAGCACATTTTTGACAGATCGTGGATGATGTTTGAATTCTTTCCACCATCGACCACAAGATGGAAATGATATCACATTTGCTTATCTTTTTATTTAAATGTCTTTGTCTAAAAGTGAGGTTACTTTTTGAATTAAAAACATCTATAAATCTATGGTGATGTGGTTTAAGTAATTATTTATTGACTTGACGCATTATTATAATCGGTTCTGGTTTTTCACATCATTAAACAGTATTGTGGTAGGTTTAATGGACTTTTCAGGGTTCCGTTGTCAAAAACTCTTATAGTTTCGCCATATTCATCTGTCCGTCTGTCTGTCTTGTCTTGGTACTAGAAAGCTGTAATTTGGCATGCATATACATGTTAATCGCGCCGACAAGGATGTAGAGAAAAATCTTGTTTTTTTTATATTTCCTCCGTTACACGTTAAGTGGTTGATTTTTTGTTCTTTTGTTTTGCGAAAACCATTTAGTTTTAAGGTGCTAAGTTTTGTTGGAGTCTACACCCACAAAATGCAAAAATGGACATAAAACGTGCCTAAATATCGCGTAAGTGCCTACAGCTAATTCCCCTTCCGGGTACCTATAGAGGTACCCGGTGACACAGCTGTCTGTCCAAAGGCCTTCAGAGGACTTTTTGCAGAGACTGATGACTGTTATTAGTCAGCACGCTTTTTCCGCAGCCCCGGCGATTTACTGTAGTAGGTATTACGTTGATAAAACTTTGATTAAGGAAACGAATTTGTTAACTGTTAATGAATGGGCAAGATGCTTTTTGAGTAACTGGCGCGGTTAAGTGAAAAGTTAGGTGTGCTAATAATTTTGACGTTTGCTGTTGGTAAAGGTCAGCCTCTAGTGTAATTTTTGACAGAAATAATGTTTCGATCGCGTTCGTGTTAACGTCTGAATTACTATGGGCAACTTGGCAGCGCCTTTATCGGCACGAATCGCCAATAAACAAGTCTCATAGTAATTTCATCACTTTAACGCAAACGCGCTCGAGACGTATTTTTGGCTGTTGATTACACTAGACGCTCTGAATTACATACGATGGGTAAATTGGCAGCGTCTTTTCTCAAATCTATTGCTAATACGTATTGTAATTGGTATTACGAATTCTGTATAATAACAGCTCCAGACGATAGTAATAGATTACGTTGTGCAATGTAACGTAATGTATTACTATCGCCCAATGGATGGGCTCAAACGCAAGCAGGGTGTCAATTATTGAAATTAAGGTGTCAACAATAAGGTACACGTGTAAGCAAACAATCATGCATATCTTTACAAACGATAAGTGTATTTCGCTCAATGAAAAAACCCAACGATTTTCAGCGCATAAAAATTCAACGCTACCTTATTTTGAACCGTTAAATTTAACCAGTAAATAGCTAAGCGAGCACGGAACAATGCGTTAAGGGGCCGTCGCATAATTCCGTAGTTATTCAAATTCAGACGATAACTATTCCTGCGCAAGGACCGCGATGCAGCGATTTTATAAGGACGTACCGGCGATAGGAATGGCAAGCGAAATTAGTTTAGTTAGAACCCTTATGGTGCTACTCTGTCCCGTCCGTCTGTCACAACTGGTTGTCTCAGGAACTGCTAAAGCTGTCGATTTGAAATTTGGAACAGTTTTAGTTTTAGATAATGCTTGCCAAGCTATTTTGAAAATGGGAAATAAGTAAATAAATATTTGTTTTATTGCAACGGGGCTGAAAGAGGGTCTTAAAAGTTCGAAGTGGGTTTACTAGGTGACTAGGTCAAAATTGTGGACTACAGGAAAAATATAATATAAATAGTAAAGATTTTCGAAAATTACAACAGTCGCGCCATATCCTAAATATAATGGACTGTACGTAAAGGAACATATATTAGGGATAACCAAATAAAAGATCAATCTCAACTGCTAATTTTATTTAATCAGACCATTAAAGTTACAGATAATTGCACGCTTAGAACTGATATGGAGAAAACACTCTCTAAACCTAAAAATAGACCCGAAAAAAATAGTAAGCCCGAAACGATACATCCGTCCTATGCCAAGTGCCCGGTAAGAATGATGGCTCAGACTGCGCTCCGGCGCTCACAATGGACGTCGTGGCGGCGGAAGTCAACTGACGATCTATGAAATCAATATAACGGTGTTATTAGTCTTGTTTATTCCTAATACATAAATATTACCTATCCTGTGATGGCATGGAACCCTCGGTGCGCGAATCAGACTCGCTCTTGGCCGGTTTTTAGGTTAAAAAAAGGCTTTTAAGGTGGTTCTATTTCAATTCGCTAAAATCGAACCATGGGATTTATAGGTAAAAAAAAACACTTAGAAGTCAGTTATTTAGTTGTAATTAGGAATCTATTCCTCTTATATTCAAAACGAATGAGGCAGTCTGAAACAAAAACATACAATTACATACAATTACATCCATGATTCCTATAACGAATAAATGAGATGTCTCCTATAAAACGTGTTGCTCGCCAAACCTCACACCTGTGTGTCCGCTAATTTAGAATTTCTGGCACCTGGAAGTCATAGCGAGAAATTACATGGTGCATTATACATCGCCTGCTTTCTTAGAATAGCTTCAGCCGTACCACAGTAAGCAGGTAATGCATGCCGTGCAAATGGGGATCTGAGTGAAATTTGAATAGAACTTAGTACGGGAAGAAGTTATGCAGATTCGCGGAATCTTATGGAAATGAAGTAAGGCCATGTTGAATTTAATTTGTTTCAGTATTTTTAATAAGATATGCTTACTTGTTAGGTGGCATTAGAGTATTTATGGCTTAATGAAGTATCTCTTTGAAACTAACATTGATGTAAGGGTATGGCACGTGACACGGAACGTCAAGGATCCGGGTTCGATTCCCGGGTTAAGTCATATTTTCCTGGTTTTCTGTGTATTCTTGTTTCAGTGAGTATTAAAAGTATAATATTAGAGTTTTTTTTAATGTTTTTAATAAGGCTCATTTTCTTCTCGAAATATTTGTTTCATCGATTCGGGGCACAAATTTACCTAAGGCAGTAGTTTTTAGGTTTCCGTACCTTAAAAGGAAAAACGGAACCCTTACTGCAAGGCTTATAGGATTAGGTACGTCATTATCCATCTGTGTGTTAGTCTGTCAATCACAAGTTAATTAAAACCTATAGGGTTTCTCATCGAACTAGAAGCATTAAACTTGTCGAACACAAGTCAAGGAAAGCTAGTTAGCCGGTTTTTACTCGACTGCCGAAGAAGGGTTATGTTTTTCGAGCGTATGTATTATCTAATTCTTTGGCACGCTCTGCAACCTAAACCATTTGATGTATTTCAACATAAATAGTTTCCCTAAATAGTTGTAATGTTTTGTTTTAATTTTTATATGTACTTTTTTTTGCATTGTGAGTTGTTTATTTTTAAATTTTATAGCGCATTGGCTTTGCTGTAATGCTGTAAAATTGTTTTGATAATAAATAAATAAATAAATGAGGTGTCATTGGATTCGTCTTAGTTGTGGGAGTGACATAGGGTATATTGTTTCCCGGGATAGCAGTCGGGTTTTTTGTTTTTAATTTTAAGTTGGTTAGATTTACATTATTTAAGTAAGTGAGTAAACGCTTTATTCTACAGAAAATACAGAAATAAAAACAAGTTACTAACAGTGAGATACAAGTACAAAGGCGGTCCTACAAAGTACAAAGGGATATCTACCAATCAACCTTAGAGCGGTAGAGAGGAGTAGTTAATCAAGGGACTGACAAAGAGTGCGTTTATAATCACAAATAGTTCAAAATTATTTTATCCGTTTTTCACTCGTCTATCATTACCAATCCATCTTACTGTAAACCAACCATAAAAGCACCATCTAACGAACCTGATTGGTTCTGGGAAGTGTTACAGCAGTTAGAACCGGAAGCTGATTGGTTGTAAACAAACGAGTACTGGTGTTGATAATAAGGTTTAGGGGTGTTTAGGCAGCGGTAGAAACTGATTCGCTGCAAAAAATGAGCTACTACCAAAAATAGTTTTTTTTTTGTTTCTTTTATCTCAAAATACACGTATACAGTTTAACATAGAACCACCCTTTTTGGAAGTCCGTTATACATTATACGGAATTCACATAAGGATCGTCAAGAAAAATGAAAATAAATGACAGATAGAAAAATTAAGTCAAAGCGTGGATACTACATTTTATAAATTATCAATATGAACTAATTGAATAAAGTACATTTCTTAGTATTAGTGATCGTCTAGTGATTGAAATTCTTTATTAGGTAGGTATATTAAAATTATAGCCACAAATATGTGTGCCGAATCCAACACTCGGCCGTGAGCGCAGTAATTCTTAAAAGGGGTACAAAATAATTCTCAAAAACGAGCGAAGCGTCTTCGTTTCAGCTTGGGCGTATATTCTTCTCGTATTTCTCAACCGACATTTTGTCGATTCGTTTTTTTGGAAATAAAAAAAAATATAACGAAAAAAGTTAAAATGAGCTAGCGAGGTCACTGAGCCACTAAGTGAATATATATAAGCAGTAATAATAATAAATAAAATAGATCTACGGAACCCTTCTGTTGGTATCAATCTTTTGATCAGCCCTGCAGTTTGTCAGTTGCCACGTAAACAAAGCTGTTAGTTTTGTTTGCTTATAAAGTACTGTTTTTAAGAGGATTTCAAGGAACGGATAAATTAAACTTAACGACGTGTGCGTCATTTCGTGGGCCATACTTGACTGACTTACGTGAGTGATCCGTGTTTTAGGGTTCCGTACCTCAAAATGAAAAACGGAACCCTTATAGGATCACTTTGTTGTCCGTCTGTCTGTCTGTCAGTCAAGACCCTTTTTCTCTGGAACGCGTAGAGGTAGCATGCTGAAATTAATATCAAATACTCAAGCCTGCGGTCCCTTGAAGCCGTGAAAAATCAACCTTCTAAGTCAACGCAATCAAAAAATACAGTCATTAAAATAGTTATTTGTTATACAAGGGTGCAAAATTGTATTTTACCCGCGAGTGTGGAATTGAAATCCTGAGCGTAACGAGTGTTTCAACACACGAGAAGTAAAATACATTTGCACCCGTGTGTAACACAAAACTTTTCACCTCACTGTAGCGAGGAAAGCGCAACATGCAAAAAAACAGCTCATAAAAATAAATCTTCATCACTGGAATCACTTTTATTTACGATATTATAACAGAAAACTCTGGAAGTTGTGTATTTTTACGTGACTCGGGAGTCGGTGACAATTTTTTTGTTGACATTTATGACTATGCGTTTTGAAATTGCATCGACTCAACTTGTGCGTTCAGAATTATATTCGACATCATTATAAAAAACAAATGTTCCTCATAGAATTTTAAGGACCATTAAGTAAAGCTAAACTTGGTATTTTTTATTAAATTCTCAAACCACTTATCATTTATTTAATGATAATTAATACCGAACGAACCATTATTATGAGCGTTTTACGTTTTGTTATCTTGTCAAAAGCTACTTGAACACGCTCCACTCTAAGGTCAAATTACTTTCCCCACTACTGGATAAAATGCGATTTTACCCGCTTGTATTAAAGGATAAAGGACGGCTTTCCGAGGTAGTGAGGGGAAAAATCTATTTCCATACAAATTTCCGATTTCCAAAAACCTAAAGGGTACTTCCAGATGTTCTAGAAACTTGAAATTTGGTATGAAGGTAGCTCTTATAGTACAACCACCCCGAAAAGTCTCAAAATCTCAAAATTTTATGTCAAAGTTGACCCCACACTGCGTACATTTTGCTTAGGAGCAGGGCTCTGCTAACACTGGACTTCTTAAAACACTGAGGAAAAGCGTTAAAATCTTTCTACGGAACCCTCGTGCGCGAGTCCGACTCGCACTTGGCCGGTTTTTTATTTATCTATTTCATAACTAACAACATACATAAATTTATTGTAAATACTTCGCCAAACTGCAGTACAGTTTGCTGTCGAATTCTGCACTCCTTATTTTAATATGTTTGTTTATTTCACTAAAGCGGCTAATTGGCGGCCATTTAAAAAAAATACCGTTAGGTGGCAGTTTCACAAATTTTCCGCGAATTTCCGCCACTCGAAGGGATAAGTAGTATATTTTTCTTAAAGGATGAGCTAGCCATAATATAGGTCCAGCTGCTTAACGGATTTTTCTTTGCATTGTCATTGTACATAATATAGGTGTCGGTATACGACGATTTATAATTTTACATAACAGTAGTTTCCAACAATGCTTAATGGATTTTGAAATAGAGGTATTGACTTGAATGCAAATAATAGTTTTATATTCTACTATAAACATTAAAAGGAATGGAAAGCCAGAATAGACGAAGTTCCCACGTACTTTCGCTCAGTATCGTTTTTATTGAAACTAATTGTGTTCGTACCGGTTGCCATACAAATGTTACATGTTGGACGGCCGAATAGTCTAGTGGTTAGAGACCCTGACTACGAAGCTTGAGGTCCCGGGTTCAAATCCCGGTCGGGGCAGATGTTTGTATGATGAATATGAATGTTTGCTCTCGGGTCTTGGGTGTTTAATATGTATTTATCTATATAAGTATGTTTATCCGTTGTCTGGTACCCATAGTACAGGCTTTGCCTAGTTTGGGACTAGGTCAATTGGTGTCAAATTGTTCCATGATATTTATTTATTTATGTTCAAAATGTTCAAATCTGCCGTCATACGGAAAAAAGACGCACCTAGCATTTTTTTTGATAATGAGTAAATAATACTATTAATCAGATCCGCCTCTTTTTGTTTCATTTCGAATGTATAGATAAATGTTACATGCGTCTTTTTTAGATACTTGCTCGTTTGCCTTCCCGTTGTATAAAAAAAAAACCTAATCGGAAGACTTCTGGACTTCCCCATTGGCGGCGATCTGTGACAGATTTTCTACCTTTTGCTTTAGTTCATTTAGTTTTTAGATTTAAGTTTTATGTATTTTCTTTCATAAAATGTTTGTTTTAGACCAATGTTTTGTCTGGTACAGCGAGCTCGGTGCCCTATTCTCTTAACCTTTCTAACTAGATATTTCTACCGTAGTAAATTAAAAATACTATGGGCGTTTCTGAGTAATTGCACGCCAGATCGGCCATTGCTAATAGGTGTGATTACTGGCACAGACACACTGGCTGGAAAGACTAAGTAAGTGCATCAAACTGAATGAAAACTAGTGACATCCGTTATAACAATATTCTATACCGGCTACTGCGGCTATTAATACTAGCTATCGTCTGTTTGCCCGCAACTTATTTTGAGTTACTTTCCCTGGATAAAAAGTCTATATTAGTCAAAGATATGGCTTTTTAAAACACGAATATTCTTTATTGAATACCGCGATTTAGTACAATGAAACTATTACATTAGAACTATAAATTTGGATCACTCTAATAGGAAGCCGTCAGTTTTATTCACGACGACATTACAAAAAATTACACTACACTAAATTACGCTACGAAAGCACCCACTAGGTGAATAAAGCTATTTTTAAATAAAAACCGTTTGAATCACAGAAGAGAGGGGAATAAATAAATAATAAATAAGAATGGGTAAACTTAATTAAGCGGGTGTTACAACAGTAGCTGTTCTGTTCTTTGAAGGTAGTAAGTTCAGATCACTTACACTGTCTATGTCGATGGCAAGTCGGTGATTACAAAACTTTACTAACTACGAAAATAAATTACTCTTTGTGCTTTGACCGATATTCTGTGTAATCAAGAGCGAGGAAACGGGCAATGCCATTAAATAAAATAACTTTAACTATCATCCATCATCTAGTTAAATTATAACTCGCTTGTCAACAATCATGAACAAACAAACACAATTATTAAAAACACTTAAAAATGCGCACATGTATTTGAACAGCAGGTTTCGAAGTATTTACCAATCGATTTATTGAGATATGAAACATCTTAATGATGTTATAAATGGGAAATAACATTTTACACAATCGCATAGAACGGCGGGATGGATTTCGATTGAAAATTAAAACATACCTAAGTTACATTTTATCCAGGATGATTGGATAGTTTCCGCAGTATAGCGATAACCAAGCTTTAAGCAAACGAAGTTGCGGGCAACAGCTAATCAGTACATACGTAACTCTTCAGTTACTGAGTGACGGACAGACAACGCACAGCCGAAACCCTTGGTCCTAGAAGGCTGAAATTTTGCATGAAGCTTGCCCTAAAGGACAAGCATTTATGCGCGTACCTCCGAATTTAAGGATTTAACTGTTTAAATCCTTCAATTCGGAGGTCTCAAAAACATTTGTAATAATTGCAGAAAAAAAAACATACATACAGAGGAATGTGGAACTTCCTCCTTTTTTGAAGTCGGTTAAAAACACCAAGAACAAATACCGAGAGTTCAGTGAGAAAACTTTTTAATTCCCGAATTATATGATCGGCGTAGTAAGCTGTGAAATTGACAAATTGGTTTCAGCGGAGCGAGTTGGACAAACAAGTATTCAGCGACTGCTGGTAAGGCAGGGGCTTGTGCTTGAGCGGAGAGGGGTAACCTCGAATTGGGTCACGAATGCAAATCCTATCCCGTTACCAGGAAGATAATTTTTTGACGCTCTAGTTTAATGACAGCTGTTACCCGTGACCTTGTATGCTAAGAGTTTTGTTATCGCTATTTTTGTCTAATCAACTTTAAATTTCTTACCTTGATTTTAAACGCTGTGGTGTTTACGCTGTGCGCTTTGAGATAATTTAGACTCGCCCTCTTTCCTTTGAAGTAAGCGTTACTGGATAGCGCTGTCCCGATAGAGTGAATAAACTCGTTTTCCAAATTTCAAACTTTAACGTATATGTATTCAGAAAGACCAAAAAAAAATTCGAACTGGGATTCGAACACAGACCTCCACCATAAGGTGCTAACGCGCTACCAACTGCGCCATCCAACCAATCAGCAGTAGCTGCGAAAAACTCCTATATATTCACGTTTCAGTTTATTATAAATTACTTTTTTTTAAAATTATAAACTCATGTACACTTATTGCATGAGTTACAGAAGACCAAACTGAAGGTTTGCCAAAGAGCAATGGACCAGAGCTAGTTAGGAGTGAAAGGGATCGACCGGATCCGAAACACTGCATTGCATTCCAAAAAACGCATTGCCGATGTGGGTGCCAAGACTGCCAGACTGAAATGGGACGCATGCATCCACACAGGTGGGCGAGAGTTGCCACAGAGTGGGTGCCACAGGATGAATGGCGGCGGCGTGGCAGGCCTAGACGACGGTGGCGGTATGATCTGGATGTCTTTCTTAACAATTGGACTGAAACCGCTAAAGATCGGGACGCGTGAAGTACATGGGGGGATGCGGTTGGAAGACCTCAGATGCGCTGGAAGGACTACGTCGGAAAAGTGGTTACTTCGCCTACACCGACCACTAAAAGGGGATACTTCGCCAGGCTTATAATAATAGTTGTAGCAGAGGTGGAGGTGAGATGCAATAAAACGCATACGAATCACTTGCAATAACTATAATGTGATAACAGTAACACTACACGTTAGGTTTTAATAGGATTAGGTACAAAAGTTAACTATGCTATGGGCAATACAAATCGTAACCTTACGCGACGGTGGCGGCAAGCGGACTACTCGCGCAGCGCAGCTCGCGTAGTATAGCGCGTGCCGGGATTCCGGGAACGAACGAACGTTAACGAGCGAGAGGGCGAGAGCGAGATTCAGTTCGTGCGTGAGAGAGTGAGTCAGATGCTAGAGCGCGACGCGCGGAAGCTATTGGAATTAAGTTACCAGGCTAACAGAAATTAGCAAGAGCGCGAAAGCGCCGAGCGAATGTGTCGGCCGTTTATAATATAAACTTTAGGTAGCAACGGGTTGTCTTCCTACATAGTAATATTGTTGTTGGTATAGGTAGGGTCAGTAAAGCAAAATACGTTTAACAGTTGAATGCTCTGTATTCAAGTGATGCGAGAATCATACTGACATTGAACGAATGTTTGATAGAATGAATGAAGGTATTTATACATTGAATGAACGAATGGAAGGTTGACTTGGATTTTTGTAAATATATCAATAATTGTAAACTCAGCTTAGCATATTTTTCAAGATTCTAACCCGCTCCATGTCCGACCTGGGCTTAACCCTGTCGCCGCAGCCGCGACATTTGTCTCATTCAAATTCGAGTTACGACACCTAATGCGGCGCTCCACGCGCGCAACTTTGATGAAGCAGCGGCAGTGTTATGTCGCCAAAACATGACTTGGGGGATCTAAGATTGCCAAGTCATGTCACTCTAGGTTTTTTAATCACTCACTTGATTGAATCAGACGTTATTTTGAGGAGGTCCGTTTTAATTGCGCTAAAAATAATAGTTTATGAAACTGGGATCACACGAGTGTTTTAAGGCCTAATTATGTAGAGTGGCATACATTACTTTATCTACACACATATCATAAGCATTCTAAGATGGATTGAGAAGCCGAAGGCAAAGTAAACCTGTCAAGAATTTGACTTTTTTTTTAAGCATAAACAAACATACCTGACGTTTCGTATCAATTTTTTTTTATTATAAATAAATAAATAAATAAATAATAAATAAATATCACGGGACAATTTGACACCAATTGACCTAGTCCCAAACTAGGCAAAGCCTGTACTATGGGTACTAGACAACGGATAAACATACTTATATAGATAAATACATACTTATATACATATTAAACATCCGAGACCCGAGAACAAACATTCATATTCATCATACAAACATCTGCCCCGACCGGGATTTGGTTTTTGAAGATGAAAACTGACTGTCGTAATTATGGTCATTACTTTCGGCTTTTGAACGCATAATATAGGACTTATGGTATGTTTGTATATAAAAACAATTAATTTGACCCCAGAA
Organism: Clepsis dumicolana; assembly: GCA_963691665.1. NCBI lineage: Eukaryota > Metazoa > Arthropoda > Insecta > Lepidoptera > Tortricidae > Clepsis > Clepsis dumicolana. The sequence continues at coordinate 7,803,194 of OY829528.1, read as the reverse complement.
TACAGAACAAACCAGAACCCGCGAGCGCGCCTGAAACTTAATCAACTAAAACTACACTTTGATAGTATAGTTTCGCGTAGTCATCTCCGTGCACGCAGCGTATCGTGACGTGTTGTACGAATGACAATATTAATCAATCCCTTCTCATGTCGTTCTTACATACAATAACGCCGTTGGGTTATAAAAAACAGAATCTTCTTGTTAGCCCTTTTCAACCATGTTGGCGTAGGCCTCCTTCAAACTTCTCCAGTCGGTTCTGTTTTGTGCCACTTTTATCCAATTCGTCCCTGCAGTTTTCCTGCCATCCATCCACTGCATTTTGTGGTCTTCCCCGGACTTCTTTTCTCCCCAAGGCGTCCATTTCAAGACCGCCTTATCCCACGAGTTATGCTTTCGGGCTGAACTGGAAAAAAATGGAGATGATAACGCGCGATTTCCCCTCTGCCAAATCTCTAACATTAAGTTTAAGTCTGACTGAACTGATCAGGGTCTGTTGATTGTGTGCGTGTTTTTGGTATTTGTGTGACAGTTTTGTTTTAGTGTGTATTTGTAGGAACGTAACAAATTTTGACAGAAGCGTAGACGTGTGCTGTACGTGTGTGTTCCTCGTCCCTCTCAAAAAGTGGCAGAAAAATTGTAGTGCTTATACAAGGCAGTCTGCTTTATGCTTTCGGGCTATAATGGATACAGTGCGCGGTGTGTGGTTTTGAACGCGGGTTCTGGTTGGTTCTGTACTCGTATTCTGAGAATTTGACAGACGGTAGTACAAAGCTACTGGCATGTAATTTTGTGCTTGCTTTGATAATGCACCCGTAAAGAGTTCGAAACGCGTGTTAACTACGTTTGAGTGTGCTGGTGGAGATAGTTGCCTCCATGAAACATGTATTGCTTGGTGTAGTAGTGGGGGGGTGAATGATAACATACATTTGTAGCATATACGTAGCTGTCTTGCACATATGGCGAGAAGAAAATAAATTGTTTCTAGTTTATGAACTTTTTCTGTCTCATTTCGTCTTAAAACTGTCTGGGATTAAAATACGATTAACGAGTGTTTTATAGGCAAATAGAATCACTTAATATCTCACAAGTAGTCTTAGTAACTAGGCAACAGAGTGCCCCAAACCAAGTATATGAATTACCCTTGCCTTCGGGAACCCTTCGAAAAAGCTTTCCACCTTACGTATGGCTACAATTTGTTTGATTCCACTTAATGATTATTTAGCCCATTATTTTATCCCTTAATTAGAGGTCTATTCTTCAACCGAACGTGTCGAATGTATAAAGTATTCGATATGTCTACGTCACAGCCATCGACTCCTAGTAAACTATTATTTTCGATTGATACAATGGATGCTGGCGGCATTACGTGTGGTTGATACTATGGTTTTCTATGTAAGTGTTTTCGTTTCAGTAAGTTTTTAACCGTAACAATACTAAAGATGTTAGAATGTTGTGATCTTGCTAATATTAAAGCGAAAGTTTGTTAGGATGGATGTTTGTTTAGATGTTTCACTCAAAAACAAAGGATTTTGATGAAATCATCAATATTACTTATACACCTAAATAAGCTTTAGGTTACTTTTTAAACCGGAAAATTGTATAGTTCCCGCAGGATAGCGACTTATACCTAATTACACGCACACAAAGTCGCAGACAATGGTAAATCATGAACTCCAACTGCCTCATTTGCCTTCTTTATTGCATTAAAAACAACATAACTGCAGTCAAATGGGGAACCTCATTTTTTTGAAGTCGTTTAAAACACGAAATTTTTACTTAGCTTCATGGCAATTCCCATGGCAATAGCACCTCACACGTATTGTGGCCCATGTTCCAGTGACGTGGACGCATGTGGGTCATCAATTCTGGCTCCTAAACGCGCGAGGGTTGAGGGTCCACGGGACCACAATATAGGTTGGCCCTTGGGCATTTTATTAAATTCAACTACGCATAGGTGACCAGGGAATGGGTTTGCCAACTGAAGGCACTTGCCACTAAACTGCAAGTTTTTTTTTTTTACTTACTAATTATTCTGTCGGCCCGGAATGTGTTAGGTCGCCCATTGTTGCCTCATGTTTTCTTTGTGCCTTTTAGGGTTCCTTAGCTAAAATGGCAAAAACGGAACCCTTATAGTTTCGCCATGTCCGTCTGTTGGTCCGCGGCTTAGCTCAGAGATTATTGGTACTAGAAAGCTGTAATTTTGAATAGATACACACATTAATTAGTCCAACAAAGTGGTAGAAGAAAACAATTATATAAAATTAGGTCAATTGGTGTCAATTACTGTCCCATGACCTGCACACTCCTGCGAAGCAATTCAATGACGTGTGTGAAGGTCCCAATCAGCACTGGGCCCGCGTGGAAACTATAGCCCAAGCCCTCCCATTCTGAGAGGAGGCCTGTGCCCAGCAGTACGTAAAGAAGGCTGGTGATGATTGTCCCCGTGCTATTTATTTTATTTATTTCAAAGCTGTCCGTACTGAAAACCTTAGCCACTACCCATATTCCTTCCTCAAACTACTCGTATAAAACTGCACTTCGAATAACATCTTCGTAATTACCAACAACAGAAGCAGCTATAGTAAATTGAAACAGGCAGTTAACGTGATTTTACGACCCTTTCATAACGTACTGCAGTATGGCCGACGATTCTTAATATAAAGAACAATAGACTTTATGGCTTTGAAATCCTTTCTTGTTGTTGGCATGATTGCGCCCGCGTTGTGTTTAGTACGGGAAACTTGTTTGGATGGTGACATGGGTACCAACATCGGCGTATAAGTAAAAAACTTATTAAAGACTCCTCTTGCTTGTAGTTGTGTATGGTTTTCAAAAACGGGTATAATAAATTTGCGTAATATTTATTAAATTTGGGGCATTTCATTAAACACAAAGTATTCCACAAAATATTTTCGGTGGATGCGGAAATCACAAGACTGGTCTGAATGGAGAGCCTTGGGGGAGGCCTATGTCCACTTTCCAGCAGTGGACGTCTTTCGGCTGACATGACGATGATTCCATAAAAAATGCTTTTTATAATAAAACTCTCACTTATTGAGTCCATTTCTGAATCTTGATATTAAGTAATAAGTATTTAGGTATGGAAGATGCGATTTATTTATGTTTTTTTACTTATGAGTATATATCCCTTTGCAATATTTGAATGTTTTGATATTTTGCTGTTATAAAGATCAAAAATTTAAGTAGTCCTAACCTTTGAGTGCTTTATGTTCAAACCCGAATAACAATGTTATTATTTGTGACCTGGAAAAGAATGAACTAAAAACAATTTGCTCACTCAAACATAGAATAAATTAATTGTTTTTGGTTCATAGATATGATATGGACCTCCGCAAAGTGACGCCTGAGTCACTAAAAGACGAAAATAGCGGAAAATCAGTATTATTAATAAGATTTTTATAACTTGAACTTCAGCAAAAACTAGTTATGAGTTGTACTAAAACAATACCGCAATATCCTATAAACCTTTTCAACTAAAACCACCGCAAAATTGAACCTTAAAATCTAATTAAGGTCGGATTGCAAGTGTTTATTGCGGCCCTTTATCGCGAAGCAATAAATCCGGCTCGCAGGACCAATAAAACTGAAAAGCGCGCGAAATGCAAGCCGCCATTATTAAGTGGTGCCAGCATGCGTAGTTCGGAGGCGGAACTATTTAAAAAGTTTAAATTTTAAAAGGTTTTTTGTGTAAAGGGGATTTTTGGCGTATGATGGTGCTTTTGCTGTTTTAATATGCGCGTGTTTTAATAAAACTGCTTTGATGTTGCAAGTGAATTTGACCCACTTCGAATGGTTTTAAGAAAAATATAACGAGTAGTCTTAATTGTCACTAATGGAGATTTTTGATACATAGACGCATCAGTGTTTTTCAACCTATGATTCGGGACCTCTTTAGGGGGTTCGCAGTATCTTTAAAATATACTAATTATAATGGTTTTTCAATATTTCTACTCGTATTACAAAATAAGAAAATACCAATTACAAAGAGCGAGGGTAAGTCCATAGGAGTCGCGCGTAAAAAACTTAATAACTCAATAATATTCATGTTTCTTAGAAGTTTTTTTTTTGATTTTGATCACGCATTGTAGCTACTTTACTTTTAAAACATGCAATTTGACAAATCTAAACATGTACTCGTAATAATAGTAGCAGACAAGTTTTAACAAATTGTACCACTAGGGATCAAAGTAGCAGTAGCCCCGGGCGATTCAATAATGCATATTGTCAACAGAGACAACAATAAAACTAAGCAATAGGAATAAACCGTAACGACCCAAGTCCTAAGCGCTTCGGGCTGAGATTTTAGGGTTCCGTGTGAAAAGGTTCCAAATTCGCTGCAGAACTACTTCATCACCTAATATCTAACTTAGGTAAGTCTGTTGGTAGAAAGACGCATCGCAAATGGCGACCTTTTTTTAGGAAAATGATCACGCTATTAAATTAAATTCAGTGAATAAGTTTTTTTTTTAATCTGACTTTAACAGGTAAAAGGGTGATTTTATTAATTATCTGTACGATTTTTTAATCACACTGATCAACCAAAAATTGGGTGCGAGCACCCACGAATAGGTACTGTCTTTGTTTTGTGAGATTAATACACCGCTATTAAGCTATTAATGTAACTTGCACAATTTTCTTACCGGTGTTAATGCGGGTAGCACATAGTGAAATAGTACTATTTGATAAAAGTGCGATTTACTCTTACATCAAAGAGTACTATTTCCACGGACCAGACAAAAATCAATCTCATGACATTGTCATAAAGATTTTGACGTGGAAAAACTCTTCTCACTTTGACTATAACACATTCACGGAACCACACGCCCACACGCGTCTCGCCCGCTTCCACTTTTTCAACTCGCACTGTCACGAAGTTGTCCGAAGTCGACCGAACTCGTCCGAAGTTGTCGCGACACATCTGCCGCTGAAACTGATTCCAATTTCAAACTAAGAAACTTGGCGAAAGTTGCAGTAGGTTCGGCACGTATGGCTGTAAAAGTTGTTTAATGATCTCCATATATTACTGATGGTGTTAAATATATGTATACATTGTTGAGAACTAATTTTAACGGATGAGAGCGCGTTCCAGTTACATTCAACTTTGACGTACCGCCCGTATTTGGTTTCAACATTTTAGGCACATTAAATGAGGTGTAAAGGTCCTAACACAAGTTTAAAGGGTAAGTTTGGTTACTAGGCACATGTATTAAAGTTTTTCACTCGTACTAAAAGTATGACTAAGTTCCACAAAATGATCAGTTCCAGTGCCCTAAGCACGACTTGTCGGATCCTGCGTTACGTTACGGTTATCGTATCGAGATCGAGAAATCTCATACTAAATTTTAGTTTCAAATACGCTCACGGGCGGGCGCTGTTCCAAACGTCATACAAATTCGTTATAGTTTACTATTCGATTTTACGTGACGCAGGATTCGACAAGTCGTGCTTAGGGCACAGTTGTAACTAAGTTTCGACTGGACAAGGCACTTGTATAGGTAAACATCTCATTAAATGCGTATTTAATTTATGTTCTGAATAAGGTTGGCTGGCAGAGATCCCTTAAAGGGATAAATCCGCCTTCGTACTCAAATGTTATTGTTGTAACTTGTGTTTTATCCTGGATTTTGTACAATAAAGTTTTTACTTACTTACTTACTTACAATCTCGTATACGTTTTACATTTGAAAATTTCTGGAAAATAAAAAAAACCCGGCCAAGTATCCGGCTCCGCATAAATTTGTATACCATGTAAATAGTTAGTCTATCACGAGAAACGAGTCCTGAAGATTTTTCCAGCTTTTCCTGAATTTTTGAAACTGTCCAGTTTTAGCAGAGCCCTGCTCCTAAGCAAGATGTATGCAGTGTGGGGTCACTTTATATTGGTGTAGACATATACAGACAAACAAAAAATTAAGATTTTCATACTTACCTACTTCAATGATTGTGCTGCAAGGCTACCTTCACATTACCATGATACTCGGGACTTAATCGCGAAAAAAACATATATTTAAATTTGAATTTAACTCGACGTTTCGGACGCGAAGTTGCGTCCATGGTCTCGAAGGGACTGAAAAGCGTGTTTTTTACGCGATTAAGTCGCTAGTATCATGATAATCGAGTCGGCAGGCCCCCAGCAAGGTGGTCGGATGACATCAGCTCGACCGCTGGCCCGATCTGGGCGAGATCCACAGCAAACCGGGCCGAGTGGAGGAAAATTGGAGAGGCGTTTGCCCAACGGTGGGCGCAAATGCGCTGATGAAGAAGATCATGATAATCTGTGAAAATCGCGAAAGTTTAAATCAATACAAGGCTACCTTCGTACCTAATTTCAAGTTATAACTAGAAGTACCCTATAGGTTTTGATACCACAGTATTTTCTATACGTCTTTTTCATGGGGTTCCGATTTTCCTTTTGAGGTAAGTATGGAATTCTAGAAATGGCCAAGTGCGAGTCGGACTCGTACACAGAGGGTTCCGTATCACCGTAACGTGTTTAACACCCCTTCACATTTTTATTTTTTGTTATCCTGAGAAAAATTTAAATGTCTAGACCCGATTTTAAAGATAGAGCCTTCAGAATGGCGGACGGACGGACGTAGGCGTAGTAATAAGGTTCAAATACAAATACAACACCTGAAACCTGCACACACCTGCGAAGCAATTCAATAATGTGTGTGAAGTTCCCAATCCGCACTGGGCCCGCGTGGGAACTATAGCCCAAGCCCTCTCATTCTGAGAGGAGGCCTGTGCCCAGCTGCGGGACGTAAAAAAGGCTGGTGATGATGATGACAAATACAAATACAAAATATCCTTTATTGAAAACCACAAAACAGTACAAGGAGATTACAGAAAAACAGGTATGGTCGACTATAAGGGGTCTTATCGCTCCCTTAGGTTCCCTTGTACAGGATAATAATATATCTTTCCCACTGGATATTTCTCCTCATCTTGAACTAAGTAGAACTCAAAGTTGTCTTCAAGCTATCGGCCATTACTTAAAAGCATCCTCTCACTAGCCTGTCTTTTAAACTTTGATCTCGATCTTTTGAAAAGCTCAGCTCCTTTGCAACTGCCTGGATTTGAATTGAAATGGGGACTAATCAAACCACTATTCTATACACTGTCGCACTCGGAGACATCAATTAAATAACAATCGAGTGTTCCATAGGGATCCATTGCATTTTAAATGGTAGTAGGTTAAATCGTCTGTTTTTTAAACATTTTATGTGAATCGTAGTGTTTTTGTGTGTTTTGAATTTGTGTAAATAAATAATAACTCTCTCTAATGTAATGTCGACTGAATGTCGAAGAATATCGAAGAATCGACTGATGGTCGGGGTGTCAACATCAACGACGACGTCCGCTGAGGATGCCTCGGAGAGAGGCGAAACACGTGTCCGGTACTATTGTACTGGTGGTGGTAGTTTTGGTTGTGCTTAGTAGCGTTTGCGTTGGTTATTTTATTTTTAATTTGCGGAGGGAGGGCGGGAAAATTAGTGCATGAGAATAAATACTTAGCGCAGACGAGGCTATTTTGCGACTATACTGCACTACTTCGCCGAGGAGCTAATTAATTTAATCCGTTACTTGTAACATGGACCTCCGCAAAGTTACGCCTGAATCAAGTGAATTGTATACAATATCTCTCTCAGTCTCTAATGCAACTAACGCCCGTCTTATTTTATTTAAAACTCCCGTTTTTTCTTCCACTTGCCTAAAGCCACGCATTTGTGTGACTTTAAGGATCAAACCGTGAACATTCCTAAAGATTTCAGAATCGTTGTCAAAAAAACTGCTTCCACAACAGCAAATTCCTAAAACCTCATAGACTTGAGCACGGGCTCGAATCTACGAGACCGTAGCTCACCATTGGAAATTCCGGACCATTTTGAGATTCCCTTAATCTTTTAAATGCCACTGTTTCCGCGACAGCTAATAAAATAATGTCCCAGTTAATTTGTATAATTAGAACAGTAATTTGGCTGTCAACGCCCCGCGGTTGTTTGTCGCGAGTCAATTGGAGTGATTTGATTAGCAACTTGAGAAAAAGACCTTGAGAGTTAACGGTGCAAGCGTTGAGCGGATAAAGGAATTTTGACGTGAACGTGAAACTACCATGAGTCTCAATCATAGTGAAATAAACGGATTACTGTTTTAACCTCCAGATATTTTATTCATCATATTACACAGCAAATTATCAATTCTAAATAAAGGAATGCCTACGTAAAACTTTTCAATAATTTAAAATATGACTAAAAACTACAGGTAAAAAATATCTCCCAGATCGCCGCCAATGGGAATGGTGCCCAGAAGGCTGGCAGCATTGCCACGTTGTATGGCAATGCTGATTCGCTGAGCGAAGTATTGGTCAGCCCAATGGTCACGGGAGGCCTCTTTAAGGCGCGCCAAGAGATCTTTATATAGATGGCGGTCGCAAGGCCCCCGAAGCCCCAGAGTTCTTCATTACTATCGTGTGTAGGTAGAACGCACAGCCCAAATCGCTGAACCTAGAGACGTGAAATTATTTGCCACCTCTTGTCACTTCCCTACCTCTTTTCCCCGCACTGGATAGATACAAACAAAAGTTTTACATCCAAAATTATTCACCGCTGTTATTCCAAATCTTGTTCCCATACATTAAATCTCAAAGATTTGAACTAGAACTGTAGATGATTAATTAATACCGAAGTCGCAGCCCGGGCCATCGTTCACGGGATTTATTTTGTTCAAAATCCCCTTATTCGTTGTCAGGAGGGAGACACATTGTCGAACAAGAGGTCGCACTAACTTCGTTTCGACTCTATTTTTTTTACTATAAACTGACCAGTGATTGACCCCTATCTCACTTGATGGAGGTGCAGGAGGCCTAAGGTGTAACTCACTGGTTCAGTAACAGCCTGTTCACTCTAGCCTTGTATATGCTCGCAATAAGAAGGTATACAGTTAAGGTCAACATTAGAGGAACGTTTATAAGTATAGACACATAGGTATTGATATAAACAACAGGATATGCCCTTTGTAACATTCTGAAATAGGAACGGTGTTGCCGAGCCCGCCGGCGGGAGCGGCGCAGCCGGCGGCGCCCGTGCGGTGCTCGCGGCTCATATCACTGAGACTATTTTGTAGGAACATATTTTGTTGCACATAAGTAGGAAACGTTACTCTAATTTTGGCCTTAGGTATAGGTAGGTTTGGTATAGTTTCGCCATGTGCGGTTGTTTTGGTGCTTTGACAATGGCCTCGTAGACGATGCCGAAACGCGTCAGTGTTTAGTGTAGTGGTTTCGGTGGTGTGGCATGTGTTGAGTCGTGGAGGCGGAGGTGTTGCTCGGAAACATTCATTTGCCGCACAGATAAAACTATTTAACATCTCGCGGGTGAGCGAAGTAATTGTTTTTTGGTTCATAAATATGGACCTCCGGTAAGTAACGCCTGGTTCAATAAATTACTTATAACACCCCCCCTTCCACCCCCTCCCACCCACCTATTTTGCGTCAGGGGTTAAAAAAGGATGTTTCAAGGGTGTGCCTTTGAAAATACTTCCCGGTAGCAATTCCCGTGTGTCCCGGGCCCCTAACCCGAGTGTCACTGTTGACAAACTCTGTTTACAACTTTGGCGAGCTCGCCAAATCCCCTCCAATTTTTAATTGTTTATTAAAAACTGCTGTCGTGCGCTGAGCATGTTTTTGTTGCATATTAATGGAATTGGGCGCAGTTGTAGCTCGGCTTGATGTAATTTAATTTGGTTTGGGGGTGTCAGAGTACTCTGTCTTAATCACAGATTACTTGATTAGCTTTCCAATCTTTGCGTTTGCTTTGTAATAAGTTTTTGATAAATTTTTGACATGAAACTACAGTGAGATTCGATCATAGTAAAATAAACGGATCACTCACGTCGAGTATAGCCCGACATGTTTCGGACTAATCCGTAGTCCTTCCTCTGGGAGCACACGCTACGCCGGTGGCGAAACGTAAACTGCGCGCCGCGGCTCTGCTCACAACATGTCGGGCTATACTCGACTGACATATGTGAGTGATCCGTTTATTTCACTATTTTTGATACATGCTTGTATTTCTGTTTTTTTTATTACGATAAACAAGGCAACGAGCAAGTGGGTCACCTGATGCCAAGTTATCACCTCTGCCAATAGACACCGCGGACGCGTGCCCATAGACGCGTTGCCAACCTAGAAGGCTAAGATAAAATGCCTCTTGTGTCTGTAATTTTCTCGGCTATCTTACTTTCCATACTGCAACACAACAGTGCAAGCACTGCTGCTTAGCGGCAGGATTAGCGAGTAAGATGGTGGCAGCGATCCGGACGGACCTCTTACAAGGTCCTACCATATAAAAAACGTTATCTTTTTTGGTTTACTATGTAGGTACTTTCGTTGCAGTAAGCAGATATCTATTGAAAAATTTCATAATACTTAACCAACACCTCGTGTTATTTTCTAATAAAGAAGCATTTTTGCCGGATAAATTTGAAACAATTGAAGATATGAATCACTATTATCTAAACTAAGTCATATCAGAGTGCTAATGGAAGTTATATCACTAAACGAGATTATACCATCCCAGATCCAGAGTGGTTCTAGCTAGTCTGAATAAATTAGGCGATTTGATATACGGACCATGTTACTGTGGTATAACTGACGCTCAAGTAATTTAAACTGGAACGTGCAGTCTGAGCTCTTAGAATAGGATTAGGATTCGGGTGAATACGTAATGAATAAGAATAAGATAGGTGCAGTTTTACCATAGATAATAGTTACAAGAGAGACAAACCTATAGGGAGATGGGAAACAGAGAGATAGGGAAAGATTGGAAGCTTTTGAGATGTGGTGCTGGAGGAGAATGAAAGGCATAAGTTGGATGGAACGGAAGACCAACGAGGAAGTACTGTCAATGGTTAATGAGAGGAGAATGATCCTGAATACTTTAGAGAATAGACTCGGGAAAATGATCGGACATTTGACACGACACGACAACTTATTTAAGACCATTTTAGAAGGAAAAATTGAAAGAAAGAGCGGAAGAATTTATGTGCGATATGACATGACTGTGTGATACGACACGAGCTTTTCTGTGAAGGAAAACATCGTGAGGAAACCTGCACACTCCTGCGAAATTTCCCAATCCGCACTGGGCCCGCGTGGGAACTATAGCCCAAGCTCTCTCATTCTGAGAAGAGGCCTGTGCCCAGCTGTGTATAAAAAGGCTTGTGATGGTGATTAGACTAATAATCTTTCAGTGTTGATAGTCCGCTATTTTATGAGGCAACTATATCATTTAGCAATTAATTCCGGCGGGCTAGTAAGTTATTTCGCATATAATTCATGCGCTATGAAGCATGCACCGGTATAGCAGTGATATATTATGTAAACTGCATTAAACATAGTGGGACATATCCGCAATAATGTGTTTGTGTGACTAATAATAACGATGCAAGTTCTGAGTTGATTTGCAGGTGTTTCGCGATGTTTCCCTACTGAAAAGCATATAACTTCTGAAAAACTTAAAGGAGAGAGTTCAACGATTTGTATATAACATTTAAAACACCCTAAATAGTTGTAATGTTTTTTTAATTTTTATATGTACCTTTTTTTGTAATGTGTTGTTTATATTTAATTTTTTATAGTGCATTGGCTTTGCTGTAATGATGTAAAATTGTTTTCATAATAAATAAATAAATATGGAAACCGAGCATGTAACATGTTGAGGTATTTTGACGTCACGAGTGGTAATTTAGTGAGGATTTTTTTTATACGACACGGAAGGCAAACGAGCATGTGGGTCACCTGATGGTAAGTGATCACCACTGCCCATAGACACCCACAACCCCCGGGGATTTGCAGATGCTGAGATGATGAGGATTGAGCTTCATAACCCCACGATCCTCGCTACTGAGCGGCATTTTTATAGTAGAATTGTACGTGAAGCAGTTGAAATCAGAAAACATCGTAATTTCAACCGGGAGGATGGTTTCAAGCTTTCGTCTTCATGGAATCCGGTAATCAGTATGTGTAAGCGTCATCAAATATCGTCTTATAAATCGCCGGATGTTGTGAGTGTTGTGTGTCGGACTAGTGGCAACCTCAGTGAAAAAACGAATAATAAAGACAGATAAAGCTGCCTATGAAGGTTTAAATGCACTTGATGTATCCAATGCTATGTATGTACCTATGACTGATTACCTACATAATGTAAACTTAGCAATAACAACGTTATGGGAGCAAATGTGGAAGAAGGATCAAGAGACAAAAGGACGATGGTATGGCAGCATACAAGTAAACTTACCAGTAAGCCCTTGGTATGATAGCCTAAAAAGTACCAGCCGTGATTTTATCATCATCATGAATCGATTACGTTATGGACACAATACAGCACCATCACACCTAGCAAGATTTGGTATAATACAGAATAACGTCTGCACATCTTGTGGATTAGAAGAAGGTACAATGGATCACATTATATTCAGCTGTCAAAAGTTTTTAATTGACAGATTGCTTCTTTCTTGCAAGCGAATTTAGTGAAAGTGAAATGTGTAAAAAATACAATGATTTTTCTTCCCGCCCGCCGCCGCTTAATGAACTTTTAAAGAACACTGAAACATACAACATACAATGACAATGCAAAGAAAATCAATAAATCGATTATTTTCACTGAAACATACAAACCAAATACCTTCCCGCACGACCTTCTCCTTGCGAGGCTATTCGTCAAACCACTTCGTACACAAGTTCGGTTAGCATAAGATTTGCGTGTTGATGTCAAAATGGCAGCTTTTTTTACAAAACATCGCAACGCAAATGAGGCCCTTTCCCGACTTGCTGGTATTTGACCTAAAAAATCCACCCAGTCACTTGAGGCATTTCATGCTCGCAACCGCGTGTCAAAAACGACGTATCCGCATCGTCGTTAGTATTGACTTGAGCTCTTTCACTTTCGGGAGACGTGACGTATGTAGCATGTTCTAAACGACGTATGCGCTTTGTCTTTGTTGAGGAATTACGCCCTTCTGCTTTGGGTGGATGTAAAGGTGTTGTCAAAGGTTGTAAAGGTTGTTCCATGGAAAGTGCATACAATATGTGAGGTGCCATTCCCTAATGAAGGCTTGGAGCAGTGGAATGATTATAAACAGTAGTTTAATTAATTACTAAGTTTTACTTTTGACATGAAACTACCGTGAGACTCAATCACAGTGAAATAAAACGGATCACTCACTTATATAAGTCGAGTTTAGCAGAGCCGCTGCGCGTAGTGTGCGTCTAGCTGCCGCTGAGTCGTGCGCTCCCAGTGTAAGGACCACGAATTAGTCCGGAACATGTCGGGGTAAACTCGATTTATATACGTGAGTGATCTATTTTATTTCATTACTAAGTTTTACTCAAATTCTTCATTTTCTGGGCACTATTGTTGAATAATTCACTAAGTATCTTTATTGTCCGCCAAACAACATTAAGCACAGAAACTAAAATTCAATTGACTGACACGATTCACTCTCGCAGGTTTCCCGCCAGGCACCCCGAACTTTACTTAGCAACTGATAGCACACCATGACACCATGACACCATACGCATCAGCTTATGTCAAAATCTAACCTGCCAGTATTCTAAGGCGCGTTAAAAGAGTCCAGCTGTAAACCTTCGAGGCAAGTCCTCACAGAACCAATAAACAAATAAATACTCAGTGTTATGTTATGAAAATTAAGCGCAGAAAAGACTACAATTTTAGCCTCTTTGGCCTCAGTCGCTTTCGAATGAGGTACAAACTTGCACGCAGATGTCAAAATGTCCGCAACATGTTTTTCGATTGTCTTGTGAGCATATGACGTATCTTTGACTTGTAATTTACACCATATTTTTTCTTCTATCTTTTTAAGACATGTAACCCGTTGTACATGCTGTAGAAGATTGTTCTTCTTCCGGTTCTGTTCACCTGAAGACGCATCAAAGTTTAGAGCTCCGTTTTAAATTTGAGTTTTAGTACTGTTTCTATCCTGTGCACTGTTGAACCTGGTACAAAGGTACAATCAGATCTGAAGGCGCATTTCGCATTTGGACGAATAGGAATGTTTTGAGTTGGGTGCCCATTGTTTTTGACTGTACACTGGACTGTAGAACTAGAGTTTTAGAGAACATGTAGAAGCTGAACAGAACATTAGTTTGCATAAGTTTAATGTAAAAAAATGTGTTTTTCGTTGAAGGTTTTTTTTTTTCTTTTAGCACTTATTATTGAATGTGCCGACTTGAATTGTCATCCAAGCGTCACGTCGATACCCTAGTTTAAGAGCCGGGCCCTTCGAAGTGACTAAAAATAGTTTTGTGAGATTTGTACATAAACTAACTACCTAACCTAAATTGCAAGTTACGGTTAACCCTGTAACAGGTAATGTGCACTCTAGTGCACATGATTTAAAGCTGCCTTTTGTGGTTTTTTTTCACGTAATTTTTAGGATTGCCAGATGCGACTCAGGATAGGGAGACGTGGAAGTCAGGAGGAGAGGTCTTTATCCAGCAGTGGGACACAAGTACAGACGTTCCGTAGAAAGGTAGGTTCCGTAGAATGATTTTAATTTTTCCCCAGTGTTTTAAGAAGTCCAGTGTTAGCAGAGCCCTGCTCTTAAGCAAAATGTACGCAGTGTGGGGTCAACTTATATTGGTCTGCGAAATCTACGGACAGACATAAAACTTTAAGATTTTGAGACTTTTCGGAGTGGTTGTGCTATAAGAGCTACCTTCATACCAAATTTAAGTACCTTTTAGGTTTTTGGAAATCGGCAATTTGTATGGAAATGGTCTTTTTAATTACTGTATCTTTTGATTGTGTTAACTTAGAAGGTTGATTTTTTCACAGCTTCAAGGGACTGCAGACATGAGTATTTGATATTAATTTCAGCATGCTACCTCCACGCGTTCCAGAGAAAAAGGGTCTCGACAGACAGACAGACAGACGAACAACAAATGATCCTATAAGGGCTCCGTTTTTTCCTTTTCCAACCCTAAAAATAAAAAAATATGTCATGGGACAATTGACACCAATTGACCTAGCCCCAAACTAGGCAAAGCCTGTACTATGGGTACTAGACAACGGATAAACATACCTGTATAGATACAAATATGCTTAAATACATAAAATATTAAACATCCAAGACCCGAGAACAAACATTCATATTCATCACACAAACATCTGCCCTGACCGAGGATCGAACCCGGGACCTCAAGCTTCATAGTCAGGGTCTGTAACCACTAGGCTATCCGGGCGTCTTATTTAAAAATATTTGAGCTCAGAGGTTGTAAAAACACACCAAATCAAAACAACGTCTTGATGATGATAATCCTATTGTCCGCCTGTTGTCTACCATACCTGTTTCTCTGTAATCTCCATGTACTGTTTTGTGGTTTTCAATAAAGAATATTGTATTGTATGATTCAAAGCTGCCACGATGTTTCTCGTCAATGTATATTTTAAACTCTTCCGTTACTGACACAACGCACAAACGAAATTCTTAAACAACCTTAAACTGTGTGTTTTTTAAAATATGGGTGTCACGCCTGCAAATAAAACTTTATTTATTATTATTTTATTTTAAACCTATAAGGCTGAAATTTTGGATAGGGGTTGCCTTTATGGTAAAGACAAGCACTACGGACGGATTTGTTGACATTCCCACGGAATAGAGAATAAACGGGATTTATGCGCGCACGAAGTCGCGGGCACAAGCTAGTTTGCCATATTGATTCCTTATAAATGTCATCCACATAAACACCAACTCAAACACCTCTCAAATTAAACCCACTGGACCATGTAACACCTTAATAACCTCTTATTGTATGGAAAACTTAATTACATACACAATACGAGCTGTCCAGCGCAACACTATTGACAGATAAATAGGGATCCCCAAGGGAATGAAGCAAAGGGTCCCCGTATAGGAAAGGGTGCAATCTAATTTCACAAAAAAGGGTATCTCTTAAACCCTTGCGACACACAGGGCTGGAAAGGTTTGCGAACGGACGCGATATTCGCCGTACATCGGCCCTAAAGAGGGTCGAGCACGACATTTCGAATCCTGCGTCACGTAAAATCGAATAGTAAACGTTGTCGAGTTTGTGTGACGTTTGGAACAGCGCCCGGCCGTGAGCGTATTTGGAACTAAAATTTAGTATGGGGTTTCTCGATCTCGATACGATAACCGTAACGTTACGCAGGATTCGGCAAGTCGTGCTTGACCCACAGAAGTAATAAGAAACCGCATTCAAATCGGTTCAACCGTTTAAGAGCTACGGTGCCACAGACAGACATACAGACACACACAATAGCGGTCAAACTTATAACACCCTTCTATCAAACTTATAAGCGCCTAGTGTAATCGACGACCAAAAAATATGTCTCGTCTTGATTAACAGTTTTAATAGTCTCCAAAAAAAATATCCTTTTTTATGTATGTAGGTAAGCACCTATTCACGACAATTGTGTGTACTATAATTTTTCGAGTTCTAGTCTTTAAACGTATACAGTACAAGAATCAGTAGCTTTTCATAAAATAAAAATAAAAAATGTCATGCTCACTTCTGCACAACACCGTATGCCCCATCGTATAGACGCGACGCGCTGAGGCGTGTCTCATCCCGCTGAACGCCATCCATTTGAGTTGCTTTTTCATAAAAACCACTGGCTCATAGTCCCAACACTTTCATTCAATGCGACCAAATTCTATTGGGTACATAATTTCTATTTGGCCGTCGGCTCGACTTTGCTTTGAGGGGAATTTTATTCATATTCCAGGATAGCCGGGATTCAGAAGTATAATGTGACAATGTAATTTTTATGCCGTTTTGAAGGGAATGAGCGCTAAAAGACAGAATTTCTACTACAAAACAAACGTTCCTAAAATAATTTATTTGAAAAATAAAAAAACCGGCCAAGTGCGAGTCGGACTCGCGCATGAAGGGTTCTTTACCATTATCTATAAAAACGGCAAAAAAATCATGTCTGTTGTAGGGGAGCCCTACTTAAATAATTTTTTTAGCATTTGTTGTTATAGCGGCAACAGAAATACATCATCTGTCAAAATTGAAAACTGTTTAACTATCACGGTTCATGAAATACAGCCTGATGACCGACGGACCGACAGACGAACGGACAGCGGAGTCTTAGTAATAGGGTCCCGTTTTTTACCCTTTGGGTATGGAACCCCAAAAATTAAGATTAACCAATCGTGCATAATTTTTTCCTTTAGATTCTTACACGTAATAAAAATTATACAGGGGGAGGGGGTCGCCCGAATCTCATTTTTCCTTACGTAGGGGAGTAGGGTCGGTAGGCCCCCAAAAAGATGGAGCGACGACCTAGTAAAGATTGCGGGACTGCGGTGGATGCGGAAAGCACAAGACCGGTCAGAGTGGAGAGCCGCGGGGGAGGCCGCCGTCCAGCAGTGGACGTCAATCGGCTGACATGATGATAATGATGATCAGGGGTGGGGGAGGTGTTGGTCAAAAACTGTCCAAAACCGTCTTACGTAATAAATGAATGACCCTTTGACATCTTTCATCAACCCATTTCAAACACTTCTAAAGGTAACAGTTTGTAAACTGCACGGCATTTTTAACCTCCAACACTTAAACCGATGTTGGTAGCGAGGGAGAAAACTGTTATTTTTACACAAGCACGGACAGTTGATTGCAAAAGTTTTCATACGAAAAAACCTCGGCTATGGTTCCGTATGTAGTCGTGTCACTTGGTGGTTTTGTAGAAAAAAAAACTGTAAGAACGAGCGGCTATTGGATGCGAGGGTTCTGTAGTGTAGTTTGTTCAGTGTCATTTTAGGAAAGACAATACATAAAACAACTTAACGCTAAATGAAAATGTATTTATTTCAATATCCATAGACACATGCAAGAAATGTAAAACAATAAGTGTAAGCACACAAAAAAAACTGCATTTTTAAAAACGATTTTTGCTGTTTGCTATTGCGGTATGGCCCCCCAAGCAGAGGGTCGAGAGTTCAAACCCCGGCTCGCACCTCTGAGTTTTTCGGAATTTATGTGCGAAATTACAATTGTAATTTATCGTGAGCTTTTCGGTGAAGGAAAACATCGGGAGGAACCCTGCACGCTTCTGCGAAGCAATTCAATGATGTGTGTGAAGTTCACAATCCGCACTGGGCCCGCGTGGGAACTATTCTGGGAGGAGGCCTGTGCCGAGCAGTGGGACGTAAAAACAAAGGCTAGCGATGATGATGATGAATTAAAAACCAAGTTTTTCTACGCGGAACCCAAAAAAATATCGGATGAGCTTTTTGTAAGCAAGGAGGCTTTCATTTGGGTCGGGTTGCAGCGGCAGTTATTCCAACGCATGACTTTTATTTTACTGCTCTTGCTCAATTTTAGAATACTACGATAGTTTTGGCGCCATTGTAGGAATTATAAGTAAGTAAAATGTAAATAAGAAACTTAGGTAAGTACACTAAACTACGTCTACAAACTAAACTAAAACAATACAATAAATACTCATCCTAAATTAAAATTAAAACAAAACCACTTTACAAAAACTAAAACGTGTCTATAAAAGAAGTCCCCTTAGGCATGTGGTACCATGGTACCACTGATGCTGGCAGCGTTCCCTCTTTGGATGGCCAGGCTGCCAGCTCTTCGGTCCCCTGTGACATCGACTAGCCTCAAGAAATCAAAATCAAAATTTTATTCAGCAAATAGGCAAGTGCTCTTTTAACGGGTAATTTTTTTGGGCCTACCAACGCTTTCGGAAAGAGCATGATTGCCAAGAAGAATGCTCCGCAAGAAACTTGGTACAAAGTCATTTTTTCTCAAAACAAAGTTACAATAGGTCTTGCCATACATAACCATAAATAAATTAAGTGTTTTAAAAAAAAGCTTAGTATAATCATTAGAAAAGAAAAAAAAAACAGCAAAATCAGAACACTTTACGACTTAATTGACCAGGAGATGTATAGGGTCTCCAGGTCAGATATCTACAAATTTCTGAATTACAAAGGGATGTATCTATCCATACAAATATGTTTACTAGTTTTCTAGCGCCCATGACTTAAGCTCGGCTTAATTTGGGACTGGGTGAATTAGTTGTTAGTTCCACCAACATTGTATCAAAATAGCACATACAAAAGCATTTGAGATTATTACTACACGTATTTGTATGTACAGGCGGAGTCACTATACCCTGTCTAGATTACGAGTACACACTGCATAAGTTAAGAGTTTGCTTTGAGGCCGACTGTACAATGTACTGCACGCAAAGCTAGCTAAACTTCGGTGATTGTACCAATATTTGTACATGCCGGTTACCTAGGACTGTGGACATTGGTATTTGAGGTAGATATGAGTGAAGCGATAAAGGACAATTAGATTGAATACTTATATGCAAATAATATGGGACTTATATGTGGATAAGATGGAGCGACGACCTGGTAAAGATCGCGGGACCGCGGTGGATGCGGAAAGCACAAAACCGGTGTGAGCGGAGAGCCTTGGGGGAGGCCGCCGTCCAGCAGTGGACCTCTTTCGGCTAACATGATGATAAGTAATATGGTGGATGATGGTGTTGGAAACTTTCCACTTTTCCGGGAAAAAAGTTGCGTATGTCAATCAGGGATTGTGTAGCTTTCCACGAGCGAAATATTTTTTAAACCAGTTCATTAGTTCCAGAGATAGACCCTACAAACAAACAAACAAAAAAAAAACAAAGTATCTAATTCAGGTCGTTGAAAGTCGGCCTCAGTACTTAAGTCATTTCCTTACAAAACTACACTGCTCAAAAATCTCCAGGGATTAATTACGTACGGACTCCCATACGCCTTAGAAAGATCCCTAGTCATTTTTGACCAGTGTATTTGCAATAAATGTACTTGCTACGCTGTATTCCATGTTTACAAATATGCAAAATTCGCAGTGCATCTCGGTTTACTACGAATTGAAAGGCATGCGCCCCAAAGCGGAGCCTAGTGGCACACCCTGCAATAGTGTTAGGCATTCAGAGCGCCTTCCCTAAGCGCAATTTGGCTTCTCCCCCTTATGTACCCACGTATAGTATATAGGTGCTAACCCCCTGCACATAGCGTAATAATAGAAAGTCTAGACAGGCTAAAATAGCTGTAAAACGACAGATATATGTCCCTTCGAATAGTTAAACTACAAATGCGTTGCTCGAGTTATTTACGACGGTGCGTTTTGTTAGTATTTTTTGCAATAAATCTGGAAGTGTTTACGGCTATTTTAAATTCAGTTTTAAAAGTAAAGCTACTGTAATAAATAAGATGAAGTTTGCAAGTTGCACGTATTTTTCTTTTGATGCAGTCGACCGGATAGCCTAGTGGTTAGAGGCCCTGACTATGAAGCTTGAGGTCCCGGGTTCGATCCCCGGTCGGGCAGAAGTTTGTATGATGAATACAAATGTTTGTTCTCGGGTCTTGAATGTTTAATATGTATCTATATAATAATTTTTATCTACACACATATCATAAGTCCTCTATAATGCGTTCAGAAACCGTAGAAAATGACCAGCATTGCAGCACGACGACGCCTTCGCCGTCAGCCCCCGCCAACCACCACCCCAGCAGTAAAGTAATAGTCATTACGACATCGAATTCGATATCGTAATGACTTCGATGTTTCAAATTTGAAAACCAACGTAATTTACAATCATAGTGAAATAAAACGGATCACTCACGTGTATAAGTCATGTTCGGCCCAACATGTATAAATAATAATGTGATATATTTTTTTTTTAAATAAAAAAAAACAGTTTACGAAACGTCAGCTCGGTATGTTTGTCTATTATTAAAAAAAACAGTCAAATGCGTGACAGATATGGGTATGATATATGCCTTCGGCTTCCGAACCCATCTTAGGGTACTTATAATATGTGTGTAGATAAAGTAATGTATGCAACTCCACATAATTAGGCCTTAAAACACTCGTGTGATCCTATTATGAAACTCAGCTTCGCCTCGTTTCATAAAAACACAACTCGTGTTTTAAGGACCGTCATTATGTAGCAGTTGCATAAAGTACTATATAACTCCAGTACCCATAGTAACAGGCTTTGCCTAGTTTGGGATTAAGTCAATTGGTGTCAATTGTCCCATGATATTGATTATTTATTTATTTAGTCACCTTGATAGTAGTTACGTCTAAAGAACTAGTCATCATCATCATCATCATCATCGGCCTTTTTAATTGCATTAGACATATTAACTACAAGATATTCACCGTGATTGCCTTAATCATTTAAAACTGTTAATCCATATGATTCATAAGATATATCCTTATATTTCGGTTCAACTTGCAGTTTGCGTAAGTTTATGCCATTTCCTCCCATTTTTGCTACCTTTATTACTTTTATAATATACCTCTGTAAATATACCTTCGTTGGTAAATTCAGCACGTTTTTAAAACGAGACCTTCACACACCCCTTCACCTTAAAAACGCACGCAAAATCTGACGCACACATCCCCGATAACCAACAGTTTCAACCATACAACTGAAGTATTTCAATTTAGACTTTACTCGGCCGTTTGAAGACTGATATTGCTGTTTCTTTGGAGTGTCACTTGGTGCAGTTTGGGCAGGGTTTAAGGCTGTCTGGGAACACAATGCTGAGGGTCCTTACGAAGTCACTTCCAGGTGCTAGCCCCTGCTGAGAGTTAGGTGTATTGGATAAGATTGTAGCGATTTTCGTTCCAAAGGTTCTCAAATTGAGACTTCGGGTAGGGATACTTAGCATCCATTGGTTTCCATCAAGTAGAGCTCACGATGAACCTCCGATTTTGACTACACAAAACTACATAACGAACAAAACAAAAAAACGGAATATTACCGGTAAGAATAGGCTGCTTTATCGCTTTTGAAAAAAATAGAGCGATATAATGTTCAGGGTGCCTGATACCACTGTGGGTCGAGCACGACTTGCCGAATGCTGCGTATCGTTACGGTTATCGTATCGAGATCGAGAAACCTCATACTAAATTTTAGTTCGAAATACGCTCACGGGCGGGCGCTGTTCCAAACGTCATACAAACTCGACAACGTTTACTATTCGATTTTACGTGACGCAGGATTCGAAAAGTCGTGCTCGACCCTCTGGATTCAAAGTTTACCCCTTAAGGTAGCATAGTCGTCGACCATTCTATAAAAAAAAAGCATTCTTAACATGAATGTCATTGGTAAACATTGTAAATATCTTTGTGTACACTCCAGCATTTTCCACATAGTGGTTGTCGAACTGACACCGGGGCACGTAAAAAATGTCTGAGTTAGGCTACCTGGGGTTAGCATGACATCAGACGATACAATTAGGTCAACTTAACTCCGGGTTACTGTCTAACTCAGGTCGGTGCAAGTCGGACTAATGGATCAAACGCGTTGTTTAAGATTTGACACCTCGGACCTTTCCGACCTGTCTCATTGCATTCCTGGTATAAAAAACCGGTCAAGTGCGAGTCAGACTCGCGCACGAGGGTTCCGTAGAAAGATTTAAACGCTTTTCCCCAGTGTTTTAAGAAGTCCAGGGTTAGCAGAGCCCTGCTCCTAAGCAAAATGTACGCAGTGTGGGGTCAACTTATATTGGTCTGTGAAATCTACAGACAGACATGAAAATTAAAGATTTTTTAGACTTTTTGGAGTAGTTTGCTATAAGAGCTACCGTCATACCAAATTTCAAGTTTCTAGGACAACTGGAAATACCCTTTAGGTTTTCTTAGTACGGCAATTTGTATGGAAACTACCTTATTAATGACTGTATCTTTTGATTTCGTTCACTTGGAAGGTTGATTTTTTTACCGGGACCGCAGGCTTGAGTATTTGATATTAATATCAGCATGCTACCTCCACGCGTTCCAGAGAAAAAGGGTCTTGACAGACAGACAGACAGACAGACGGACAACAAAGTGATCCTATAAGGGTTCCGTTTTTTTCCTTTTGAGGTACGGAACCCTAAAAAACTTGTCATTATATCAGGTTTATATATTTATCTTACAACCAAGACGCTTTTATCTGTCCCTTGCACCAAACAACTATCGGGCCCACCGGGGGGAAAGAGTTGACGATCCCTGAAAGATTAATACTACACGGAAACAGTTTCTTTTTCACTTCCCCGCGACAGCGGCGCTTCGGATCGACTATAGCAAATATTTCAGCTAAGTGCGTGATGCATACGTAAAGAACCTTTGGTTCGGAATCATTTTTAGATTTTATCGACTTTTTGTGGAATAGTCGACTTGGTATGTTTAAACCTATACACATCGAATTATGTATGCGAAACTGGATTGATGCATGAATTTCTATTTTCATATGCGAATGATATCTAGAAATGTATAAGCGTCAAAAAGGGAATAAAATCTGAAAGTAACTTCTGGAAACAAGACTGGAGATTTTAAAATATAATTTTTAAATTTAGTGATGTAACAGTGGTTATTGCAACAAACAAACAGGTACGTAAACAAATGTTTAGCCAGACCTGACGACATGAACGGAATGCTATGAAATAATTTTATTTGTTGCCAAAGTATAATATAACTTTCCACAATTCAAAACCCCCTCTACCCCCCCTCCCCCCTCCCCCCTCCCCCTCCCTCCCCCCCTCTACCCTACCCTCCCCTCTAACCCCCCCCTCTACCCTCTTGACGAAGCATGTATTGTGGATCTGATTTCTCTTTAATTTATGATGTATCTAATTTTTTGTGGTAAATAAATATACTTTTTATTGATTCAAAACTAAAAACCCACAACCTATAAACGCGGCCATCAAATTTCCCCACTCGCATAAACGGTAACCCTTACCGAAATACGTTTGCCAGAAATTTCGTAATATTTTCTATACTTTTCGTAGGATCGTAAATTTCAGTTTTGCTACCGCCGAAAACCATAACTATATCCGTTACTCGTTTCGGTTTCATAATGATGATGACCACAATATCCTGTCGTATTTTATCGTGAATTGTGTTTTAAACTCTGAGGCAAAACGGTGGATCGATTTTCTTACGCTTCAGAAAATGCTAGGGCAAGATGGCAATAAGTGACACAAACAATTGAATGAAAAGCAAAAGAAACTAAACACCTATGATGTAATTTTTTTCATACGACGAAATCTCCTGTTATCTACATCTATACTAATGGCTCTGTGAGCTGCAGACCTCGCGACCTCATTTTCGAACATTTACCTTTTTTTTTTTCTTAAAAAAGAAATCCAAAAACGAATCAATAAAAGGCTCAATGATCGAACCTGATTACAAAATTTCAGGAAGGTCGGGTCATTTTCGAACATTATTCGTTATTTTTCTTTACAAAAATTTCAAAAAACGAATCGATAGATATTCTATTTATTTTGCCAACCTGCTCACAAAATTTCATTAGAATCTGTTGAGAAATGCGACCTGTAGACGAGAACAGACGGACATCCTGACAGCCAGACAGACATACGAAAGAAGTTTTGTCGAAGCTGAAGCAAAGACGCTTACTTCGTTGGGTCGGTCAATAAGAAGACTCCAGACTATAGAAATCTGAAAATTTTGTTCCCAGATAGGCTCAGTGGGGATTGGAGACATACAGGATTCGCAGGATATTTAGGGTTACGAGG
The DNA here is from genome assembly GCA_963691665.1 of Clepsis dumicolana. Lineage (NCBI taxonomy): Eukaryota > Metazoa > Arthropoda > Insecta > Lepidoptera > Tortricidae > Clepsis > Clepsis dumicolana. Next base: position 7,778,561 of record OY829528.1, on the reverse strand, counting down.
AGTGCATAATCTCGAGGCACTTCTTGTCTTCCACTTCACACCTCCACAGAGAAATCTAGTTCCAAAAACAATTTTCAACCGCACTGACTACATCATTAAGGCGAGTTTCAGACACTCAATAAACCTATTACGTGGCGAACAACTAAAATTAATAAAGACGCCTCGGTGTCGGTAGTGCACCAGGGCGCTACCACGTGTAACCTTTTATTCCTCCCTTGAAGAAACATTAACCTTTATAGAATACTTCGTTGCACGTGGAAACTCTTGGAAAATTGCGTGGCAGAGTACCTACTTTATTTAGAAGTGACTCTTTGGCATTTAGTTGCAGAGGTGCCTCTTGTAGTAAAACTTTGCGACCAAGTTTTCAAGATCCTTGAAACAAAACATTGAGGCCCAGTCGCTTCAACCTGAGTTACGGTCAACTTACTAACTAAGTATTATCTTAGCTAACGTTTCACGTTTCTACAAAATTACGTCCAATTAGCCTTGAGTTAGTGAATTAATTGTCTGACCCAGGTTGATGCATGAACATGACATTAATTTCGACTCGAAATTCTTCATCGATCGAGGTTCAATCGAAATGTGTCAGACATTTTATTATGATATCGTAAACCCGTAGTTCTCCTGTTTATGAACTCCCTAATACGATGCAATTAACGGGCGGGCGAGCTGTTCTATAAAACGCAATTTTCCCTCCTTCCTCCTTCCAAAATTCCTTCATCACGGAAGAGTGTGTTAAGTACTGGTTCCACGCTAATTTCCGTTGGAGCTACAACATTAGTGTTTAAAATAGCAAAAGTTAACATTAAAAGCTGTTTTTGATTTTATCAAGCGTTTGCCGATAGTTATCGGTCGAAGCATCAAAGCGACTAATCTATTTAAACATTTAATATTGTTCAACTTTGTTGCCACTGTGTAACTAAAGACAGACAAGCAGATTTTGTTAACAGCCATTGGAGCTAGTAGTTTTAACTATCATTTTGATCCCAAATAAAGTGGAACAACTTCTTTCACGGTCTGCAAAACTGAACTAAACCTTAGTAGGTGTGTAGGTATCGGTACAACTGACAGAATAAGTGTAGGTTTCCACATCCACAAAGTTTATCATTATTTTTTCTATTTTCCTGTGAAATCTAATTTCTCGTTACGTGATTCTATTTTTTTTTAACAATTTGAAGTTCCCAATCTGCACTGGTCCTGCGTGTTAACTATAGCCGAAGGCCTTCTCAGTGAGGTCTCTTCTGCTGTGAGGTGGTCTGTGCCTAGCAGTAGAACGTTAATAGGTTGGAGATGTTTTTTTTATTGATGGTAGCATGAGCTCGAGGACGGCAAATGTAATCTTCCATCCGTCCAGCCGCGATAACGCAAGCTTTACTTAACTCTTTTGCTAAGTAAAGCCGGATCGCTTTCAACCACAAGTTAAACCTAAACCGTTAAAAAAACCGCTTTTAACCAATACAAAACAACCGCCGCAAATTTGGCCACGGTTCGGAATCAATTAAACTGTATTGGCTTGCAGCCAGCGGCGAACTAGAGTAATGTTAGGGAGGGTGATATTGAAAAATGGGGGGTAGCTCGTAGCTACAAATTAGTTGAAAACAAAAAAAAAAACAATAATAGAACTTCAGCATACCCTTTGTCAAATTTAGAGTGTCCAAACTATTTGTTGTTGGGACACGGAACGCCCCAAAAAGAAAAAAACCGAACCGTATAGGATCACGTCGTTGCCCGTCTGTCTGTCGTTCTGTGAATCATAAGAAAACCAAAACCTTTAGTGTCCACAACACAAGAGTGCAGCTTAACGGCAGGATTAGCGAGTAAGATCAAAATAGCGATCCGGATGGACCTCGCACAAGGTCCTACCACCCGCTACGTTCCGACAAACTCGTACTAAAACAAAACTGTCACAAATGCCAAAAACACGCACACAATCAACAGACCTAATGTAAAAGACTTCATATAACATTTTTGGCATATGGCAAATCGCACGTTAACATTTCCATTCCTTCCCTGCTCTAAGTCGATACTTAATTGCAATATACCCAAAAACATTCACCAATTGCGCGTCAAACCTTTTCAGACGAAACGCTATATTTCTGGCAGTAAACGAGTGCGATAAACAAAATCTTTTCATTGGTTAGACCGGTCTAATTTACCGGTTGGTCTCACAGAGAATGATGTAGCGACCGGCCGATTCGCGCATCGACGGGTTTCCGGGAATCAAAGAAGCTGGAAGGGATCAACTTATTATATCCTTCTAATGCGCCATTCCGGGAGACCAGATCTACGGCAGTTATGCGGTCGTGCAGTATACAAACATACTGGCCAATTTACTGAAGTATAGGTAGTACTTGGCAGAAGAATAGAGCGAACTATTCCAAATATCTACTTTAAATAGGCCTATTGAAGATTACATTGTAACATCTTGCTTCCGATCCGTTCAGCGTTTCCCAACGAGTATATAATATTCTGCTTAAGATTAAACCTGCTTTAGGTTGCCATCACCCAAATTGTCGTTACCGAATGGAGATTAAAAAAAACCCGGATTATTAGATCAAACCAAATTTTGCCTATCGGAAAATCGTTAAAATATAAAGACAAACGAAAACCCCGCTTGAACTTCACTGGATGTTCTCTGAACTGGGTCAAAATTTTATTTAAGTTTACATGCATTTGTCGCAGGTGTACAAATTAAATGTTTTTAGTTCGTCTTTTTGTGCTCTCAGGTTCGTGTGGTCGGTAGTTCTTTTCATGAGCTCTTCCAGTGATTTTACTTTCAGTCCTCACCCCACATCACATATGGTTTTTGGACATTCTTTTTTACGTTTCAAACGTTTGCAACCTGTTTCTATTCCTATTGGGAACTGTGTCAAAGGCTTCCGTTTTCATGATCAATATAGCTGTCAATTTTAGTCCCTTTGTGAGGTATTTTTTTAGATTCCCAATTCTCTTTTGTACTTTGCGTGTCTCTTTATAGATGCGACGGTAAAGGGTGTGAAGTTTAGAGTGACAAAGGTATTCGGTTTTTTTTTTAAACCTAATACTTGTGTGTACAGAACTGATGGCTGATGGGGTCAGAAGGTTCTCGAATGGCGTCCACGACGACCTAGTAAAGGTTGCGGGACCGCGGTGGATGCGGAAAGCACATGACCGGTCTGAGCGGAGAGCCGCGGGGGAGGCCGCCGGCCAGCAGTGGACGTCTTTCGGCTGACATGATGATGATGATGATAAATACTTGTGTTGCTATGTTTATTGAAGTCAAAAACTTGTGTAAAATCTGAAGTTTCATCAACATAATTTTCAGCCGATTAGCATTCTACTGCTGGGCGCAGGCCTTTTCTCAGAGCGAAAGGGCTTGAGCTACAGTTCCTACACGGGCTCAATAGTTTTGTTTTGTAAATTAGATGTTTGGAAATTTAAATAAATAAACGTTTCAAAAATGAGCTCACCATGTCTACAGCTCACAGAGCCTTAACTTTATTCCCAGTATAAAAACTTCTTGCTAATATTTCTGTTATTCACGTGAATCGTAAAATCACAATGGCTTAAATTGACAATAAACATAGGTCGATGGCCTCTTTTTATGACTCTTGCATGTGAATAGGTTTGCTGATACACTTGACCATTCACTTGTAACAGAATGAGAATGCGCTGTTTTTAGGGTTCTATATAATAATAGTCAGTAAGGAACCTTTATAGTTTCGGCATGTTTGTCCGTCTGTTCGCGACTTAGCTCAGAGACTTTTGCTACTAGAAAGAATGGCATGGCATGTATATTATTGATCACGCCGACAAAGTGTTACAATAAAATGTTGAAAAAAAAAATGTTTTTGGTGGTACTGCCCCTACAAATAAAGTAGGAATTACTTTTTCTTCTCGAGTACCTCAGAGGTCTTTTATAAATTTTGGGCATATACGAAGATATCTGAAAATATCTGAAATTTCAAGACGATGCTATTGACCGCTGAAGAGTTCCCTCCTGCGGAGACGACCCTGGCCGGGCCACCACAATTATCACCAGATTTATTCAGTTCAGTCGGATACTGACAAGTAGTTTTGAGGTTTAATTTTGAGGTTACAGACTTTCATACTTACATGCGAAGTGTAAGTTTAAGAAAAGCGTGAAATAAAAACGAGTGAAAATTACAAAAGGAAAGATAGAAAGAAAGAGAGGAAGGGGAAGCCGAAGTCAGTTTTTTTTGTGTTTTTTTATACAAGATATGGAAGGCAAACGAGCAAGTGGGTTACCTGATGGTAAATTATCACCACTGCCCATAGACACTCGCAACCCCGGGGGATTGCAGATGCATTGCCAACCTAGAGAGCTAAGATGAAATGCCTCTTGTGCCCGTAATTACACCGGCTGTCTTACTCTCCACACCGGAACACAACAGTGCAAGCACTACTGCTTAGCGGCAGGATTTGCGAGTAAGATGGTGGTAGCGATCCGGACGAACCTCGCACAAGGTCCTACCACCCGCAAAATTTAGATCAAATAAAACGGAAGATAGACGTTGTGTCGTATCAGGAGGTGAAAGAATTCGCATGGGAAAGAACGGGCTGGAGAGAACTGCATCGACAAGAGTAACACTCTTAAATAAGATGTTGAATAAAAACGCTCCATCCAAAGCAGCCACGTCGTAGACATGCAACGAGCATCGTCTTCCAATCCGGCGCAGATTGGATATACATTTACGCCAACCTGTATCTATTTACGCCGCGCGAGTTGGCGTAATTGAATCTCCAATTGGCTATTACGCATTTGCACGTAAATCGCGCGTTTGGCCCGCGAGCGTGCCGTGGTATCAAATTTTCGTTCACACATAATAAAACACATTAAGTTGGGTGTGTGTTACACCGTTTTGTGAAATATAGGTAATACAAGTACCTATATAAGGTACTGCATTACTAAGTGGCACTCTGTTTTATACTTCAACGTTGAAAGAGTCATGAATAACCTCGTAGACTAACACTTCTGATGATTCAGCAGCAAAATTTCTGTGAAGATTTGGTCAATTTTGCATTTTGCAATGTGCGGAAAAACTTTGGCTGCCGCAAGGTTAGGTCAGAGGTCAGACACTGCAGAGCCTTAGGTTAGGCCTTAGAGTCCAGTAAGGGTCATACCTCGCTGGAGGTCACATTGTCAAATCTTTACCAACAAGTCTAAACAGTCCCAAACTAGATTTTCAATGTATTTTGTCCTTTTTGCAGTACGCTTCTACGTCAATACGTCCTTTCAGTTAACCACTACCATTCTGTAAGAATTTCAAGTGTCTGTTTTGGTTCAACAGATACAGCCCTCTGAACGGAAGACAGACGGTCGGAAAGACAGTCAGACAGACAGAGCACCCTATTAGGGTCCTGTTGGCACCCCTAAAATAACTACAGCTCCGATGCGTATTCCGTCCGTGCGTTACACAGCTGTGTCACGACTACGTATAGCTGTGAAGCAATCTTCCCTCAATTTTACACGCGTTTGCACGTAATAAGATCATGATGGAATGGCAGGGAACCTGATTTTTATTTACGAGGGCATAAATAACCAGGCAGATGTAGAATGACCTGATCCGAGCGATATGGATTGCTATTTCGGATGGAATTTGCGATGGCATGAAACACTTCGCTAAATATCACTGTGTATTAATTTATTGCTTTGCGGAGGTCCATATTTATGAACTAAATACAATCTAAAGTCTGCTCACCCGCGACCACAAGTGAAAAATAGTTAGTCTGTGCGGATAATATATTTTCCATGTATCACCACCGCCTCCACTGCTACACGTATCAACACATGAGACACGGACCCAATTATCACCTCACCACTACACTAATCGTTGACGCCTTTCGGCACTCTCTACGAGGCCATTGTCAAAGCACCAGAACAACCATTCAATACGCTACCAGTGGTGGTGGTGATAGTTGGGTCTATGTGGCATGTGTTGATGAGAAGTATCCATTATATTTAATGATACGTGATTGTCAAATGTGTTGCTGAGGCAAGTTACCTTTCGTGTCTGTGTGTGTAAAACTGAAGCAGCCTGTCAAATAAGTGCTAGTCAAATAAGACTAGCATTGAAGTAACAGATTTAACTAAGCAAACTAGACCGTCAAAATCAGTTAACCTAAGTCCAGAGCTATTAGTAACTCGTAACTACCTTGTTAACCGTTCAATATCTGTGGCAAACTTTTAACTATCCTCAGAGGATCGAAGTTGCTAAGCCCTTTACACAAACTCTCCAGACATGTGCTTATAATGATTAGATTAGGCATATGGATGGCGTTATGATCATCATAGATTGTGAAAATAAGGACTAAAAGTGGAATAAGTTGTATGTTGTCAATTGGTGAAGCGAAAACTTTGGATCCCTTTAATATAAATACTGCGCGCATGGAGGAGTGCCACATTTGCTATACTTAGTTAGTTAGTTTTAGAAAAACTACAATATATAAAAGTATATAATTAAATGATCATGATGATGTTGGCATGTTACTCTTTCTAGTTTCCTCTTTATTTACACAAAAAAGTCACTTAAGTTTTCTTTTTAAGCTTGTCATTTTGTGTACTGTAAGTGAGTATGTCTGTAGCGTAATACGTTTTCAAGCGTGATCCATAACATAAACAAGCAGATTTGAATACAGTTTTTTTAAAGGTATTAATGCGAATGAGTAATTTTTTCAGACGTTAAATTTGATCAAAATTAATTTCAATTTACGTTCGTCCGCAAATCTCAAATAAAATGTACGTTCTTATGTAGGTATTCATACCGCTACCGCTATTTTTGATGTCACATCTAATATATATAGGCCTTATTCATAAACGTCACTCAAGCCTCTATTAGCTATAATCGGTTTTGACTTCTTCTTACTAACGGAAATGTGAATGTGACAAAAAAGGACAAACGAACTTCAACGGCATATTAGTTAAAATAGGTTTATGAATAACAGAGTTAATATTTGAAAGAAAGAAAAAACAGTTTATTGCCACAAAACAACATTTTACAGTTCACACAACAAATTAAAAACATAATACGATTAATAATAATAATAATAATAATAATTCATTTATTCAGACAACAAAGATCCATTTTTGTTAGTAGTTTACTTAAGACAGTTAAGACTATTGACAACTTGATTCATACTTGACAAGTGACATTGTGTTAGTAATGAAATGTTGCATTAGAGAGCACTCGTTTCTCACAGCTATTGTCTTCAGGAGGCTGTTGGTGCTGCCACGTATTCTTGTCAGAAGCGATGCCATTTTTTTCCGTAGTACAGCACTAAAACTGTCTACTCTTGCTTCGGCAAACATGGCGGACGCACTGCAGAACCGCGGCAGCCCCAACAGCGCCCTGAAGGCGTTGTTGTACTGGACGCGCAGGGCGCCGACGAAGCGGATTGGTTGTTGATTGGTTTGTTTGTTTGATTTATGGAATTGTTACGGACTCCGCACTGGCCCCGCATGGGAACTATAGCCCAAGCCCTCTCATTCTGAGAGGAGGTCTGTGCCCAGCAGTTTGACGTAAAAAAGGCTGGTGATGATGATGATGTTAAGGGAATACAAGCTGTTTCATTGGAACGCGTTGAAACTAACAATTTAGTATCTGCGAGGAATAAGAATGACTGTCTCAAAGTTGATGCAAATAAGTTGAAATTCTATGCACATCAGGTAACTGTGTGTAAACATTTTAAATGCAAAGGCTTCGTTGGCTAGTCTGCGTACTAATTTAAAGTTAGCACATATTAGGTAAACGACCTGATGTTTGACACCATAGTTTCAATAATTGACGACCGGATAGCCTAGTGGTTGGATAACCTCACTATGCAGCTTGTCCCGGGTTCGATCGGGGCAGATACTTGTATGATGAATACGAATGTTTGTTCACGGGTCTTAGATGTTTGATATGTATATGTATAAGTATGTATTTACCTATATGTATTCATAAGCATAAGTAAGTTTATTGCTAATATTTATAGCTAGGGTAACCTCGGGTGCTTCATGGGATTTTACTTTATGTAAACCTTTAAGGTAAACTTCTCGATGCTTGACACACTAATGTCCAATAGTTGACACCCTTCGGCCACCTCTAGCTGTACCGGGTAAAGGTGTCATCTATTAGGTGAGTGTCCAGCTGTGGGACATTTAAATTACTTTGGAATTCGACTGAAAACAATCTCTTATTCAAAACATTATCTCATACAGGAAAGTGACTAATTCAAATAATGTTTAACTAACTAAACTGATCATTGGTTAGAGTTTACGATCTTACCCTTTAAGTGTTCCCAGCATGTTTACAATCACCTCAAAGCAGAAACCACGCAATTGCGTCCCGCAAACACACATTTAAGCACTGCATAAATAGTAAACATCCGTACAATTTTTCGTTCCTTTACGAGCTTCCTCCCGCATCGTAAAAGTGTTTTTTCGGCTTTGTTGCACAACGTCGTGTAATAGCCGTTGAATGTCTATAAAATGGCTTTTCATGTTGTTTTGGTGATTTAAGCGCCCATCGAATGGTTCACTTCGGAATATGAAGGTACCTTTGGAAACGACACTTTATGCGTTGAATGTGGGAAATGCAAACGAAATTCTGTGTAACTTTAGCGATCGAAATTGACACCGATATACTCATGTATGTTAATATTTAATACACAGGCAACACCATTTCGAGCTCTTCAGATGGGGAACACGTGAAAACTCCGAAAAATCGTAATTCCGAAAGTATCATTAGTCCGAATTTACATTATTTCGAAGCCTGGTTTCTCACATCATCTTATTTAAGAGTGCTACTCTTGTCGATGCAGTTGTCTCCAGTCCGTTCTTTTCAATGCAAGTTCTTTCACCTCCCGATACGACACAGCGTCTATCTTCTTTTTTATTTGATCTAAATACTCTATCCTCAACTCAACGAAAAATTTGGTGTACATACATGATTTTGAAAATATGGGCAGGCAGGGTTTATTTTAGTTTAATTAAAAAGGTACGTACAAAACCATAACGATACTTACAAAGTCAATTTAATATAACAGACAAAATTAATTAAAAATAAATTTACATCTACGGTGGAACTTAGCATTCGGAATACTGAAAATTCGGACTAATGGTACTTCTGAATCAAGGTTTTCGTTATTTTACTCTGTAATCGAGTAGCAACGTTATCAAGATTTTTTTGTTATGACGTTTGGAACAGCTATGAGCTTTCTTAATGGCGATATGATTACGGTACGCAGGATTCGAATGTTCGTGCCTGGGGCACAGTCAGACAAGTCAAGACCAGACTCTGTAAACTTTTATTCGTTCTTTATGAAACTTGTTACGTAACGGTGTGACAGAAGGCCCCTATTAATCGTTATTGCGGCATTCGTAGCATCGTTTTATACATTTATAATTAGGTTTATTGGCACCGCCGCCTTGTACTAAAACATTTATGCTTGCTTAGTTTTACGAACTGTTTTATTGTACGGTGCGGTGTGAGCGCGGGATTTTATTTGGTAATAACTGAAACTAAAAGGAATAAAGCGGAAATTGATCGGAAATTAACAAGGTGTAGTTGTTTGATTGTTGTGTAGTTGTGGCGGTGTTGCATACTTGAGTATTTGATATTAATTTCAGCATGCTATTAACACTGGGATGAATTAAAATAAAAACAAACAGTCAGACAGACGGACAACAAAGAGATCCTATAAGGGTTCCGTTTCTCCTTTTGAAGTGCGGAACCCTAAAAACGTTGTTTGGTACACATGCGGAGCGGAGGTGTCATTATCACTCGTCTCGTGTCTCGACTCTCGCCTAACGGCTCGGTCCTGGACAAATCGGGACTCGTGCAAAATGGCATACTTTACGCACTTGTGTCAAAAAGCACTATTGCATCAGGTTCACTGCAAAACGCGAACTAGAGCAATATTGACATATTCAAATTGTTGATAATGCATTCCGCTATCGTTAATTATTCATGACGCAAATATTGAAATGCGTCATAAAATGTAGGTCGCTGCGTCATGTTTAAAACCGGTGAAGAGCGAATCAGACTCACCCACCGAGGGTTCCGAGCTATCATTTAATAATATCTGTGCTACTTTAAATACAGCATAAACGGACAAGCTGACAGCGTCATCTACCTGCCCCGTAATAGTGAAACTAATAAATATCTTGAGACAATTGACAGCAATTGACCTAGCCCCAAATTAAGCAGAGCCTATGTTATGGGTAACGTACTCGACAACGGATAAACATACTTATATACACATTAAACATCCACGATTCGAGAACAAACATTCATATTTGTCATACAAACATCTGCCCCGACCAGGGATCGAATCCGGGACCTCTAGCTTTGTAGTCAGGTTCTCTAACTAGGCCATCCGGTCGTCGAATGTGTTTTTTTTAAGATTTCTTAAAAACTGTGCATCACTCATACGTCATTTTATTTTTCCTGTAATATGTTATAATAATAATAAGGTTACCCTACTTGACCTAGTGCCGTGATAGCCTAGTGGTTTGACCTATGGCCTCTCAAGCAGAGTGTCGTGGGTTCAAATCCCGACTCGCACCTATGAGTTTTTCGGAATGTGCGAAATTACATTTGTAATTTATCATGAGCTTTTCGGTGAAGGAAAACATCGTGAGGAAACCTGCACACACCTGCGAAGCAATTCAATGATGTGTGTGAAGTTCCCAATTCGCACTGGGCCCGCGTGGGAACTATAGCCCAAGCCCTCTCATTCTGAGAGGAGGCCTGTGCCCAGCAGTGGGACGTAAAAAAAAGGCTGGTGATGACTTGACCTAGTAACCCAACTTTGAAATTCCTGAGATAACCAGTCGTGCCGGACAGACAGACAGACAGACAGACAGACCAAGTCATACCATAAAGGGTTCCTGTTTACCATTTTGGTTGGGACCCCTAAAATGTACGCTGAAAAGTCATCGGTAATTTAATAGCAGTGAAAATGCCTGAAAATTATTGGTTTCGTGGCGGGAGCGGAATCACCGGTTACGGATTCGAGTGAAAATTGCATACAATGAATTGTAAATTCTTTTAAAGCTTGAGTTTAATATACAACATGAAATAATGTCCTCTTGCGGCACAAATTAAACCCAGTTTTGTGTTAAGTCGAGTTAAATTGAGTCTAAATGTATAGAACTGTCAGTCTTAAACCTGGTTTTAAGTCTTAAATTAGATTTAACTTTTTATTACAACTGGCCATTTTTCTTTCTTCTTATGGCCATCATTTTATTACAACATTATATCATAAACCATAAGTCCTTTATAATGCACTCAGAAACCGTAGTTAATGACCAGCATTACGACAGCCAGTTTTCATCTTCAAAAACCAATACATTTAAAAAATAGCAGGTAGGTATGTGGGAGAGAAAACGATTTTTGATCATATTTTGATTTCAAATTGTATAGTAATAACCCTTTTTACCCGCCTAAGACCATTTCTCTTCCATGACGTCATTTGTTTGTGTAGTATAAATACTCTTTCGCCGGTTGGCGCCGGTCACTTGCCATCGAGCTGTCGTACTGTTTAGTGCAGATGCACTAAACATTCCCTATTGTCAGGTAAACTATAACTCTGTCCGTTATCATTCGAATGTAATATTATTAGTTAGCAGGCTCTCTGCTTGAGTGTGTTATTTTGGTGCGTATTTATTAAAGGAACAACTATTAGTGGCTATGTTAAGCTTCTTATGTGTAATCAGCCTCTATCTAATGTAAATTATATCCATTTGTTCAATTATTGCTATAGATAATGTGATTTGCTTCTACAGCTGTATGTATGACCACCCTCGGTTGTAAGTAAGTTATTTTTGCACCAATATTAAAATAAATGATATTACTAATTTTATGCTTGTTTGCCATTCATCTCCCACATCAAAAGTGGAATACGTAACTAAATACCCTACTTATGTATTTTTTTGACATTTCCATTTCATGGACTCCAATGCCGCAGCACTTTTGGTGCAATTACGCCATGACCCCGTCCTACGATGGTGGTGCTATACTGAGGTGTCCCTGGCAAGACTGCTTGGTCCGAGCGTCGTGATTACTTCACAAAAGGCTGGTACTTATAGCCATGTAAGGAATTTGATCTTGTTTGTTTAAACTGCAATAATATTGAGACTTTTTATTGATCTATCAGGTAGTCAAAATTCTATTTTAGAATAGGAATAATAATTTATTTGACATTTACAATATAATCTCAAAAATATGTTTTTTTTTTATTACGGTACTTACTATGTTATCTAATTTAACGGTAGACCTGGCATTCTTTAACAGCAACTTTAAATGTATCATAATGTGCCCATATAAGAATTTACAATTCTCTCAGGTAGTTAATAAGCTCCAAGATTTGTCTAAATATGTGGGTAGTTATCGTTATTATTTTTAAGTAAATCAACAGTTTGCAAAACAGGGTAGGACATCCTTTGAAACTTTTGTTTGACCCGCAACAATGGTATTTAAGATTTGAGTGTTTAATTCTCAAAGGGTTTTATAGTTTATTTCTTATACGAACTGAATTCACTTACAATGAGAAGAATCTATTTACATTAACTAAAACATTAAGTATTGATAGATCTAACATGCAAATTCAATAAAGTATATATTGTTTACGAGGGTAGTTACAAATATATTTTCGCTAAACAATCTAATCAGGGCTCTTGATAGACATAAACAAATATTACAGAGTATTTATTATTATGTAATATTCTTGAGCCACAAATAAAGCAAACTCTGAATACCATGGGTATTGCTACATTTACAACATATTACAATACGAAATAAAATGTGACGTTTTTATTTCGCATTAGGCTTGAGTTAGGTACATAAGAAAAGGTGGTTGTTTAAGGCATAGTGATAAATTGATGATTACTTATTTTCGGTGTCTTATTCTCTAACTCAATATTAAAAAAATATATATTGCTGTAAGTTTATCACTACAGCATTACCTTTACGGCTGTGAAACTTAAATTTAATAAGAATTGCTCATTGTGGTGTATTACTGTGTAGGTATAAACGTGGTGGAATTTATAATTGGAATTATTTAATTATTAACTTAATGTGTCGTAATTATGAACCTTAATTCCGTTTGAGTCAGCTAGAGGGCTGGACTAAGCGTAGGGCATTATTTTTTCTTATGCTGTGAGCAATAAATAACTTCAAAATCCCCAGTCAATGAACCAATGTCAGAATTAATTATAAATTATCACTAAATTAATAAATACGATCTTTAACGAATCCAATTTTATATTTAACTAACACGTTTTTGTTTCTTGAATGTAGATATGGATTTTTGCCAATGTAAATGTTGATTGAACGTTTACAAGAACGTAGAATCTCTTCTTTTTTTGAAGTCTGTTAAAAACTATGAACATTTTACTGTTAAAGTTAATCGAATAAGTTTAACCGATGTTTCATATTGTTCACTCTGAGGGTTGCTGACTTATACCCACAACAAATTGATGTAATCAAATTTTAATGTGAATCGATTGAAATGCTTGCTGGTGAATTTAGAAATAATGTATATTTAGTGTACAGTTTGTTGATAGAATTGACCATAAGATAGATTTGACTAGTTGGTGAAATGCCATGTTGGGTTTCGTTTAAGGTTTTCTTGTGTAGTTATGAACGTTTATTTACTAAAATGTTTCTTCACGTTTAATTAAATACTTCTGCCAAAACTAAAACCAAAGACTCGTTCGAAATTACCAAAGAAGTGGGTAGGAATATTTTGACACCTCGATGTCACGGTTTTGAGGATAATTATTTAATGCAATTAGTTTCTTGTGGATAAAAAATATCATTATTATATTATATGGTCAGTTTGGCCGAGCGTTTAGAACCAATTCAGTGTTTGTTGCAAGATTTCTTAAAATGAATGGCACTGATTACCTATTTTCCGTTAGCACGTAGCAAGTAAGTAAACGAGATCTTAAATAAAATAGCCGTAATTAATTAACACTTATAAAAAGCGATGTACCTATGTAGGTATGTTATTGATAGGTGATCTGAAATGAAACTGTACAAAAATATTTAAACCAACTAAGCCAAGGTTATCTGATGAGGTGAAAAAATAAGTATTTAGCAAATATGCATTACTGACTTATTTAAATACTTACCTCCTCACTCTTTTTTTTATGTAGGTGTAAATGTCGTAGCAGCACTTTTTAGTAAAAAACTCTCCCAGTAGATTTGTGAATCTTGTTTTTTATATTATTATATGTCACTGTGCAATCTATTACGAAAAAGCACTTTTAGTGTTATAGTCTAGGTTCCGTGACCATGTATTTTGAGATAGATTGTGAGGTCTCTTTTTTGTCTTCTATTGCGTATTGAATATATTGTTATGTACTTACATAATGAAGAGATACAAATATCTACATGTTGTAATGAATTGAATGTGTTGTAATGAATTCCTCAACTAATGCTATAAGTTTTTTAGATATGTTGGGTTATGTAGTAATAGTGAAATTATTGTGGATATAATGATTTTTCCGAAAACTCTGGTGACTTTTTGTCAAGCTAATTTGGTAGCGATTCATAAGCCGACCATTATGATATGAGTAGGTATGTTTTATTACGTAATACTGTTTTAGTGAGTAGGTAAGCTAGAGTTAATTAAAAGTATAATATTGAATATAATCGGCGATAACAGTGATTGTATTATGACGATGACTGTGACGATAAAAATAACGATATTATGACCACCTAAAATTATTATTTTTTGGCCTGTGTCATTACCGAAATCCACGAAAATTATAGATATACTGTCAAGGTCCGTAGTACTGCAAATGACTTATACGTCTCGCATGATCATTTAAGACCCGTGTCGTTTGTTTTGTTTGTTTATCCACAGGTACTGATTGTTTGTTGTTAACTTATCACCCAGTATATAATCTTGACCCCTGGCCAGACGTCTGGACGTATACTGAGTAATAAGTTACGCCTTTATGCCGCGCCATACTCATGGCTTTTTACCGAGGCAACCAAATACTTTATGCCGCGCCATACTCATGGCTTTTTACCGAGGCAACCAAATACTTTATGCCGCGCCATACTCATGGCTCTTTACCGAGGCAACTAAATACTTTATGCCGCGCCATACTCATGGCTTTTTACCGAGGCAACCAAATACTTTATGCCGCGCCATACTCATGGCTTTTTACCGAGGCAACCAAATACTTTATGCCGCGCCATACTCATGGCTCTTTACCGAGGCAACTAAATACTTTATGCCGCGCCATACTCATGGCTTTTTACCGAGGCAACCAAATACTTTATGCCGCGCCATACTCATGGCTTTTTACCGAGGCAACCAAATACTTTATGCCGCGCCATACTCATGGCTCTTTACCGAGGCAACTAAATACTTTATGCCGCGCCATACTCATGGCTTTTTACCGAGGCAACCAAATACTTTATGCCGCGCCATACTCATGGCTCTTTACCGAGGCAACCAAATACTTTATGCCGCGCCATACTCATGGCTTTTTACCGAGGCAATCAAGTGTTTTTAGCCGCGCCATCTCAATGGTTTTTTATTTTACTGAGGCTACTAAATGTAATTCAACATACAATGACAATGCAAAGAAAAATTCGTTAAGCAGCTGGACCAGCTGCTTAACGAATTTTTCTTTGCATTGTCATTGTATGTTGAATTTCATTCTATGAATGTTTCATAAAAATAAAAACAAAAATAATCAATAAATCGATTATTTTCATTGCTACTAAATGTTTCATATTAATGAGTACCTAAGCTTATTTATGTCACTTAGTATAGGTGTATACTGTATATTACTAACTAGACCGAAGTTCTATCTGTGATTAATACAACATAATCTGTAATATCAAGTTTAAATTGTATGCATTATATTTGATCGTTATTCGCGAGCCGTTACATTCGGCTGCTCGTCAGAATGGCCGTGTGGGAGAGAAAACGATTTTTGATCATATTTTGATTTCAAATTGTATAGTAATAACCCTTTTTACCCGCCTAAGACCATTTCTCTTCCATGACGTCATTTGTTTGTGTAGTATAAATACTCTTTCGCCGGTTGGCGCCGGTCACTTGCCATCGAGCTGTCGTACTGTTTAGTGCAGATGCACTAAACATTCCCTATTGTCAGGTAAACTATAACTCTGTCCGTTATCATTCGAATGTAATATTATTAGTTAGCAGGCTCTCTGCTTGAGTGTGTTATTTTGGTGCGTATTTATTAAAGGAACAACTATTAGTGGCTATGTTAAGCTTCTTATATGTAATCAGCCTCTATCTAATGTAAATTATATCCATTTGTTCAATTATTGCTATAGATAATGTGATTTGCTTCTACAGCTGTATGTATGACCACCCTCGGTTGTAAGTAAGTTATTTTTGCACCAATATTAAAATAAATGATATTACTAATTTTATGCTTGTTTGCCATTCATCTCCCACAGGTAATTAAAAAACAAATAGTGGATACGAAACGTCAGCTCGGTCGTCTATGATTTAAAAAAAAACGGTCAAATTCGTGACAGGATTGTTATGCCTTCAACTTCTGAACCCATATTAGAGTACTTATAATGCGTGTGTAGATAAAATAATGTATGCCACTCTACATAATTAAATGAAACTAACTTTATTTACATAATAAAAGCAATTTACAATGACATTAAATCTAAGCTAAAACTAAATAAACTAAAACTTAAAACTAAATTAAATCTAAATAAGGCCCCCGTGGCATGGTGCTCAAAAGGCTGGCAGCGTTGCCTCAATGAATAGCGATGCTGATTCTTTGAGAGAGAAAACTGCCAGCCCTTTGGCAAATGAAATAAATAAGTATCATGGGACATTTGACACCAATTGACCTAGTCCCAAACTAGGCAAAGCCTGTACTATGGGTACTAGACAACGGATAATCATACTTATGTATGTCATATATACATAAACTAAATACATATTAAACATCCAAGACCCGAGAACAAACATTCATATTCATCATACAAACATCTGGCCCGACCGGGGATCGAACCCGGGACCTCAAGCTTCATAGTCTATCCGGTCACCCTAGGCTATCCGGTCGTCAAACATTAAGCCTTAAAACATGTGATCTTATTATGAAAGAAGGCTTCACCTCGTTTCATGAAACCACACTCGTTCATAATCTTGATTTATTTTCTTTAGGTACTCCATGTTTACTATTTTTGGTAAAACTTAATTATGAACAAAACAGTCCATTAATTAAATGTTTTAATTGTTTCAGGTACGTTATCGTATAATGGTGTCTGAAGTTCATGTTTACCTCGAATTGTATCAGTAAGTTAGATGAATGTATGAAACAATTAATCTAAGATGCAACTTGTGACCAAAGGGCTGGCAGTTTTCTCTCTCAAAGAATCAGCATCGCTATTCAGCGAGGCAACGCTGCCAGCCTTTTGGGCACTATGCCACGGGGGCCTTATTTAGATTTAATTTAGTTTTAAGTTGTAGTTTATTTAGTTTAAGCTTAGATTTAATGTCATTGTAAATTGCTTTTATTATGTAAATAAAATTTTAAATCTACATTGTATGCGAAGTCATGTGGTTGTGAAGTTTCTCAAATTGAAAATCAAAACAAAATATTTGGGCATTTAAAAAAATGGGTTGTAGAGTCCTAGTCGATTTTCGGTTTGATATTGTTCGTGCAGTCGCCTCACTTAAACCGTGACTTGTCATAGAACGTTATCATAGCAAATATCATCATATCATAGAGATTTTTCGTGTGATGTAATGTCATCAAGGGATCAATAAGGAAAAGGTTCCACTATGGGTTTGACTGATTTGGTGTTGGATTAAGACCTATATATGTCTTTGTGATATATTTTTATTTATGTGGAAAAGGAGGTGGGTGGGAGCTGCAGAAAGATATACATTTTCGCATTCATGTGGCTCTCTGTCTTGCACGTATGGCCGTGGTAGCAAAATAATTGTTTTTAGTTCATGAATATGGACCTCCGCAATTACTCATGAATCTTTCGTCGAAGTCACGAGAACAAGCTAGGTATGTGATCAAATAAAAATGCACACTTTAGCGTAAGGAATGTATGGCCGAATGGATGGTTCGATCGGGTGATGGATGGAGATGAATGCCAATAAATTCTTCATTCATCAATATAAATGGGTCGTTGCATTCTTTTGTATGAGTCGACGTGAGTCGATGAGTCATGTCGCCGTGGAACTGTTTCATGTTAAGTTAAAAAAAAACGCTTTCGTCAAGTTTGTCATGCCCGCCAATTGGCTACGCACAGCAAAAGCGAAAACTGCAAAAGTTTGTTATAGAACTCAAGTTTTCTTAAGTCGTTTGCCGTTTAGGCTTCCGACCATAAAAAACAACCTGATAGGCAAATGGCGATCATCATTCTACAGTTCTAGAGAGTGGTGACCGCGTACCGGAAGGCTAAGTGTTGGTGCCTCCTGCAAGGAGGACGGACGGTCTGGTAAAGATCGCGGAAGCCATTGACTGCGGGTAGTACAAGATCGATCGTCGTGGAGATCCTTGGGGAAGGCTTATGGCCCAGCAGTGGACGTCTTCCAGCTGATATGATGATGATGGAGATGGTGATGAGACAGATGCTTAAAACCTTGGAACAGTGATTCTCAAAAAATCGAAAAAAAAAGCTTTATGCGTAAAAGAAATGATTAAATTAATAAAATAATCGTCGGAGTGCGTGGCATTGTTTCGGGAACAAGATTATCGCATTAGGTGGTTTACCGAGCGGACTTAACTCATTAATCTCCATCCCGCTGACCGGGGGTGTGCCGCAATTGCATGGGAGCAGCGGAAAGAAACAATAGCAAATGGAAATAACCAACCAACTTAGAAAAGTTGAAAAACCCCGGTGAACGAATGAACCGATTTTAATGAAACTTGGCTAAGAACCATCTCGATTACACTAGCTTTCGATTAAAAAAAACCGCATCTAAATTGGTCCATCCGTTTGGGAGCTATGATGCCACAGACAGATACACAGATACACACATTACAGACACACAGACACACAGATACACAGGTCAAACTTATAACACCCCTCTTTTTCGTCGGGGATTAAAAACAGTAGGTGCGTACAATTCAAACATGCCGATCACACGTGCCGGAGATGATGGCAATGATGGATTTTGTCTCAGATGTTTTGGATTCCATCGTAGAGTGAAGTAGGGAACGGTTGAATAGCGGAGTGTAAAACTGTTTTTCGAAATTATGAGCGGAATGACATTTGTAATTTACCATAAGCTTTTCGGTGAACTAAAACTGATAATAAGAAACGCAGCTTTGCGCTAAAAGTAGGAAGTAGGAGAAGCAATTTGATCTTTAGATGGCTAAAAATCACGCATTCGGAGACAGTACCTTGAAAATAATCGATTTATTAATTATTTTTTGTTTTTATTTTTATGAAACATTCATAGTATGAAATTCAACATACAATGACAATGTAAAGAAAAATCTCTTAAGCTCCTGGTCCAGCTGCTTAACAGGTTTTTCTTTGCATTGTCATTGTATGTTGACAGACAGATACCTTGTCGATTCGGAGGGAGTAAGTGGAATATCTCTAGTTCTAGTAACTTTCCGTCTGCCTTACCAATACCATCTAAGTACATCAAAACAAAAAATAACTGAAAACATTGATTAGTTGTAAGAATTCAAACCGCTTTCGCTTGTATCTTTTCCCGCACCCTTAAAATTCGGAATCTCAGTACAAATGATGACAAGCAATATAACTGACGCGTTTTCGCCTTTAAAAATATCGTCCTAACAATTAACCAAGTAAAATTTATTGAATCGGACGTTGCGGAGATCCATATTTATGAACTAAAAATAATTCAGTTATTTTAACAAGTAGGTAAACCACAAACCCCAGTTAACTTAATATGAGTATATTAAAAATTTAATCTTCTTCTTAGCTTTTTTCAACTATGTTGGTGTAGGCATTTTTTAAACTTCTCCATTGAATACATAGAAAAAAAATGCCAACCCCGGGAATCGAACCCGGATCCTCGACATTCCGTGTCGCGTGCCTACCCTTACACCAAGATAGGCATATCCATTATCCATCCATTATAATTATATTATTTCTCCATTATTATATACATATCTCATTCTGAGAGGAGGCCTGTGCCCAGCAGTGGGACGTACGTAGGCTGATGATGACGATGATGCTTATATGCATTTTCCATTTTTTGTTTTATTTCGTGCTACTTGCATCCAATTCGTCCCTGCACTTTTCGTGACATCATCCTTCCATGAAAAATGGATACAAAAGCAAAAAAACAACCCTGGAAAAGTCTTCGACTCGATAAGTAATAGTTGCACCGCCACCTTGAAACATCGTCAAACGAGTTTATCTGTGAGTCTGCATCGCGCTCAAAACGCCCAAACGCAAGTCGTTAATCACACGTGTTCTGTCGTCCGTCTGTCAGTCGTGACTATTAGTCATTGGGGTCAATCTGCAACTAGCTTTATACAATGAGTTTGCGAAAACCAGAGAGTGTGAAATGTTAATAAAATTTGTGTAAATGTTTTTTTTTTAATTATTTTAGTACACTATCGCTTGAGAATCACACAACAGTTAGTTAGTACACTTTATTGGCAGTATGCTTCTAGTTGTTCTTGATATTTAAAATCTTTGCGAATGTTTTGATATTTTTAGCAAACATGACATCATCATTTTAAAGATCATTTTAGAGCGTCGTCTTATTATTCTATCACTATAAAATGAAAAAAAAAATACGCGTAAGTGCAAGATTTATAAACTGGTCAAGTGCGAGTCGGACTCGCGCACTGAGGGTCCTGTGGGTACCTACCCTTTTTTTATTTTTTTTCTCGACATCTGTTGCCAATTGTCAGTCCTTATAATAAGTTTAATAAGAATCAAAGTATGTATTTTGATTAGTTAAAGTTGACAGACCAACGGACAGAAATAAAGTCAAACAGACAGACAAGGAAGTGATCTTTCTGCTTTTTTGAATAAGGATTCCGTTTTTCCTTTCCCTTCGCGGAACCCTGAAAATGCATTTAACCACACAAGCAGCATTTCGTGGGTTGCACTTTATTACTGCAATGAGAACGAAATAAAATGAATAGCTTTTATGACCAGAAGAAACGATAAAAAAACTTTATGCGAAAACGTTTTAATCGTGCGCTTCTATTGGGTATAAAATGTTTAAACATTGTATCTTAACTGCTTTGGCATAATTTGAAATGTCTAATTCATTATTAGGGTCAGTCGTGAAGAGACTTGCAGAATGGATGCAGTGGTAATATTCGTTTTTAGGGTTCTGTACCTCAAAAGGAAAAAAAAGAAACCCTACTGGCATCACTTTGTTGCCCGTCTGTCTGTCAATCCAAAGTAAATCAAAACCTAGTGACCTAAAATCATAAAATTCTGCAGGAAGCAAGAACAACATAAGTCTCGAATCTCACTCGCACTTGTTTTAGCGGCCATCGGTCTTTATGTGAGAGACTGTGTACGTAAGTTATTTAGTTGTAAGTGAGTGACTGTTTAGTTGTGAGTGTGTTTTTAGTGACTTTGCTCGTGTTCCCAAAAAAAATAATGTTGTGTTTTTATGTTCTGCGTTTACTTTACTAAATTGTTA
Source organism: Clepsis dumicolana (assembly GCA_963691665.1). Classification (NCBI taxonomy): domain Eukaryota; kingdom Metazoa; phylum Arthropoda; class Insecta; order Lepidoptera; family Tortricidae; genus Clepsis; species Clepsis dumicolana. The sequence continues at coordinate 7,756,949 of OY829528.1, read as the reverse complement.
CGCCTTCGGTTAGTAACCTGTTATGTACCTCTTTGTGATTTTTCGTTTAATAAACTTTGGCGTAGATGCAAAAAAAAGTTTATTTTTTGTTGCAGAATCTCTCTCCAAATCGTGATGATTTCGAAGCTCAGCGCCTCAAACAGGCACTATTGAGCAACTCGAATACGTTTCATTGTCAATCGGCCATGTTGAAATATACACCGATCTTATCTCGTAATCTGCTATGGATATTGTTTTGACACAAGTGGTGTTTATGAGTGGTGCAATGCAACCTAAAAGCGGGAATGTACTCAAATATATGCATACGTAATGTTAACATTCAATAGTGTACAGTTACTTATACAATACAATACAATACAATACAAATATTCTTTATTGAACACCACAAAACTACTAGGTCTACCATTGACTTTACTAACACCATGGATTTGGGGTCTAGTGCAAAATTCACGAAAAATGTGTCCCAGTACAACACGGTATTTTTCGATGACAGCCATACGTCATAGCACTGTCGTTCGTCCAAACTAAGACTGACTGATGCTCGATTAGTGGTCTTTTGGTTCGGACGTTTTCAAGCGCTAACTCGAAGTCCATGGTGTTGGTAAATCAATGACTACTAACTGCTTACTTATACTTTTAGATAATTAAAAAAAAAATCTAAATGTATTTTGATTCAACAAAAAATTTTGACGAACTTTTAATCTAACTTTTTGTATTATTTTTATTTTTACGGTCATCCCGTTTGAAATTAATTTTTCACAAATTTCAAATTTGATGCGTAAATATACAGAAAAACCAGAAAAATTTGTTCTCGAATTGGGGTTCGAACCCAAACCTTTACCGTAATTGGATTAGCGCGTTACCACGGTATGGTAAAGGTTTGGGTTCGAACCCCAATTCGAGAACAAATTTTTCTGGTTTTTCTGTATATTTACGCATCAAATTTGAAATTTGTGAAAAACGAACTTTTAATCTCTAATTTTGCAATTGAAATTGAAAACTAACTTTATCACGTTAATAATAACACGTTCTTTGTTACGTATTGATTGAGTAAAGAGATGCCTGATTGAAATCGCAAGTGCTGTAAGAGTTTATGAAATTCCAAAGTTTAATTCTGTCTCTATAGCTATCTACCCTTTACCCTTAAAACCCTAAACACATGCATGATTCATAAATCTAGATTTTTCACCACGTAAAGCTGTGTCCACACATGCGGAAGATAAGGCACGTTCCCCATTCAAACTTTAATTAATACCCGTATCGTGCATGAAAAATGCCATGTCATGTGAACTTGGCTTTATAACAACTTGAAAAGCCAATTTCAGTCCTATGTGGATGGACGAAGGTTGGTATTGGGTTACATGTTGTAAGTAAGGGGTGTGGTTAATTTTGTAAAAAAAAAGAGTTGAAAGAAGTTTGGCGGGCGGGAAAGTTTGGATTATAGGTGAACGATGAGTAGGAAAATGGCTATCTTGTCATTAGATTGCTATTTTTAACCGACTTCAAAAAAAGGAGGGAGGTTCTACGTTCCACTGTATGTATTTATTTTTTATTTTTTTATGTATGTTCATCGATTACTCCGTCAATTGTAGACCGATTTTCAAATTTGTAGATCAAAATCATTAATAGTAAAATGACACTGCAACGTTGATATATTTTTATCTCGATTTTGATTTTGCAGGAAAAACTATAGGAACTTTTTCGAAGCATTTTGTATAATTCCCCGTTAATTTTAGTTTAAAAGTACGTATTACATTTCGAAGATAAAAAAATATTGCAACGAATTGAGAACCTCTTCCTTTTTTTGAAATCGGTTAAAAACGAACTAGTCTGCTTTAGCTTACGACTATGGTTGTTGCAATACCTACGACAGATAGGGCTACGCAAATTTATAACCGGTTTTTCTACGCAAAATATAATTATGACCAGTAAATATTAGTTTAGTGTCTTCTCTTAAATACGCAATAAGCCTTGCTTTAAACAAACTAAACTGAGTCCCAAAACTAAACTGAAACAATTGACACGTTTTGTTAGAGTAGTAGACAGACGCACATACAAATAGCACGTAGCACCGACAAATATTCTGCAAAAAGTTTATTGCATTCGGCGAGTGTGCGTACTTACGGTGCACGAACAAAGATTGCACGAAGAAGATTATAGAGGTGACAGGATGAAAATAATGGCAAGCTATCTCAAACGCTAAAAACCGTAGCCCGAATTTCATTTGTTCGAAATTTTGGTTTGCCCTAATGCATTTTTTTCTGAAACTGTAAATATTTTAGGGTTTATTTCAGGACCATCGTGTAGAACCCATTAGGTTAGGTTAGTTTTATTAAAATCCTGAAATATTTACTGTTTCAGAAAAAAATTGTGTACGTTACGGCGAGATGCCGCCGGCGGGTACTTGGGGTAACAAACAGAGGGAATACGCGTTTTCACTTTAAATTCTTCATTTGCTGGGCACAATCACGTTAATTCGATGTATAATACACTATTTTTACTATCGTGTATAAACCGAACAACATTAAGCACAGAATGGCCAGTCTGGCATCACCATTGCGTTCACGGAGCCGGCTACAGTTTGTCGGATGGTGGGCAAACACTTGCGCATAGTTGGCCAACTCCGTAAACGCGTCTCGCAGTTGGCGTGTCATCTTCGATTAGTTACTTTGATAGATTCGTATCAAATAGAGCGCAATACAAAATAAAAACTGATTTATTCCGCGTCTAAACTGAGTGCAATTAAATGAAGCAATCGGAAGCAGAAAAAAAAGTTAATGCAAATTAAACTCTCTCTCTAAATGGCACAATCGCCAAGGCTAGACCAAGTGTTTCAAACACGTTTTGCATTTCAAACTTTTTGTATTTTCATATCAATTTCCACCATCCAATCTTCTAAAAATTTGAAGACTTTTTATACGATGAAAAGGCAAACGAGCAGGCGGGTCACCTGATGGTGAGTGATCACCACTGCCCATAGACACCCGCAGCCTCGGAGGGTTATAAGATGCGTTGCCAATCTAGAGAGCTAAGACGAAATGTCTTTTGTGCCCGAAATTACACCGGCTGTCTTACTCTCAGCACCGAACACAATAGTGTAAGCACTGCTGCTTAGCGGCAGGATTAGCGAGTAAGATGGTGATAGCTACCCGGACGGACCTCGCATGAGGTCCCACCACCCGCAAATACGTATCATGAAAGTATCGCCTTAAGATCTTAAAATAATTATTTTCAACAGTTCACATCAGTTTTAACTTAGCTTTGAGTTACGACCCATCTATCTTTGAAATCCATCTAACGTACCACAAATTTCGTATACCGTCGCATCTCGGCATACTTGCGCGGCTGCACAGACCAAGTTTGCCTGTCACACCTTTAGTTGTCAGTTAAGAGCGTTACAATGTAAACCTCAATCTGAGTTTAGAACTGCAAGAAAAAACGTGCAAGTTGCAATACATTGCGGCATTCGATCGCCCACTCTAAACTCGTTGGCTATACCGCCTTGCATTGTATTGCAACTTGCATGATTTCAGCTTTAGAATACTTATACTTAAATTGCTTGTGCCGCATGAGTACTAGAGTCTGTCAAGCGAGTCGTGTCCCTAGAAAACGGCGGCAAATTCAAAAATCTTTGTGGGGTCAACACTGAAAGAACGCCGAATTAATGTTTTTGACACTTGAATTTTAAGAGACCTGTTACTATACGTTTTTTTAATTGTAATTTAGATTGTACAGTCGACTACAAACAGATGTATCCACTTTTTCACATCATTGCTTTATAATAAGATCTAAAAATGGATACATCTCTTTGTACAAGTATGCAAAATACCGACATAATTTACCTACATCCGCGACTTCGTCCGCATGTTATTTAGTTGTATTATAACTCAGTATACATGCACTTTGTCAGTGGAAAAAGCCGCAAATTAATTTTTTCTATGAGGAGTCACACCTTCAATTTTAAAATTTTCTGGCTTTTACTACTGACAAAGCCAAAGTAGAAGTAAAATAAAGTACATTTTGATTTAAGTATTTATTAGTCTGAATCAGAATCTAGAAATTCAATGTCTTCATAAGAGAAATCACTGTCAGTATCATCATTACGTAGAGAAATAATAAAGGGTTCCAATTCCGTTTCTGTTATCCTGTCCCTAGTTTTATATTGGTTTTCTACATTAATAGTGTGATCTGTGCATTTTTTCCAATCATTGGCTGTCACACTATTAAAACATTATTTAATAAGGTTCTCCATTTGTTTTCGCTTGCTACCTTTCGTTTAGCCAAACTCCATATAAGTTCAATTGCGTTCAAGTCACAGTGATACGGCGGAAGTCTCAAAACTTCATGGCCATGCTCCTTCAATAATTCTTCAGCTTCATACACTGGAGTTGGTTTATTTTCATTGACAAGGCACATGAGCTCTTCTTTTGTAAAATATGGTTCATAATTGATCCCATTTTCAGTAAGCCATTTTTGAATAGCAGCCTTTAAATTGTTCATATTTGGTGGCTTATTTATTTGCGTTACATGGTAACTAGCGTTATCCATAACAATAACACTGGGTTGTGTTAAGTTGGGTATTAATTTTTCTTGTACCCATTTCATAAAGTTTTTACTATTCATATCATTATGGTAATCAGCCATTTTTGACTTGGTACTGAACACTAATAAAGCATTGGGAACTAAACCCTGTTCAGATCCAGCATGAACAACAATATGCCTTTTGCCGGGAGATATTTTTTCAATTACTCCGCTTGTGGACGGTCCTTGCCATGACTTTGTTACTTTATAGTTTTGATGAACATATGTTTCATCCATGTAAACTATCAATTTACCTTGTTTTCGCTTTTCATCAATTGTTCTGAGGTACCTATGTCGCCATACAGCTAGTTCAAACTTTTCAAGTAGGATTGATCTTTCATTTTTATTCTTTTTATATTCAAATCCATTCTTGAGCAATATTTGTCTCAATGTTTCATGAGAACCAGAAAATCCAATAGATTCTTTTAAATCAGCAAGTAAGTTTCGCAGAGTTGGAACTTGCTTCTTTACTCAATAAAATTCATTGATTTTATTGCGTATTGCTGATAAATCAAAATTATCAACATTAGCAACAGTTGGCTGTTGCGGACGCTTTTTACCCGGTCTGTTCCATTCTCCTTGGTTAATAGTACCTTCTTTTTTTATTCTTCGCAATGTTTTATCACTTACATGTGAAAGTTCAAATTATTAGCACAAAACATACAAATATGACTTAACTAAATATTACTTATGTAGAGAATGCAGGTAAAAAGAACTGTACTAACCTGTCATAGCAGAGATCTCAGTCAGATATTCTGTTTCAGATTGTTTTTTTGTACTGTTTTCTGAAGCTATGATTTGCTTAACCAAATTGTCGATTGTGCTTTTTATTACTTCATCATCCAAGGCGGCTGAAAAAAACGTGTAATACCTATGTTACTTAAAAGGCAGAAAAGCTGTAACAGTTTCAGTTTAACTAGGAAAAACATCGTAAAGGCCCAATTTAATATGATAATTGGACGAAAATTATCACAATGTTTTAGTCGACCTACCTGATGTTGCGACGATTTCATTCAAAAGTCGTCGTTTTTCCTTTATAACGTTGTCCGATTCAATCTTTGTTTGATTATATTTATTAATCATACTAAACGGCATGCTTCTCACACTACTTTTTATAGGTTTCGACATTGTGAACTCAAAATATCCAACAAATCCGTAACAAAGTGAAGTTAAAAAAGAAGCAGGTGATAATCCGTTTGACAGATAATAATGTTGCCATCATAAGAAATCCGCAAAACCGTCTTGGACACGACTCGCTTGACAGACTCTAGGTATATACTTACTCATTACTGAAGTACCACAATTATTTAAAAATAAAAATAAAACGGTGCGTTAAATAAAGAGCTGGCCCCTATTTCACCATTTTTACAATTGTCAGTTTTACATGACAATTCGAACTACATTTCTTTGACAATATGAAGCGCGCTAAAACAAAAGCTCTTCAAGTCGGCTGTTAACACCAAATTGTCATTGAAAACTGATACTTGTAAAGTTGGTGAAATAGGGGCCAGGTAGTCACTTAGTATTTAAAAAAAAAGTTAATGTAGCTCAGCTCCCAAAAGCTACGGATAAACAATATTAGCTACTTCTCTATATTTGTAATCTTTATTTTTATTTTTTTATAATCTGTGACACTATTACTAAATCTGTGGTGGCTTGGGCCACTTCGACATCTTAATTTTTTTTTTTGCACCGGGACCAAAGGCTAGGCAAAAGCGAACCACACAAATATTTGAAACTGAATAAATAATTTTACTCTTTTAAAAAGTTAAACTGCAATCAACGCCCGCCGGCTAGACTGGTTTTTGTCCGGCATTTTTAAACGGCAGAATATATTAAAACAATGTCAAAAACGGCAGAATATATTACAAACAATGTCAAAAAGTTAAAATGCATAGGAATTTCATATGTCGCTTTTAAAAGTCAATTTTTGCTCGAATCAAATATGGCGGCGTTTAAAATAGAATGATTATTTAGAGTCTCTATTGTTCTCGCTTTATTTTTCAGTAACTTACGAGGAATACATTGATTGCTATATTTATGTGCAAGTACGCGAACACATTTTGTTAAGTTTTTGTGAATAACCATACAAAGTCATCATGAAACAAAATAGAATAGACTACGAAATTCATGTTTTCAATCAACACCATGTCCTTAAACTTCATTAAAAAAACTCGTTTTACTTTTCTTTGAATTTTTTTTGACACTTCGCTTAGGCAAAAAAAAAATTGATGAAATAAACATGTAATAATAAGGACGATAAATACAATCTAGATACAGTAACACATCCAAACAGCAATGTGCACAGATCTACACATACGCACACAAACATATACCATACCTTGTCAAGATGGTAACTATCACCTCAAGAGGCCTTACCAGGCCACAGTTTCTTTAAATTCTCCGTAACTCCTAAAATGATGTACGATGTATTCTAGCCCCAACCAAAAAATCAAGTGCTTGAAACTTATTTCCCTAGGAAGCTTACGTAAATGTCAGACGTTGTCATCCCGAGCGATTTCCAATGACATTTCAATCTACGCGACACTCCGGGAGTGTCCGTCACTGCCGTAGAGCGGTGTCAGATGTCGCGAGGCGTGAGACTAAGTGTCAAGCGAAAAATGTTCACCCAACGTTTACTCTAGATTTAGATCTAATTCAATTCAATTTAAAAAAAAAAGTATAGCTCCATCGATACTATCGATGATTCCGCCAATGTCGAGGTTGAAGAAGACACTATCGGTAATTATTGAACCGTTGTTCGGTAGCTTCGACGCGCGGTACGGTACTCAGATGAGAATCTAAAAAAGACAACACATACGAATACATTAATTTGTTAGGCTACCTACAAATACAATTTGTTAATTTTTATAAATTTACATAGAACATTTACAAGGGGAGTGTGTACTAGTGTGAGAAGAAAGTTTATATTAACAGGACGAGGAATTTTGGAATTTTGATTTGCAAGTGTCAAGAGTGTCGTACGTTATGACATCTTTTTAAATAGAGGTTATGCCCGCGGCTACGCTTGCTTTTCTACTTGCTAGGTTTTTTTTTTTTAGTAGTTAAGCCGCAAAACTTCGTCATCATGGCTTGCTTTTTATCCGACTTCAAAAAAAGGAGGAGGTTCTTAAAGTACGTGTTGCTATGTTTGTATGTATCTATTTATTTTACATTTAATCTAAACGTGTGTCAAAAGTTAGAGCCTTGACGCGCAGTGTTCGGAGTACTAATGGGTCATACTACTGCTCTGACTATTGCTACTATGTAGTATTGGCCATTGGTTTACATGTCAGTGTGAAGCTCGACTTACAAAGGTCACTGCTCCGCTTATTCACCTACTTATGAGTTGTGGTCAACTTACTTTTGTTACTTTTCCTCTCACTTCGAATATAAACTAAGGTTTAATTTCATCACACCACAATATTGACTTACTAACACCACGGACTTCGGGTTACCACTTGAAAACATCCGAACGAAAAGAATTTGCTAAAAAGACCACTAATCGAGCGTCAGTCAGTCTTACTTTGGTCTCATCGAAAAATGCCGTGTTCCACTGGTATACATTTTTCATGATTTTTGTTCTAGATCTAGACCCAAAGTCCATCTTCTTCTCTTCTTCTTTTCAGCACGTATTTGTCCACTGTTGGACGTTTGCCTCTTGATGGGCTCTCCAATCCTGCCGGTTGGATGTTCTCCGGGTCCAGGTCGGCCCGGCAGCCCTCTTAATATCGTCCGACCATCGGGCGGGTGGTCGGCCCACGCCTCTGCTTCCCGTTCTTGGTCTCCAATGCTCCATCTACCACCATCTCTACGACACACATGCCCCGCCCATTGCCATTTAAGCTTCGCAACCTTGATCCCGACATCGGTTACTTTGGTGCGTTGCCGAATGTCTGCGTTTCTAATTTTGTCGCGCAGAGATCCCAAAGTCCATGGGGTTAGTAAATCATCACACCGTATGCCGGAAAGGCCACGCTTTTCCGTGCTAAACTTCTTTCGCATACACTTGCAAATTACTGTGTTAAACTCTGCGGTTTCTCATGCATTCACTGTTATGTTATAATTCACACACCACTACTAATAGTCGTGTTAACCGTTACATTTATATAGGTTAGACCAGGGGTTCCCAAACTGCGCATTAGGGCACCGTAGAGTCTACAGAGGTTGCCTCTTTGGCCATTTTTTATACTACAAAGAAGGCAAAGGAGCAAGATGCTGATGGTAAGTGATCACCACTGCACATAGACACCCGCAATCCCGAGAGGGGGGGGGGGTTGCAGATGCGTTTTCAACCTAGAGAGCTAAGATAAAATGCCTCTTGTGCTCGTAAATACACCCGCTGTCTTACTCTCCACACCGGAACGCAACAGTGCTAGCGGCAAGATTAGCGAGTCAGATGGCGGTAGCGATCCGGACGGACCTCGTACAAGGTTCTATCACCCACAAGTTTCTCACAGTTCACTTCAAACAACTCTATAAAAAAGACATGATTAGTAGTAGTAACGTAACATATTCATACTTTGTAATATCATTGGTTGGCACTGTACAAAAGATTCAAGTGTTTTGAGTTAGTTAAAGTATAGTGAAAAAAGCTTTCCCCTGACAAAATGTTTATGATACTGTCATAAGATTGATTTTTGCCTGGCCCGTGGGAAAGGTTTCTCGTACTATGTCTATACCAATAACGAGCGAGTGGTTACACATTGAGTGTTGAGCGCCATAATTATCAAGTGGTACATTTTCGTACACCGTGTACAAACTTAATTAATTAATGACAAAAATGCCTGCAGGCATGTCAGTGCATCGAGTTGTAAATATTTTATGCCGCTGCAGATTACATCTATTTGCATATCATCCGATATTGTTGGACGCCATTTTGAGTACAGTCGATTACGGGAGCGTTTTTTGTTTATTTTTATCACACTTGCACGGAACAAGGGTCTTAACATGCAAGCTAACTTGGCTAATTAGAACCCTCGGACCGTTTTGTTTTTTATAATGCCCAAGAGCTGTAATGGCACGTGTGTCGAAGCGTGTGCTAGTCCGAAACATGGCGGGTTATACTCGATTGACATTCGTAAGTGATCCGTTTATTTCAATATACTGTGAACCCATCGACTTTAAACATTGGCTGTCACTCATTAGCTGTCATTAGACTGTCATGTCAAACTTCAAGGGAATATACCACCTGGATAATGAGTATATTGCTTACTTACGTGTGGAATGTGATTCCTTGTTTTTTTTTTCTCTTTTGTGTGTTATTTGTACAGTTCAAAAATGTGCACAACGCCATTTTGAGCGGTTGAAACTTGTAATTGGACAAGTCAACGAGATGTCACCCGTGCGGCGGCCGTTGGAGACTAAGTCATTGAGTAACCTAATCACCTATATTGCTTGTCCGCGCTCTGTGAAGGGGTGGCGTATCCGTCACTATTTGGTACATCAATGTTTGAACCAGTTGAATTAATCTCGCACTCAATACACCATAAAATCTTTTCGTATCGAACATTACTCTATTTTTATGATAATTCTTCAATGCATAGCGACGGACGCGGACGTTGGAAACCGATCAGTGACTTTCAAATTTCCATTTGGTGCTTTCCTACAGTTTTTGTTGTGTGAAAATATGGAAATAATTTATGCGGAGTGATTTTAAAATTTAATCTCTAGGGGATAACACTCTTTTGATGGGTAATTTTAGTTCAGAGTTATTTGGGATCGTGAAATAAATATTTGATGGTCCTAGTGGGTTGTGCAGGCATTTAAAGGTTTCCCAAATATGGACTAGACACCTTTTTGGCCGAGCAACCGCGAGGCGCGAGCGAATCGTCTGCGTTTCGGCATGGGACAAAACACTTTCGTGTGTTCGGCAGTCCGGCTGTTTTCCTCTATAGGTCGCATTTCACAACTGATTCTCGTAAAAATGTCGTGAGCAGCTTCGATAATTATATGGATATTTGTCAATTCAGTTTTTGGAAATTGTGCAAAAAACAGTTTTTTTACTTCAAAAATGAGCATTTCTGCTTGTCGGAGACTCCGCAGAAGAAGCCTTATTTAGCGGAAAGTGGTTTGTAAAATTGAGGTAGCATTTTAGCTTTAAACTCTCTTCAAGGAAAACCACGAGTTGCGTGAATCATTTTGACCAACAATTCATTAGAAAGCGTCGGCCATTGTGGATTCCGCTTGTGGCCGCCACTCATATGAAATTCATGTCGCGACTGTATGCTAATAATTGTTTATGTAATTATCTGTTAGTCACCGTTGCGTCTCTATTCGATAACGACCAATCGATATGGCAAGACTTGAAAACGGTACTTAGTAGGTAGTTTTTACCTAGTACTTAATAGCCCAGTGGTTTGACCTATTACCTCTCAAGCTGAAGGTGGTGGGTTCGAACCTGGACTCGCACCATATCATGTGCTTCTCGGTGAAAAAACTGAGGAAACCTGCTCTCTCGAGCGATGCAATTCAACGGTGTGTGTGAATTTCCTAATGCGCACCGAGTCCGCATGGGAGGTATAACCGGAGCTGATCATGATAATGACGATGGACTAGCAATCAACCCACACAAAGAAAAATAATGTTGCGTAATAATGATAAAACCTTTATTACTCTATAAAATTTACAAATATAACAGTGTCTAAACGTTAAAAACTGAAGTAATAAAACGCGATCTTATCTGGAGTCTAACTAATTCTCTATTAACCCCTTCTACAGTATTAGTCTTTAGGGTATCGCTTCGCTGTTACTATGTCATAAGCCAAAGTATACATATTGTTCGTACTGCTTCCCAAGAAATTTAATATGCGGAGCTCAGACCACAATAATGTCGGTCGATGCAAGCAATTTTGTCACCTGTAGGTACTGTAGTGTAGGCAGGGTTACCAGCCCCCTATCTCACCAACTTTACAATTGTCAGTTTACGATGACAGTTCGAACTACATTTCTGTGCTAATATGAAGCGCGCTAAAACAAAAGCTCTGTAAGTCAGCAAGTGACACCGAATTGTCATTGAAAACTGACATTTTTAAAGTTGGTGAAATAGGGGCTAGACCTGATCAAAAAAATTTTCGTAAACCCAACCAACTTAGAAATCTTCAAAAACCTCAGATAATTAGCTGGTGAACAGATTTTACTGAAATTTAGCTAAGAACCATCTCGATTGAACTAACTTTCCATAGCAAAGAAGCCACGTCAAATTGGTTTATCCGTTTAGGAGGTACAATGCCATAAATAGGTACAAAAATATTTGTGTCAGAACAGGTCCTTGTATTGTCATCCAACATACACATACTTACCAAGTTTCAATTAGATCCGTCTAGGCATCTACTGGGAGTTGGAAAAATGTAACTTGGAAGTCCCTTAAAGAAACCACTCATAAATACAAGCGAAGTTAAATAAAAGCTTGCCCTTGACTTTGACTAACTTTTAAGTAATTTTCCGTACATTTGTATAAATAATTGAAGACAGCCCAAATTATAAAAATCTCTGACAGTCGCTCTTTCTGCCAGTGCATGAAGGGAAAAATCCTTTTATCCGGCAACCCTGTGGGTAAGTACTGTGCGCTACTGAATTTGTAGGTTACCTCGTAGGTTTTGCAGTTTGAATATTACCTAGGGCTTTGCATATTGGAATACTTTGTGCTCACTGAAATTTCAGTTTCAGAAATAGGAAAATAGCAACCTTTATTCGGTGCAATGACTCCCTGATGGCTCAAGTACTGTACGTTTCAAACTTAAATGCACCTCTAAAGTGGTTCAGGCAGTGGGAGAGGCTTCCATACAACAAACATGATTTTCTTGCCGTTTTTATAGATGATGGTATGGAACCTTTCGTGCGCGAGCCCGACTCGCACATGAACGGTTTTTCAACTTAAGATGACTAGAATGGAGTCTTGTGTGTCAACAACAGCCTGCGACGAAGCATAACACTACAACAATACTACGCCTAATGTACGCTAATTTCGGAAATCCCACTGGAAACCAATGATGTTCAAATCCTGGGCAATCCGGGCCTTTTGATTAATGCTTGCGTTTCTGTTCGGAATTAATGTTCGCACAGACTAATGTCACTGTGGAGATCATTGGTCGTCATTGGTATGGCCTGAGCTCCAATCACTAATATTATAATCCGGAGAACGTAATCGTTACCGTATCGCCATCGAGAAACTTGACGTAAAATTTTAGTACTAAATACGCTTACGGGCGGCGCTGTTCCAACCGTCATACAAATTTTCTCGATAATGCTAAACTCGATTACGTTGCATTCGAATACTCGCGCTCTGAATAGTGCTACTGCGATATTTCCTGACACAAGTCGTGACTTGCGAATAAAATTCCTGACACGCGGGTCTGGCTGGGTGGGGAGGGGGTCATATAATTTACGAAGTTTGGTGTCATTTATTGTCATCATCATATCACCCGAAAGACGTCCTCTGCTGGACAATTGGACATAAGCCTCCCTCAAGGCTCTCCACTCAGACCGGTCTTCTGCTTTTCGCATCTACTGCGGTCCCGCGATCCTCACCAGGCCCCCGTTTCTCAAAGCTTATTAAGCAAACACAGTCTAAACTAATAATATTTGTGTTTTACTTAATTTTTTCGTGTAATTTACGAGACACAACACAAATATTATTGGTCTAGTAAGCTTCGAGAAACTGGGGCCAGGTCGTCGCTCCATCTTGCCATTGATTCCATCAAAATTAATCGGTGTCTCCAACCCTTTCTTAACATTTTATCCCACGTTACAGCCGCCAGGCTGCAACGGGCAAGCCTTAACCCAGAGTTTACCACACAATGGGCAGGTTTACGTAAGCCGCTTACGAAATATGACGGTTCGATGAAATGTTATCTGAATCGTGTCAACATGGCGGGCATACACTGCGACCGGGGTAATAATATATTTCTGGAACTTTTTAATGTAGTCTTTCCATGAAACATGGTGGCGGTGATATAAAACTAGTGTGGCATTACCATCATCATCATCATCATATTCTAGTCGACTGTTGGACATAGCCCTCCTCTAACGAGCGCCATAGAGCCCTGTTTTCAACTTGCCGCATTCAGCATCGCTGTAAGTCTAGCACAACTCATAGAGCGACTTCTTTCGCGCGAGAACAACGCGTCCTTTTCTGTCACTCAGAATGCAACGGGACGGGTGATATAATCTCGCGTGACAAACAACGTCGCGGCCGGTCGTGCTAGCCCGACTGGTCTATAATCTCGTGAGCAGTGTAACCGCACCAGGCCTCTTCAACGCCCACTTACAAGCCATTGTTGAAGTCAATAGTATTCAATCTTGTAGCCTTCGGACGGACGGACAAATAAACCTGTGATTAACGAGTTTAGGGTTCAATCCGGATTGCTTTACGGTTTTAACCTTTAAAAGAACAAAATGGTATTTATTTTATAGAAGAAATAAACCGCTAAAGAAATCGACAACGGGACCTATTTTTAAGCAATGTGAATTTTTGCTAAAAATCGTCAGAAAATTAGAATGTAATATTTGCGTAGAGGGATTAGATCATTTACCCAAAATCGTTATTTACCTGTTAGCGTAATTTCCAGTCGCGTTTTTCCTATTCTTAATTTACACCAGACGTATTTATATCTTACATGACTTTGCCGTTCCCAGATTTTCCCATTTTAATTATTTTTTAGTATCGTATTCGGGTTTTCATAGCAGTTAATTTTATCCTCCGTAGTCTTTTTCCCTAAACCGGTATTTTTTTATCCAAATCCTTAGTCAGACCAATACGTAGGTTAGGTAGCTTCACAGCTGCTCATTCAGACTTATTAACACGTTCGCTGGCGGTAACCGGCTATAGCCGTTATAACAAAAGAAAATCTATTGCGTCTGTTTTACTGCGATGGCGAAATGGCGAAAGCATTAAAACGCATCTTGTAGACATTGGCAGTCCACTGGCTTTTATCGTCATAATAAACTTTTTCACACACAAAGTTGCTACCATCCGTCAATGTTCCATAGAAAACTAAATTACACCTTCCTTTACCTCGAATAATCTCGATTTATAACACCGTAAACACAATTCAATTCCACCCTTAACAAAAATCCCACTAGACTCAAAATTGCATAAAGCTACCCATATCATTATAAACGGGATGCCAAGGAAATTTGAACTATACTATGGGGCGATGGCGGTGAAATTTGTGTGGATTCAAAAGGGTCGTATAAAATAGAATTTACAACTACCGCCATAAGTAAAATGCCTCAACGGATGAGATATGGGGTCACTCTTAATTCCCATGAATAGACCACTATTTATTCGAATCGCCCATAATATTTGTCGAAAATAAATTTATGGTAGATTTTATCAACTTTATTGAGTTCCCTATGCAGTTGGGGCGCCATTTTGCTTCGTGATATCAATACATTTGCCATACGCACAGAACTTTTAAGTTAGGATAGGTAGGACCTTATCCGAGGTCCGTCCGGATCGCTACCACCATCTTACTCGCTAATCCTGCCGCAGCAGCAGTGTTTGCACTGCTGCGTTCCGGTGTGGAGAGTAAGACAGCCCACATGAAACTCTCTTATAGACAATAAAGGCAACATAAATATTGGAGTTTTTTTTGTATATAGTAATTATAATTAATATACACAAATGCATTCCCTATAGATATTATAAGCCCTAGGGGACAGCGGGGCAATAATTATCAATACCCGATCGCAGAAGCGTTAAGACCCCACCCTCCCCTAATTACGGCTGTGACAAAGAAAAGCAAATCGCGCGAAAAATTACTATTGTGCTGGCCGCCATTATTCTAGCTGTCGATAAAACGTTGAAGGGTTGTTCTGGGATAAAGTCGCCGCTTGGGATAAGAAGGATTGAATTCAAAAGTTGCGTTTGAAATTTCAGTGTAAACTTTGATCTTTAAAAAACGGGGCAAGAGCATGTCGGGCCATGCCTAGTGTCGGGTTCCGTAACCGTTACTACAAAGAAATGCAGTACCGATGAAAAGGGCGTATCTTCATGGCACTTGCGACCTTTTGTTGAGAAGCGCAGTTATTCAGCAATAGCTCAAAAACGGTAAATACTATTATGTTAAAAACAGTTTTCGTTGAAAGTGTTTGTTAAGCGTTAGCTTTGTAGTTGTTTTCGTATTTTTTGGATTTATGGAACATTCCATCCGTCCATCCATAGCAGCCCTTAGTTCGTCAGTCTTCGGACATAGGCCTCCTCTCCATTTCTCCTCGTCTGACGATCCATTGCCATCTGCATCCAACCTCCACCCGCTTGTCGGCAGATGTCGTCCTACCACCTCATGGGCGTCTCTGTGAAGTTAGCATATCAAGTGCCAGCATATCACAAAAAAATAGGAGTTCTGTTCGCATGCAGCATAGTTCTATAGTTCCTGATACTTTTTAGAAATAGTTCTGGCTATTTTCCTTGAAATTTTTAATTTTCAATTTTTGACATAATGATATGCTAACTTCCAAGTAAAAATCCCAGCATATCAAAAATTAAACCGAGTTCTCCTCGCATGCAGCATAGTTCTATAGTTCCTCATACTTTTTAGAAATAGTTCTGGCGATTTTCCTTAAAATTTTTAATTTTAAATTTTTGACATAATGATATGCTAACTTCCAAGTCAAAATCCCAGCATATCAAAAAATAAGTTTAGTACGGTTCGCATGCAGCATAGTTCTATAGTTTCTGATACTTTTTAGAAATAGTTCTGGCGATTTTCCTTGATTTTTTTTTATTTCTGTTTTTGACATAATGATATGCTAACTTCCGTGATGATATGCTGTGCCACCAGGGTGAGTTCCAAGCTCGCTTTTGGTCTCAAACGATAGATATGGTGTTCTGGTCAATAGTTCTGAGGAGTTCTGGCTTCCTAGTAGCTTAGGAAAAAAACAAGTTTTTTTTTTATCAGTAATGATATGCTAACTTCCGTGATGATATGCTGTGCCACCAGGGTGAGTTCCAAGCTCGCTTTTGGTCTCAAACGATACATATGGTGTTCTAGTCAATAGTTCTAAGGAGTTCTGGCTTCCTAGTAGCTTAGGAAAATAACAAGTTTTTTTTTATCAGTAATGATATGCTAACTTCCGTGATGATATGCTGTGCCACCAGGGTGAGTTCCAAGCTCGCTTTTGGTCTCAAACGATAGATATGGTGTTCTAGTCAATAGTTCTAAGGAGTTCTGGCTTCCTAGTAGCTTAGGAAAATAACAAGTTTTTTTTTATCAGTAATGATATGCTAACTTCCGTGATGATATGCTGTGCCACCAGGGTGAGTTCCAAGCTCGCTTTTGGTCTCAAACGATAGATATGGTGTTCTGGTCAATAGTTCTAAGGAGTTCTGGCTTCCTAGTAGCTTAGGAAAAAAACAAGTTTTTTTTTATCAGTAATGATATGCTAATTTCCGTGATGATATGCTGTGCCACCAGGGTTAGTTCCAAGCTCGCTTTTGGTCTCAAACGATAGATATGGTGTTCTAGTCAACAGTTCTAAGGAGTTCTGGCTTCCTAGTAGCTTAGGAAAAAAAAAAAAAATTATTATCAATAATGATATGCTAACTTCCGTGATGATATGCTGTGCCACCAGGGTGAGTTCCAAGCTCGCTTTTGGTCTCAAACGATAGATATGGTGTTCTGGTCAATAGTTCTAAGGAGTTCTGGCTTCCTAATAATTAAGGAAAAAAAAAATTTTTTTTTTAATCAATAATGATATGCTAACTTCCGTGATGATATGCTGTGCCACCAGGGTGAGTTCCAAGCTCGCTTTTGGTCTCAAACGATAGATATGGTGTTCTAGTCAATAGTTCTAAGGAGTTCTGGCTTCCTAGTAGCTTAGGAAAATAACAAGTTTTTTTTATCAGTAATGATATGCTAACTTCCGTGATGATATGCTGTGCCACCAGGGTGAGTTCCAAGCTCGCTTTTGGTCTCAAACGATAGATATGGTGTTCTGGTCAATAGTTCTAAGGAGTTCTGGCTTCCTAGTAGCTTAGGAAAAAAACAAGTTTTTTTTTTATCAGTAATGATATGCTAACTTCCGTGATGATATGCTGTGCCACCAGGGTGAGTTCCAAGCTCGCTTTTGGTCTCAAACGATAGATATGGTGTTCTAGTCAATAGTTCTAAGGAGTTCTGGCTTCCTAGTAGCTTAGGAAAATAACAAGTTTTTTTTTATCAGTAATGATATGCTAACTTCCGTGATGATATGCTGTGCCACCAGGGTGAGTTCCAAGCTCGCTTTTGGTCTCAAACGAGTATGAGGAACTATAGAACTATCCTGCATGCGAAGAGAACTCGGTTTAATTTTTGATATGCTGGGATTTTTACTTGGAAGTTAGCATATCATTATGTCAAAAATTGAAAATTAAAAATTTCAAGGAAAATAGCCAGAACTATTTCTAAAAAGTATCAGGAACTATAGAACTATGCTGCATGCGAACAGAACTCCTATTTTTTTGTGATATGCTGGCACTTGATATGCTAACTTCACAGAGACCTCATGGGCGGTCTCCCCCTACGGCGAGTGTTTGCGCGAGGTCTCCACTCGAGTGTTCGTCTCGCCCAACGGTCGTGGTTCATTCTGGCGACCTGGTGTATGAAACATTAGGAGATATTATTTCCGAAAATATTCGCTTAATCAAAAAAATTGCTTAGGAACCTCAAAAGGTTTTAAAAGAGCTGTCGAAATAATATGTGCCACCCCCACTACACGCCGCGTTTGAGGTGCAGTCTATTTTAACTGCTCTAAAGACATCTTAAGTGGATTTAACTCTAGCAGAGCTACCTCAATTTTTAAAATAAAACATGACATAAAAATAGAACGAGATTATTTTATGAATCTAACATCAATCCGCATAATCATATAGCTTTCAGCTAGAAATTCAAAATTCAGAGTTATTTCAAAACATAACGTTTTCGGCCGTTAACTTCAAATTCAAATATGGAAACCGTAAAATAGGAAACGTCAGCTCAAATCCAGTGCCGGCAACGCGATTTGCAAGCTCTCAGTTTTATTACTATCTAACCACAAGTTTTCGCACATTTCGATCAGTGCATCTCTTTCTTTTTACTCCATTTAAAGAAGGAGGCAGGTATCAAAATGCGAATCGAATATGGGATAGTCTGATTCTGTATTCGAGACACGTAGCGATCCTCAAATCGGGATCGCATTCAGAACGCACCCGGGGCGTTCTTTTTTTCCAAATTTGAAATTTGAACTCGGTTCTTAACGGCCATGATTTATCGCGCGGCCGTGCGTATGTGGTAATTTGGTTGGAAGCGTTTAAGGTTCGCACAAACAAAATTGCGTAATAAAGTGATTTGTATGATCGATTCGTTCGTTTGGTTTTTGGTTCTAGCCCGTAATATAGAGAAATGGAGAAATGTGATTGTTAAGGATGTCAGTCTCAATCACAGATAAGTGTAATGTTTTAAAATAAAATATTTATAGGCGATATAAATAAGTCAAAGACTGTATCTTTGCCGTCGGAAAATAAAATATTTTACTCACCGAAGCCAGAAAATCGTAAAATATTTTTCTTGGACAGTCATGTCTGATTTAATATATAATCTGCCGAAGTGGGCTAGGTTCCAAACAGAACAAACAGCTTTCACCACCTTGTAATAATAAATCCAAACTTAAACTTCTGTCGTACGAAAATTAATTTTAATTTTTAAATTGCCCTTAATCATTGGGCTATGGAAAAAGTAACAGTGCGTTTAATGAACCCAGCTTTATTCTCTTTATTCTTTTTAAATTGCACGGTAAAAAGTTTATGATGTGGCCAGCAACGTAACTTCATATGGAACGTAAAGTTTATATTTTGAAGTGGCAACAAAAAATGTCAGCGCTGAAATGACGTGACGTCTTATTTATTACCGTTTTTAACAGACTTCAAAATAGGAGGTTCTCAATTTGACTGTATAGCTTCGCAAAAATTAGTAGAAATCAAATGAGGGCGCTACTTTCTTTGTGTCTGTCACATTTTTGACGTAAATTGCTTAAATATGGCAACAAATTTGTGTGAGAAAATTTTGTTGCTCTTTTCGCAGTTTTCTACTCTTTTTTTGCCAGGCTATGCTTATTGTATTTCTTTTCATGAACGACAGTTTTTCTGACGTTACTGAAACTGGTTTGCTATTAGGATAAAAATTTGGACAACATTAGACTGCAATGCGACTGTTTTTTGTAGAATAGTAAGTAAAATGACAAATCTAAATATTTTTAGTAAACTGACTATAATTCTGGCCCACGTTTCAAAGAACTTAATTAGGAGTGTAAAAAAAACTTTTCATACCAAAATGTTACCAATTAAAAAAACGTCAGTTACAAAATTGGTGTCCTACTTTCCGCTTCGAACATAATCATAGGACTTTTATCAGCTTAACGTTTAATTTCAAGTGCTGGCCGGAAATTTTCAAACATCGAATCTCGTGGATCACTTTTTAACAACCACAAACTAGCACCAGCATGTCAACCGTTACTCGATGAGCAATCTATCATCAATTGTCTATAGTGCATTTGTGAGTCAATGGCGACCTTGTCGTTTCACTTGTTTGGGGCACAGACGTCATTGTTCTTTTTAATAGCTTCGCCTTGACTGAGTGTGAAGTTGGTGAACATTGAACAATGACCATTTATTAACTAAAATGCCGTTAAAGTTCGTTTGTCCTTTTTTGTCACATTGACATTTCCGTTAGTAAGAAGAAGACAAAACCTATACATATTAGCTAATAGAGGCTCGAGTGACGTTTATGAATAAGGCCATAAGTCTTGATTTAAACTTTCGCGATTTTTACACATTATCATGGTACTCGGGACTTAATCGCGTAAAATACATATGTTTAAATTTGTATTAAAATACCTCGACGTTTCGGACGCGACGTTGCGTCCATGGTCTCGAAGGGACACAAATTTAAATATATGTTTTTTACGCGATTAAGTCCCGAGTATTATAATAATGTATAATGTATTTATTAAGTCCTTCAACATACTGGTGAAAAGCAGGTTTCTAGTGTCCGTTTTCCCGGTTGGGTGGGATTTTGTTACTTGTTTCATCATCATCATCACCAGCCTTGTTTACGTTCCACTGCTGGGCAAAGGCGTTGGGCTATTCCCACAGCGTGGTACACAGTACGGATACGGAACTTCACACACATCATTGAATTGCTTCGCAAGAGTGTGGTTTTCTTAAAATTTCGAGGGACGTGCCTCAATCATTATTTTGTCAATAGCAAACATATAATTTTACTTGTTTTTATTGATTTCAACTGACTTACACGTTGATCTTAAACTCTCGTACTTCTCGTACTCAAAAATTACTCGATTCTTTACGTATGCCTAACGTTTTTTTGTCAGTGCCCTAAGCACGACTTGTCGAATCCTGCGTTACGTTACGGTTATCGTATCGAGATGGAGAAATCTCATACAAAATTTTAGTTCCAAATACGCTCACGGGCGGGCGCTGTTCCAAACGTCATACAAACTCGTCATAGTTTACTATTCGATTTTACGTGACGCAGGATTCGACAAGTCGTGCTTAGGGCACAGTTCGTTGTTTTTTACGACCATTAATTTGAATACATTTTGCATGGTTAACTAATATTGACATAAACAAAAAGCAAAGCGGGTGAGCGAAGTTATTGTTTTTAGTTCATAAATATGAACCTCCGCAAAGTAACGCCTGATTCAATAAATTATTTAATATTGACATAGTCTACATCTACACTAATATTATAAAGAGGAAAGATTTGTACCTATTTTTGTATGTTTGTATGTTTGTAATGAATAGGCTCAAAAAGTACTGGGCCGATTTAAAAAATTCTTTCACCAATAGAATGCTACATTCTTCCAATTTGACATAGGCTACATTTCATTTTGAAAAAAATTAGGGATCCTTGGTAAAATTTGAACAATGTAACCGAAGGTGTAGAAAAATGAGTCTTAAAATGTCTTTCGTCGAATGCGCTGCCGAAACTATTAGCGATATAACAAAATAATGTACAACAATATTGAAGAACATCATAATGTCTACAAAAAACTTCGCGGTAGCATATGTCCAACTATTGTAGTTATGTCACTACAACAACTTTTTTCATTTTATAATTGTCTACCCCGTGCGAAGCCGGGACGGGCTGCTAGTCTTCAATAAAACTGTCCGGTGTTTGGTAGGTAGAGTCTGGCAAACAAAAGTTGAACCTCTTAGTTATTTCATTGGCAACACTTTGTCTCTATGTGTGTGTATCTGAGGTGTCATGTCGTATGTCAAATTGAAATTTATCTCAGAAAATTGCGGATGTGTGAGTGACACTGTGTTACCCTCTCATGCTTTTTTGAAATTGCCTCGTTTTTCCTGGTTCAGCTTTCGTTTTTTCAGACTCTATGAGTGTGTTATACTCTTATAACAATAATAAGAAGAGCTTTCACCGTCTCTTTCCGGAAAGCTGTATAAAGATAATGCGAGAAAGAAATAAAAAAATGGATAGCGAGCGCGCACACGCTAAACAATAACACCTCTGCACATGTAGCACGGCGCGCCATTTTGTCGCTTGTCGCGCAGTGCGTCCCTTTGATAGTGATGGAATCAGTGAAGGACGCACTGAGCGACAAACGACAAAATGGCGCGTGTGCTAGCGCCCCTGTTAAGTAAAAAAAACCGGCTAAGCGCAACTTGGACTCGCGCACCGAGGGTGCCGTGTCTAACGTTTTTAAATTTTCATGATTCTAGGTGAATGAGAAGATAGGTTTTGAATTACTTGGAGACAGGAAGACAGACAAACAAAAATTAGAGAATCACGAGTGTACCAAGTTCTCGCTATTCGTTGTCGGTTAATTAATCCTGACCTTTAAGTATTTGGCGCAGCGAGATCAAGATAAGATCTATTTATCAGCTAATGCATGTTTATGCATTAATTTAAAAGTATTACATACAAGTGTGTTATTAAACGCATATCAGACATAATTAAATAAAACGGATCACTCACGTATATAAGTTGACTCGGACTAATTCGTAGTCCTTCCTCTGGGAGCGCGCGACCTAGCGGCAGCATGGGCGATGGCCACTATCCCACTGCCAGGCACGGGCCTACTCTCAGAGAGAGAGGGCTTACGCTGTAGTTCCTACGCGAATTAAATAAAATATTGTAAAAGAACATAGCATCTGATCGGTTTTGTTTGCAGTTTTTTTTTTACTATAAACTGACCAGTCATTGACCCCTATCTCACTTGATGGAAGGTGCAGATGAGGCCTAAGGTGTAAATCACTGAATACTGACTACTACTGGACTGTACTGTGGACAGGCCCCTGTTTCACCAACTTTACAACTGTCAATTTTCAACGACAATTCGGCGTCAATTTGCTGACTTGAAGAGCTTTTGTTTTAGCGCGCTTCTTCATCATCATCATCATCAGCAGCAGCCTATTCTAGTCCACTGCTGGACATAGGCCTCCCCTAATGAGCGCCATAGCGCCCTGTCTCCAGCTTGCCGCATCCAGCATCTGCCTGCAGTCTTTCGCAGATCGTCATCCCACCTGGCCGGAGGGCGCGCTTCTTACTGCCCAAGAAATGTAGTTCGAATTGTCAAGACAAACCGACAAAACCGACAAGACGACCGGATGGCCTAGTGGTTAGCGACCCTGACTACGAAGCTTGATGTCCCGGGTTCGAATCCCGGTCGGGGCAAATGTTTGTATTAATAAACACAAAACGTCCTTTAAAGATATTTATTCAAATCTTAAAACAAACTAATAACATCGTGAGCACAATAACACGGAACACGTGATTGCCGGCAACTACTCAAAACGTCAAAACACACTAGGGATGTGCCCCAAGCGTTCCAATATTAGTGATGTCTTCAATCGGTAGTTTTTCCGTCTAACAGTTTGATGAATACGAATGTTTGTTCTCGGGTCTTGAATGTTTAATATGTATATAAGTATGTATTTATCTATATAAGTATGTTTATCCGTTGTCTAGTACCCGTAGTACAGGCTTTGCCTAGTTTGGGACTAGGTCAATTGGTGTCAATTTGCCCCATGATATATATTTATTATTTATTATTAATTGTAAAGTTGGTGAAATATGGGCCAGGTGTGACTGTAAGTGTGAATATAAACGAATGCCCTAAGTTTCCCACCAGAATAAAAAAAAAACCTAATTGTGATATGTTTCCAATACTAAAACATAACATATCGGTTACACAAGTTTCGAGTGAAAGGCGGGGTCAGGGATCGAAGCTGCGACCCCGCAATCACTCAGCGGACGTAGCGCTGGGGTTCCGCGGGCATATTTAATAATTAAAATATTTTAATATTGCTGATTTCATTGTGAAATTCTGTTTACCTGTTGACTATACTAAAAGGATAAGCCTTTGTACTCGAATCTGATTGCTGAGGGTCGAGCACGACTTTACGAATGCTGCGTAACGTTACGGTTATCGTATCGAGATCGAGAAACCTCATACTGAATTTAGTCTGTCTCACCACGTATCACCAGGGAGAGGTTAAAAGTTGCTGAATTGCTAATTGTTCATCTCATCGCCGACGGAACCCTTCCAAACAAACCCCCAAACCATCCTCAAACTTTAAGCCTATTGCATCATGTGATGTGAAGTAAAATAAAACTCCAAGTCAAGAACAATCACTTAATTACAGCAAAATTCGCGTTTGACAGCGAATTTTTGCCGGCTGTCAGATTACATGTGTTAATACGTCAATCTGTCAAACTTGTGCAACATTTTATGAGTGTAGTTTCTCAATGATTTGTTTAACATTTAGTATAAGATGGCCTTATTAAAATTATCTAAACTACGAGCAAGTATCCTAGAATAATTCATGAATCATTGTTAAATTAAACATACACTCCATAATAATTGGTTGAATCATGCGTTAGTTGTGTTGATTCGTGTGGAAGCTGTGGTGGGCGGGAACTGTATGAAAGCGTACATTTGTCGCAGACGTAGCTGGCTTGCACTTCTGTGACTTCTTAGGGTTCCGTAGCCAAAATGGCAAAAACGTTTTTTCGTCATGTCTTGTCTGTCTGTCTGCGGAGCCTCAGAGACTATTGGTACCTACTTGAAAGCTGTAATTTTGCACAGATGTACATATTAATTAGGCCGAAAAAGTGCTGATAGAAAGCCTTGAAATTAGGCCGAAAAAGTGCTGATAGAAAGTCTTGAAATTAGGCCGAAAAAGTGCTGATAGAAAGTCTTGAAATTGAAAATTCAAAAAATTTTTGGGGTTCCTCGCCTACACGTAAAGTGGGGTTGACTTTTTGTTTCTCGTCTACCCCATAGTGTGGAATGTCGTTAGATAGGTATTTTAATAACGTTGGGGTTTTACAAGATAATTTTTCTATTAAGGGATTCGTTTGCGAAATATTTAGCTCTGAAGTGCTAATTTTTGTTGGAGTCAAGTGTCAAGAGTGTGAAATACAAACTTCTAAAACTTGCGCCATCTCCCTCTAACAACCGAATTCCCACGATTGCGACACTTCGGGTCACCGCCATTTAGTCCGGCGCGTGTCGATCGCAAGATCTTTGGAGCAAAGGTTAGATCATTGTTAGAAATTAGTTAATGCTTTTAGTTATTTTAACATGATTGAATGATAAGTTGACCTAGTCATCATCGTCATCACCAGCCTTTTTTTTACGTCCCACTGCTGGGCACATGCCTCCTCTCAGAATGAGAGTTGCCCTAGTAATTTGGACGAATTAATCTTTAAGCACTGCTTGCACTGTTGTGCTCCGGTTCCGGTGTAGCTTGTAAAACAGCCGGTGTAATTGCGGGCACAAGACGGCACTTTGACGGCCGGATAGCCTAGTGGTTAGAGACCCTGACTATGAAGCTTGAGGTCCCGGGTTCAAATCCCGGTCGGGGCAGATGTTTGTATGATGAATACAAATGTTTGTTCTTGGGTCTTGGATGTTTAATATGTATTTAAGTATGTATTTATCTATATAAGTATGTTTATCCGTTGTCTAGTACCCATAGTACAGGCTTTGTCTAGTTTGGGACTTGGTCAATTGGTGTCATAATTGTCCCATTATATTATTATTATTAAGAGGCATTTCATCTTAGCTCTCTAAGTTGGCAACGCATTTGCAAACCCTCCGGGAAGCGGGTGTCTATGGGCAGTGGTGATCACTTATCATCAGGTGACCCACTTGCTCGTTTACCTTCCTCGTCGTATAAAAAAAAATCTGTACTCCAAATTTCATCAATATACCTCTTATAGTTTACGAGTAAAATGCCTGTTACTTACATGAAAAAACTATTAGGGTTGCCATTTTGGCTACGGAAACCTAAAAATAGGCATTATAATTGCCTTACCGTATGCCAAGGACAATAAAACCAAGAGGACTGCCAATGGCTATACAATGTCGCGTTCCTGTAAAATAATGAGCCTGCTGTAGCTAGTTTTACTATAGAGAGGTCTCTGTACCATTAATTTTGAATGACACTTAGACTTCTGGCTAACACAATAGCGCCAGCTATGGACTGAAAGAAAAAACGGATTTAGATGGCGCTATTGTGTTAGCTAGAGGTCTAAATGTCATACCAAATGAATGGTACAGAGACCCCTCTGTAGTAAAACTAGCTACAGCAGGCTTATTAGTTCAAAGGAACGCGACATCGTGTAGACACTGGCAGTCCTCTAGGTTTTATGGTCCTTGCCGTATACCTTAGTATCTCGGAGATACTAGAAACAATTGAAGTACCGATTTCCCCGACTACTCGGGGCCGTAAATAAGACGCAGTATCACATTGCCCGCGCCGTCAAGTGTTGTTAATTTATTATCCGCCTCGACTTTCCTCTAATTAATTACTATATTATTTCCACCCTTAATTAATAAATCTGCTTCTGTATCATTTTCGTGAAGTCGCTAAGTGGGAAGTTTGCTATCACTAACTCGTTTTTGGAGCGACGACCTAGTAAAGATTGCGGGACCGCGGTGGATGCGGAAAGCACAACACCGGTCTGAGTGGAGAGCCTTGGGGGAGGCCGCCGTCCATGTCCAGCAGTGGACGTCTTTCGGCTGACATGATGATGATGATGAACTCTTTTTAACCGACTGCCGAAGGACGGTTATGTTTTCAAGCGTATGTATGTAATTTCAGAGGTTAGTAAGCCGGCACATTAAGGCTTTACAAAAAGTGTTCTATGTCCTTTTCCCTATGAAACGCATGCCAAAATTCGTCAAGGTTAGTTGAGGTGTTAAGGCGTCAAGAGGGAAAAATTGCAAACAAACACGTTTTGTTACGATTACAAATAATTATTTTACATAATATACATCATCATCATCATCACGTCCTGTTATCCCTAATCAGGGACATGGGGCTCTCAGCATTTTACTCCATTTGGAACGATCCTGCGCTACGACATACATAATATACATTTGAACGACCGGATGGCCTAGTGGTTAGCGACCCTGACTATGAAGCTTGAGGTCCCGGGTTCGAATCCCGGTCGGGGTAGATATTTGTATGATGAATACGAATGTTTGTTCTCAGGTCTTGGATGTTTAATATGTATTTATCTATATAAGCATGTTTATCCGTTGTCTAGTACCCATAGTACAGGCTTTGCCTAGTTTAGGACTAGGTCAATTGGTGTCAATTTGTCCCATGATATTTATTTACATCATTGTAAATATACCTTTTATCAGAATAAATATAATAGCCCGTCGAATTTAATTACGATAGGTAATATGACGAGCAAACTTATCTCCAGAAGTAATATTATTTGGAAATCTATAGGGATCAGTATGGGACCAAGTTTGGCATAACTTTTATAGATGATCCACGCACACGTGACAGGAAATGGTAACTGAGTAATAGTACGTTATATTACCAGGATAATACAATCGAAGAAAACCTCCGAAATTTTCATTTCAAAGTTCAATTTGTCGGATATGCCGTTTGAAACTTAGCCCAAAACGATCTAGATTGAACTAGCTTTCGATTACAAAAGCTGCGTCTAAATCTGTTCATCCGTTTAGGAGCTACGAGGTCACAGACAGATACAGATACAAATACAAACAGGCCAAACTTATAACACCCCTCTTTTGGGCCGAGGGTTAAATCTGGCCCACCAGTATCTCGTGGCTATTTGGAATATAAAAAAAATAGTCATGGTGGTTTTATACCCTATAGGCTTGCGTTTGACCACAATCACGCCTGGTAAGCGAAGATGTCTGCAATGGAGCACGCTTGCCTAGCAAATGCCCATTCACCCTAGACTTGAAAACGGACAGATTATAGTGTTCTGGGAACACAGACGCAGGCAGTTCTACTCCTTAGCCGTACGGATAATGAAGGAAGGATTTATCTCTGTGAAATAATCAAAAGCTCTATCATAATAACCGAACATACACACCGACATATCTGGCGGCCTGCGAATTTCGCTGTCGAAGTATTTGGAGCAATCATAATTATATTCAGCAATGCCCGAGTTGAATATTCCAGTATAACAAATGAGACTCGAAATAATATAAAAACCTTCGCTGAATCCTGTGGAAATACCTGAATGTTTGCGACACTTATGCCGTACAAACATTTGAGCAAACATTCGGAAGAGACCTCGGCAAACACCGAATGCGTGGCTGTTTACTTTGCATTGACTCTTTGGAGGAGGACGAAGGAAGTATTTTCTTTAATGAGAAATAAGAACAGTTTTGTGACAAACTGGATGCATGGCTTCTACTGAACTTCATTTATCACATTAAAAGTGGCAGTGCAGGTAGAGAAGTTCAGATGGTTTTGGGGCTGACCGTACTACAAGGCCCATCAACGAGATTCGTGTTCCCGATTCAAAAAGAAGGGTGTTTTTATATGTCTGACCTGTGTAGGTATCTGTCTGTGCCATCATAATTCCCAAACGGATGGACGGATTTCGATGCCGATTTTTAGGATTCCGTACCTCAATAGGAAAAAACAGAACCCTTATAGGATCATTTTTTTGTCCGTCTGTCTGTCAAGACCCTTTTTCTCTGGAATGCTGAAATTAATACCAAATACTCAAGCCTGCGGTCCCTTAAAGCTGTGAAAAAATCAACCTTCCAAGTGAACGCAATCAAAAGATACAGTGATTAAAAAGGTGGTTTCCATACAAATTGCCGTACTGAGAAAACCTAAAGGGTACTTCCAGTTGTCCTAACAACTTGAAATTTGGTATGAAGGTAGCTCTTATAGCACAACCACTCCAAAAAGCCTCAAAATCTTAAATTTTTATGTCTGTCTGTAGATTTCACATGCCAATATAAGTGACTCAACACTGCGTACATTTTGCTTAGGAGCAGGGCTCTGCTAACACTGGACTTCTTAAAACAATGGGGAAAAACGTTAAAATCTTTCTACGGAACCGTCGTGCGCGAGTCCGACTCGCACTTGGCTAGTTTTTTTTTTAATCCAAAGCTAGTTTAATCAAGACGGTTCTTAGCTAAGTTTCATTGGAATCGGTGCACTCGTTGTTGGAATATTGAACTTTGTAATGACAATGTCGGGGGTTTTTTAACTTTTTCAAGTTGGTTATTTATATCAACCACACTATATATTTTTTTACACTGTGGCCATACTAAGCACGCACCTTTCCTTACCAGCGAACAATAACTTATGCAATGACGTCACAGAAATCAGCATTTCAAATCACTTCGTACCTCGTCAACAGAATCAAAAAATAAAAGAAAACAGTTGACAAGCGAAATAACAAAAACCGCCTTGTGCGCGTCAGGTTTGCGGGGACCGCTGGGAATATTGGTATAGGAGGATTGGAGGGTAAGGACGGGGCTAATGCTGTAGCGGGTGAGATACGCTCCCACGTGGGAACACTCGACAATGCTAGTTAATAAGGTGACAGTGTGGTCGCATGTAAGTAAGTAAACGCTTTATTGTACAGAAAAACAGGATAAGAACACAAGTTATAACAATAAAATTCGGGTACAAAGGCGACCTTATCCCTTTAAGGGATCTCTACCAGCCAACCGTTGAGTGGTGGAGGGGAATAGTTCACTGGGGATAGCCAAAGAGTGATGCATAATACAATACATAAACTCATAAAAGCCTGCCATATTACAATGTACTGCTAAATACTTATTGGAAATAAATACCAATATGTAAATATAAATACGAAATAAATAACAAAAACAATATTAAAGGAGAATATCCAAATAACATGTAATAACATGAACAAAATTTCGATGTTAACAAATGGTTGAAAATCGTGGATAGCCATTGGCTGCGGGTAGTACAAGACCGATCGTCGTGGAGATCCTTGAGAAAGGCCTATGTCAAGCATTGGACGTCTTCCGGCTAATATGATGATGATGATGAAATGGTTGACTTTTCCATCAGAATAGGGCTAGTATAGGCGCCATTTTGTCGCTGGCGGAATTTTTGACAAGCGCGACATAAACAACGACGTGCAGGACAATCTTAAATTGTGCATATCGTAGAAAATAATTCTCTGTCAGACGAATGTTAACTTTGAAACTTTCTATAGCAAGTGGTTTTGTTAATCACGTATAGCGGCTAGAAGCCATTTTCATCAACTGACATGTTTCCTTGGCGAAACCTATGAATACTTTATAATACTAGGATCATCATCAAAAAGTCTCGAAGAGTATTTATAACCTTTTAATATGACTATAGCTTTGCCATTGGCTTATGTTTTCTCAATAACATGTCGCTCTAAGTGTGGCCCCAACCTTATCTAGGCACTTGGCTCGTTTTGTTCTCCGCTTTTGCAATATTCCATGAATAACAAAATATGGCAGCACCCTTTTTATTCTTAGCACTCATTCGAAGTGTATTCGCAAGGAAATTAATTAACAAAATGTATTCCAATTTCGCTTAGAAAATGAATTTCTGACACTGTTTTGTTGTCATTTAATTAAAGTAAGGCCCTAGCCTAAAAATATTTTTAATATATGTAAGTACCTAATATATATCATTATTTGTTTGTTTCAGGTAAGTACGTATGCTGTTTCGTACGAAATAAATGACAATGGATTCGTATTCGTATAGTACGGGAACTTTACCCTCATTTTAAGGAAGTAAGTTAACGCCTTATTGAACAGAAAACAAATAAATTAAAACAAGAACAGTCACAAACGATGAGATACAAGTACAAACACCATCTTAGCATTTTTTAAATTTTACCAAAATTTGGTCACAATAAACGTTATCCCAACTATCCTATTCCTAACTGATATTATAAATGCGACAGTAACTGTCTCTCTGTCTGTCTGTTTGTTACCTCTTCACGGAAAAACCGCTGCACCAATTTAGATAAAATTTGGTAAGAAGATAGTTTGAATATTGAGGCTGCTTTTTATTCGGGAAAATTGTATAGTTCCCGCGGGATAGCGATAAACGAAATCTACGCGGACGAAGTCGCGGGCAACAGCTAGTACGTAATTTTAATGATAGGTAAAAAAGTAAACTAAGTAAAATTATCTACTTAGGTATTCATATTAATATCATTTATTTCTATCATAGTGAAATAAAAACGGATCACTCACGTATATAAGTCGAGTTTAGCCCGACATGTTTCGGACTAATTCGTAGTCCTTCCTCTGGGCGCCGTGAGTGATCGGTTTTTATTTCACTATGATTGAGTCTCACGGTAGTTTCATGTTAAAAGTGGTATTTCTATCATGTTCATTATTTACAATTTATGTAGGTCTTAATAGAAATATTATGTCGGTACGGTACATGACACCGAGCCAGGGCACTGCGAACTTCTTACATGCTAAATTAATTGAAATAAAATAGAAGGTAGGTACCCAGTATTAATATTTACAAATTTATATACAAAATTAAAACGAGGCTTACAAATAAATTCTTCAAAAGTTACTAACATTAAATTAGCAAAGCATCAAGCTACTAGTAAAGCTGAATACTTGTCCAAGTTATCACAATTACTCAAATTTCACGAAATAAGCCTTAAACTTGAACAATTCAATCAATTTCTTACTTTATAGCAAACGATATCTAAATTTCCTGGAAGGGTTAAGCCATTGCAATTTACATAGAAAACTCGAAGTATTTGAACAATATTTAACTTGAATTAAACTGCTTTGTGAAGGCTAAAAACTAAATCCCCTTTTCTCTACAGTTGGTTACATTCAATTAGGCAATCGAAAATTTCGTGTTCATTTGAGGGAAGGAATAAAAAAGTAGTATTTAACTGCTTAGTTCTAGCGAGCGCATTGTTTTGATAAAACCGCTAGCTTGCGTGATAAAGGATATATATATGTATGTATACTTATTTATATTTTAACATGAAACTACCGTGAGACTCAATCATAAAAACTTAGCTAAGAACCATCTCGATTAAACTAGCTTTCGAATGAAAAAAACCGCATCGAAATCGGTCCATCCGTTTGGAAGCTATGGATGCCACGGACAAATACATAGAGATACACAGGTCAAACTAATAACACCCCTCTTTTTCGTCGGGGGTTAAAAATGACGATCAAAACAAGTGTAGAGCAGAGCTGCCGCTGGCTCGTGCGCTTCCAAAGGAAGGACTACGAATTAGTCGAATCATGTCGGGCTAACCTCGACTCATATACGTGAGTCATCGTCATCATCATGGCAGCCGAAAGACGTCCACTGCTGGCCGGCGGCCTACCCCGCGGCTCTCCACTCAGACCGGTCTTGTGCTTTCCGCATGCGCATACGGGAGCGATCTGTTTTTATTTCACTATGAGGTCTATCTGTTTATTTCCACTAATCATAGACCAGTGGCGACTCGGCTGGGCAGCGTTCGGGAAGCTTCGCAGTGTATTTTCGTCCAAAATACCGCAGTGTTTGAAGTCGGAAGTCTTTGACCAGTGTGTGTTGCCAGTAATGACTTACGGATCTGAGACGTGGGCGCTAACGATGGGCCTCATAAGGAAGCTCAAAGTCACTCAGAGGGCGATGGAGAGGGCTATGCTCGGGGTTTCTCTGCGGGACAGAATCAGAAATGATGATATCCGCAGTAGAACTAAAGTTACCGACATAGCCCGAAGAATTGCGAAACTTAAGTGGCAGTGGGTGGGGCACATAGCTCGCAGAACTGATGGCCGATGGGGTCAGAAGATTCTCGAATGGCGTCCACGGACCGGGAGACGAGCTGTCGGTAGGCCTCCAACAAGATGGAGCGACGACCTAGTAAAGATCGCGGAACCGCGGTGGATGCGGAAAGCACAAGACCGGTCAGAGTGGAGAGCCTTGGGGGAGGCCGCCGTCCAGCAGTGGACGTCAATCGGCTGACATGATAATGATGATGATGATGATGATGATAGACCAGTAGCTTGTCTCTCATTGGAGAATTATAGTTAGACCTCATTCGACACTAGGGATCCTAGCGGATTTTCGACTCGCGATAGCTCTCTCTCTCTTTTTTTAAACAAGAAAGGCAAACGATTAAGTGGGTCACCAGGCCCCCGTTTCATAAACGTGACAGGTGACAAATGACAACGACAGTTTGGTGTAGATTACTGGCTTGAAAAGTATTTGTATTACCAGACTTCATATTTACTTTGAAGTGTAGGACGAATTGTCGTTGTCATTTGTCACCTGTCACGTTTATGAAACGGGGGCCTGATGGCAAGGAGTATACGGAGTGTCAAAGCCCATACTTCGAATCGTTCCCCGCAGTTATCTTAAAATTCAGGCAATTTCTAGATGGCGCCAGCGGGTCAAATAATAACAAAACAGCGGTTCTAATGTGTCACTCAAGCAAGGTAGATGGCGCTGAATGTAAATAAGAACGATTCAAAGTATGGGCTTTGTCAATCCGTTTACTTTCCATGATCCTTGCCTGATGGTAAGTCTTCACCACTGCCCATTATGTGCCCATCTTCTTCTTCCGGTGCCTCTTCAATCGTTAAGGTTGGCCATCAGCTTCCTGTACTCGTCTCTGTGGGCAGCCAGCCGGAACAGCTGTTCGACGGAAACTTCTCACGTTCCAAGTTCCTAATCTAAGGGTTCTCCGCCCGGGGATTCTTAGCACCCCTGTCCCATTTAATGGCTATGTGCCCATAGACACCCGCAACCCCGGGGTGTTTGCAGATGCGTTGCCAACCTAGAGATCTAAGATGACGTGCCTCTTGCGTCCGTAATTACACCGGCTGTCTTACTCTCCACACTGGAACAACAGTGCAAGCACTGCTGCTTAGCGGTAGGTTTAGCGAGTAAGATGAGATGATGAGTCAAGTGAGGTAGTGGTCAATCACTGGTCAGTTTATATACTACTAGCTGTTGCCCGCGACTTCGTCCGCGTAGATTTCGGTTATCGCTATCCCGCGGGAACTACTCGTATATATATGATTTTCAAGAATAAAAACTAGCCTATGTTATTCCTCAATATTCAAACCAAATTACCAAATTTCATCTAGAGTGGTGCAGCGGTTTTCCCGTGAAGAGGTAACAAACAAACAGACAGAGAGACAGAAAGACAGAGAGACAAGAGTTACTTTCGCATTCATAATATTAGTTAGGATTAGGATAGTAAAAAAAAAAAGTTGGTGGTACCGATCCGGACGGACCTCGCACATGGTTTCTCGCATCTTGTCACGTCACCTAATTTGCCAAGTGGCGGGAATCTGCGATGCGCAGCGCGTGCGCTCATCACCGTTCATTTGATGGCGTTTTATATCACGCACTTGCTTAGGGGACACACGGGGAGTAGGGTTAACATGCTTTATCTACACACATATCATAACATTTTCTAATGTCCCGTCAATCGCCCGAAGGTTAACTGGTAGAGGTGCCTTTAAGGGATAAGTTCGCCTTTGTACATTTGCTTTTGTTCTGCTATCTGTTATTTTATGTTTTATGTGTAATAAAGAGATATACATACGTACATACATAAATCCTCTAATTATGCGTTCAGAAACCGTAGGTAATGACCATCGTTATGATAGTCAATACAATACAATACAATACAATAACTCTTTATTGAACACCACATAACAGTCAAAACAAGAAATAAGGCACAAAGAAAATACAAGGTAGCAATGGGCGGCCTTATCGCTACAGAGCGATCTCTACCAGGCAACCATAATGGAATAAAGTTAAGAACATATTAAAGCAGGTGGTGCTAATTAAAAAGGTTAAAAGGTCAATTTTCGTCTTCAAAAACCAATACGATTTAAAAATAGGCCTCAATAAAAAAAATGGTATATACGAAACGTCAGCTCGATATGTTTGCCTATTTAAAAAAAAAACAGCCAAATTCTTGAGGTTTATTATGGCTTCGGCTTCTAAATCCATCGTAGAGTACTTGAAATATTTGTGTAGATTGTATGCAACTCTACTAAGGCCTTAAAACACTCAATTATGTAACAGTTGCATGAAACACTATTAAAGGTTGCGATCGGCAACTTACTAAAGCTACTATGTCACAGACAGACACACAGACACCCAAATATTTACATGGAACACCCCTTTTTTATTTGCTTCGCATGTTAACTAAGCAAGTTGGCCACAAAATCTTCTAAACTTATACCCTGTATGGCTCCCTGTATCGGGGAGATGGGGGCCACACGGAACACTTGATAAATAGCAACGCGTTATAACAATATCGGGTTACAACATCGACCTGCGGAAGGTTTTTCAATGGAGACAAATTCGCTGGCTCGCCTGTTCCAGCCAAGCGTTGTCGTTCGGACGGATTGAGGCAAATTGGTGTAATAAAGAACCTTATTGTGTTATAGAAAATGTTTAGTTCGAGGAAAATTGTTAAGTAACAATGTAACTAATTTTTGTTAAAAATCGGTATTACTGATAAGTACTAATCAGCCATTTATCTTTTTAGGAAAATAGATTGGTGACAAAGTACTTCTTTAATCCTTAGTTTAGGAGCACACTCTTCGGCGGAAGCAAAACGAACACCAAAGTAAGGTCAAGCGTGTGTTTGCAAGAGAAAGGACTGTGGATTTTTCCGAAACTTGTCTAACTTTATTCGTCTTATATACGTGAGTGATCTGCTATGATTAAATTCACTATGATTAATTCTCACAGTAGTTTAATTATAGGAAATTTCAGGTAATATTGCAAAAAATAAAAAGGAGAGTAGTCAGTGTAGTCACCCGCGTGTAACTGTGTCGTATTTAATATAAACCATATTGATTTCCCTTTCAGCAAACTAAATAATTCATGTACCAACAAAATCGCAATAAATTACAATTTTGAACCGCGTACAATTGTATACTAATAAGCAATAACTTCAGATATTAAAAAAACATTAGTCGCGTTTGACACACGAACCGCCCAGCGTAACCTCAACTCGTACCCGATATTATTATTTAACACTACCTCGAGCTTTATAAAGGAGTTAGAAGAATCGAGGGTCTCGGTAGACTGGTCGTTTTTCTACACAATGCGTGCGCCCCCATATTATATATGGAGGGAATTTTATTTAATATCGTGTTATTGATTTATTGCTCGAGTGAACGCTGTGCCATATTGCCCGAGTTTCCCCTTTCGCTTCGCCGCGTGTTTTGGTAAATTGTTGTTATTTTTCATACGGATAGGTCGATTGGCTCTTTTGGTGTTATGGGATATTATGGAGTGGTTGAGGTTTTTAACACGAAACTACCGTGAGACCTTAAAGGGATAAGTCCGCCTTTGTACTCAAATTTGATTGTTGTAACTTGTGTTTTATCCTGTTTTTTGTACAATAAAGTGTTTACTTACTTACTCGATCATAGTGAAATAAAACGGATCACGTCGTACGGATGTACGTCGAGTTTAATTGTTAAGCAGGGACCCCCGAGATAGTCATTAGGGAACGTACCTATACTACGTGACTCGAAGGTGGAGAAGTGTGGGGGGGGGGGGTCCTTGACATAGTACTGATGGTCACTGAGGAGGGAGTTCGTTACGTTCCGTTACTTGCTTTTTAGGATTGATTTAGTTGTATTTCTAAGACGAAACTAGTGTGAGACTCAATCATCCTAGCTAATATTATAAATGTGAAAGTCTATCTAAATCTGTCTCTCTGTTTGTTACCTCTTCACGGAAAAACCGCTGCACCAATCAAGATGAAAATTGGTAAGAAGATATTTTGTATGTTGAGGAATAACATAGGCTACTTTTTATTCGGGAAAATTGTATAGCTCCCGTAGGATTGCGATAACCGAAATCTACGCGGGCGAAGTCGCGGGCAACAGCTAGTAGAGAAATAAACTGATTATTCACGTGTCAGTTGAGTATAGCCGACGTGTTTCGGATTAATACGTAGTCCTTCCTATGGGAGCACACGCTTCAGCGGTCGCAAAACCACAACTCATCCTATCATTGAATCTGAATGTAGTTAAATGAAAATAATCGTTTTATTGATTATTTTTGTTTTTATTTTTATGAAACATTCATAGAATGAAATTCAATATACAATATAATATCCGTACCACCGTACGGATTACCGAGGTTGCTGGTTCAAGTCCAGCTGCTTAACGGATTTTTCTTTGCATTGTCATTCTGAATGTAGTTGGTAGTAGAAACGTATAAGATCCCTTTTTCGAAGCTCCATTTCAGCTTTCAATAGTTTTTCACACGCATTCGCACATTCCTTTCGGGTCCTTCTAATTTGTACCATTCGAGATGCTTATGCACCCTCCCCCTCCCACTCCCCCCTCCCCCTGTCGTATTTATTAGACATTCTGGAGGGAAAGAAATCAGCGCCCCATTGTGTGTGTGTTGGAATTTAATTTAGCACCCGATGCTATCAGGAGGCAGTGGTGTTGAATAACGCTAGCTTTAGTTTTTTTAAATATACAAGATGTTACATAGCCAACTTAGAAAAGTTTAAAAACCCCCCGCATTGTCTTTTCGAAGTTCAATATTTCAAAAACGGGTAGACCGATTTTAATGAAACTTGGCTGAGAACCATCTCGATTAAACTAGCTTTCGATTGAAAAAACTGCATCGAAATCAGTCCATCCGTTTGGGAGCTATGATGCCACAGATAGTTACACAGAGACAGACACACAGATACACATGTCAAACTTATAACACCCCTCTCTTTCGTCGGGGTTTAAAAAATACCCGTAAAGCCGAAAGGGGGTTAAATGGTCCATTATAAAGAGTCCATTTGCATTATTTGAATCAGTGTATGAAAAAAATATATATACAATATGCAAACCCTAAAGCTAAATTTTTACGGGGTATTTTGTAATTGAAATTGAAATTGAAATTATTTATTTGGCAAGAACATACACAGGTGTTATAAATATATACATGTCAAAAAAAATGTAGGTATGCTCTGCCACAATTTGGCGTGCAAAATCTTAATCTAACTTAAAAGTAACGTCTTATTCATACAATTTATCAAAATATTCATTCAAATTATAAAATGGTCGATTAATCAAGTAGGATTTTAATTTTCTAGTAAAATCATTAATATTATTACATTAACACGTTGTAATATGTATTTCTCCATGTCCGTCCATGGCCTTGGTACTAGAAGGCTGTAATTTGGCATTTATATTACGTTTCCGTATTCTGTTCATAGGAATACTGTTGTTAGGTACTGTGTGTATACAAACTTTATTTACATAATAAAAGCAATTTACAATGACATTAAATCTAAGCTGAAACTAAATAAACTAAAACTTAAAACTAAACTGCCCCCGTGGCATGGTGCCCGAAAGCCTGGCAGCGTTGCCTCGCTGAATAGCGATGGTGAAATTGTAATATTTGGAAATGTGGAAAAAATCATGGTAAATAGTTGACCATTACCATTACCATACGGCTTGCCGTAGCATCATGCTGAGGGTGACCCTTTTAGTTCTATTCGGCACATATTTTTAATCGTTAGTTTCTAAGCTGTCTTTGTTAGTTAATAGTGTTTGCATTGTCTGGTTATTGTTAATTATTGATTTGTTTTTAACTGTATGTGTATGTGTCGAATTAGTTTCTAATAAATATATGTTTCTTTCTTTCTTTCTTTCTTTCTTTCATTAGTTATATAAAATGTATCTTTAAATTTATTATTTGACAGGCGCTTTTTCAGCGCCGATGTAATAATATTCGAAACCCTATCTATTTACAAAACGTGCCTAAGTTAGTACTCGGAAAAATGTACGCCTATATGTCATTAAAACATAGGTATGAGAAACTCATATTTTTTTGTTATTCCGTTTCTAAGAAGTAAAAAAAAAACTTTTCTTGTTCATAATTATGTACTAGCTGTTGCCCGCGACTTATAATAATAGATTTCAGAGGTAAGCCGTAACAGCTTAGGGATTTGACCTAAGGCCGCCAAAGCAGGTTTTAGCCCCGGCTTCTAACCTCTGACTTCGGAATTTATCTTCGAAATTACGTTTGTGATTTTATCACGAGTTTTTCGGTCAAGGAAAACATCGTGAGGAAACCTGCATACTCCTGCGGAGCAATTCAGTAATATGTGTTGTCCCCAGCAGTGGGACGTGAAAAAGGCTGGTGATGATGATGATGATGATGATGATGATGAAGTTGCGGGCAACTACCAGTATATTACATTAGCATATTGACAGGGAATTGCAATTTAAAGCTTCTTCGAACCCATTACTGATCGAACAAGCAAACGCAATCAGAATATCTTTCGCTATCAGAATCAGTTGTATTGCCGCTGATAAGCTTGTTCTCACTGGAAGCGATAACAGGAGATTACTGGCTGCACTTGCAAAGGTTGCCTTGGAGGTTTGAAAGGAGCGGAGGAGGCATTAGTTTTTAAAGCGTCTTAAAAATCAATGATTTCGCAGGCAGGTATTCGTATGATAATTACGAATTTTGTTCTCGAGTCTTTGATAGCTTTTGCCTAGTTTAGGTCAATTGTTGTTGATTGTGTCATGTTTTTAGGGTTCCGTACCTCAAAAGGTAAAAACGGGACCCTTATAGGATCACTTTGTTGTCCGTCTGTCTGTCTGTCTGTCAAGACCCTTTTTCTCTGGAACGCGTGGAGGTAGCATGCTGAAATTAATATCAAATACTCAAGCTTGCGGTCCCTTGAAGCTGTGAAAAAATCGACATTCTAAGTCATCGCAATCAAAAGATACATTCAATAAAAAGATGGTTTCCATACAATCGCCGTACTGAGAAAACCTAAAGGGTACTTCCAGTTGTCCTAGAAACTTGAAATTTGGTGTGAAGGTAGCTCTTATAGCGCAACCACTCCAGAAAGTCTCAAAATCTTAAATTTTCATGTCTGTCTGTAGATTTCGCAGACCTATATAAGTTGACCCCACACTGCGCACAGGAACAGAGCTCTGCTAACACTGGTCTTCTTAAAACACTGGGGAAAAGCGTTAAAATCTTTCTACGGAACCCTCGTGCGCGAGTCCGACTCGCACTTGGCCGGTTTTTTTTTTAAGTGGACTACAGAATTTGAGCTAAAGTGGGCAAGTGACTGTTATTTTACTGTATTGCTATCGCTCAGGATGATTTTGCTTTACTCATTTTGCTGTTACGTAAGCAGAATACTCTCCGCTCATTTCATTCCTCCGTTATTGTATCTTAAAGCGCATCACTGCTTTATCTTTTTACTATATCTTTTAAAGTTTATCATTTCAATGATTTCAGATATTATCGTCCGGTATCGGAATTAGCGTGTGCTGTTTATATCGTACTAGCTTATGCCCCGCGGCTTTGCCCCTGTGAAATATTTCAAAATGGGCTAGTTCCCTATCCCGTGGGAATTTCTAAAAATCCCTTCTTAGTGCACCTCTAGGATACTCAAGGTATACGTTTGCTAAATTTCAAGTATCTAGTGGTTTAGGCTGTACGTTGACTGCAGTCAGTCAGTCAGTCAGTCAGTCAGTCACGGTACTGTTTTATAGGTATAGAGAAGCAATTGTCTTTTTTCATTAAAAAAACAGATGTAAGGACTGTTTTATACTAAACCTCTTCATTTTTTAAAAACTTTTAACTTAATGTCATTCCTAGTTCTTAGCAACTGTTGTGTTGACTATTAATATATAGTAGTTTATGCAACAGCTACATAATGAGGGTCCTTCCACTCGTGTGATCCTATTATTAAGGCCTAATTATGTGGAGTTGCATACATTACTTTACACACATATTACAAGTACTCTAAGATGGGTTCAGAAGCCGAAGGCATATATCATACCCATACCAGTCACGAATTTGACTGTTTTTTTTAATCATAGACAAACATACCGAGTTGACGTTTCGTAAACTGTTTTTTTTTTTATACATGTCGGACTGAACTCGACTTATATACGTGAGTGATCCGTTTTATTTCACTATGATTGCAAATTACGTTGGTCGTCAAATTCGAAAAATTGAATTCGATATCGAAAAGTCATTACGACATCGAATTCGATGTGCGCTAACCTAACCTTCAACGTCAACTATTAGGCATTTGGGTGTCGAGGATTGGAACTTTTAACTTAATGGTTTTTATTTATTTTTGTAGTGGGAGAGCGATACCGTAGCTATTTGCTATACGAATGGGCCGGCTCGTCCGGGGAAGTACCACCCTCTCGCAGAAAATCGGCGTGAAGCAACAGCACCCCTGTTACATTTCGTTCGGTCAGCGACTCGAGCACGACTTTTCGAATCCTGCGTAACGTTACGGTTATCATATCGAGATCGAGAAACCTCAACTAAAGTTTAGTTCCAAATACGCTCACGGGTGGGCGCTGTTCCAATCGTCATACAAACTCGATAACGTTTACTATTCCATTTTACGTGACGCAGGTTTCGAATATTCGTACTCGGACATCAGAAGTGTGTAATGTCTTTATCTTTAATTAAATAAACTTCAGTGGCAAGACCTCCCGTGCTTCGGTTAATTATAAATAACTATAATTGGTCGCAGAAGATTTGTTTTATGCAAATGGCGGCCATATTAGCATAGCCGTCCATGCCACTAGTGAGGTGCAACGGTTCTTATGATTTATCGACAATCGATAAAATATTAAAATGTCAGTTTGTTTGTAATTATTATGATTTGTTGTCACGTGTTGTTCAAAAACATTGATAGTTAAATTGGTTAGATTTTATGTATGAAATACCTATTCGTTGCGTGTGTGATTGAAATAAATTGTGGAATTTGCACATCCAAGACATTAAGGGTATTCGATGGCATCGTAATAAGGTAATTTATTGTATCATATTTGAATAACACATGATGACTGTTTTTCTTATAAAGAAAACAGTAATCACAACATACCGCTAATACACACAGTATCGAACCAAAAAACTCTTTAAAATCACACGAAAAGTCACACCGACGAAGTGAGACCGTACTCCTTATTTAAATGCGATTAAAAACTGATTGCTACACTCAGAGATGGCAATTAATTAACATCGTAAACCCGTTTCATATATAAATAAATATCATGGGACAATTGACACCAATTCACCTAGTCCCAAACTAGGCAAAGCCTGTACTATGGGTACTAGACAACAGATAAACATACTTACACACATATTAAACATCCAAGACCCGAGAAAAAACATTCGTATTCATCATACAAACATTTGACCCGACTGGGAATCGAACCCGAGACCTCAAGCTTCGTATCAGGGTCTCTAACCACTAGGTTATTCGGTGAAATATATATTTATTTGTTGTTAAGTTATGTTAAATGTTATGTTAAAAATTACGAATATACACACTTAATATATTAAAAGACGTTTCAGAGTGTGGCATATATCATCTCGCAGATATAGTGTTCATTAATACTTAAGTACGCCATAAATCCGTTTGTTGTACTATGTGACGAAAATATATGTCGTCCTTTACGACGTTCTTCTGACCTTATACCGAGAACACTAAAATAATAAATCTCGTCTTTATATCGTAATCATAACATGTTAACTAATATCGTAAAGTTCAAAGTGTGTTTGTTAGTTGTTATACATGTCGGGGGTGTTCGTGGGTGGCGGAGATTGCTTTCCATCAGCTGATTCGCCTGCTCGTTTTCCCGTTATTAAACAGGAAGAGACGAAATTAAAAGGAAATTAATTGAAAAATTGAAAATGTATCGGAGATTTTTTTATCGAAAGTACTTCCCAAGGATAGTAAAATAAATAAATATCGTGGGACAACTGACACCAATTGACCTAGTCCAAAGCTAGGCAAAGTCTGTATTAGGGTACTAGACAACGGATAAACATACAAAAAACAAGATCACTCATGTATATAAGTCGAATTCAATCTGACATGTATCAGACTAATTCGTAATTCTTCCTCTGAGAACGCCCAATTCAGCGGCATACTAAATATGGGATACTTTTCATCACGACCAATGCCTTCCCGTGGAATAAGGCTAGAAAATACGCAAAGCCGCGTATAAAATGCTATATCTCCTAATACGCCATCTTTTCTCTATGTGTTTAATCTTCTAGACATACATCATGTGTGATGGATCACAATATTATATTAACAAAAGTGACACGTTGCGAGAGTTTCGTTTGTCTGTTTTGTGTTATTGTTTTTCGTATTAAGTTTTCTTGACATACAAGTGGACAGTTTTAATTAAACTATGTGATTTAATGTCTATCTTTGATTTGGCTGGATGTAGTAAATTACCTATAATTAAAGCGTGTCGTATGATTAGAAAAGTCGGCTACATGTTTATATATCCTGCATAATGCCCTGTAATATATTTTGGTTTCATTTTGCTATAACTTTTGGTATTATGTAGCAGAGATTCCTCTTTAATTATGGAAGTAGATTAATATATTACAAGTTCTTACGCGTAGAAAAAGAAGTCTTGTCTTTCTCCAAATTCCCGTCTATCAATATCGTCTATTCATTAAAATTCGTTCAGTGGTTTTATGAGAAATTGTAAGTAACAAGCAAATGCACTTTCGCATTTATAATATCCGAATTACCGACTTATGTATATGGAATTCGTATTTGTCAATATAGGTATGTATGTCTCCCTACATGATGGAAAATTCCATTTTGACTTACATAAATTCTTTAGCTCAATTTTATACGTCACGAATGAGAGACGAGAATACGAGGAAAAGGATATTTTAATTTATCTTCTTAAATATGTGACTCCTGACTTTTATGTGCAAAACTTTTTCATTGAAATCGTCAATTGATGATTTGATGAATCACTGACCACAACAATTAGAATTATGAATTGTTCAAAGAATACAATAAAATACAAAATTGTTTATTAGATACCACTTAACAAACAAAACCGAAAAAGGTTCACAGAACATCACTGGTACACCTGGTGACCTTTAACGCTACAGAGCGATCTCTACCTTGCAACTGTAATATACTAATACAATTATTGATGAAAGAAAAAATAGAG
Source organism: Clepsis dumicolana (assembly GCA_963691665.1). NCBI lineage: Eukaryota > Metazoa > Arthropoda > Insecta > Lepidoptera > Tortricidae > Clepsis > Clepsis dumicolana. The sequence goes on along the minus strand of OY829528.1, from coordinate 7,713,104 downwards.
GCATATATTTTCCTTTCAACCAATTCTAGGTCAATGTTAAAGATAAATAAATTTTCGGAAAAGTTCTATATTAAGAAAAAAGTATCGTTAGTTTAAAAAAAAACTCATAACGCTACCACAAAGCTCAAAGTAGTTACGTGGCTTTCTTAATAACAACGGCGCAGCAGTTGATGTATCATCAAACAACGGTATGACAATGACTCTGTCAGCCTTATAAATTCACATAGCCGAATAAAAATCGAGATTCGTCATCGCAAAAAACGAATGATAAATGATGATTGCTCCTGTGAATCATTGCGTCTCTCATTAAAGCGAAAAACTTTGTTTTTGCCACTCAAAGAATTAAGTGGTTTTTGCGTAAATTTTCTCGAAGAAGTAATTTGGGCGCAAATAAAGGAGTAATTTGGTTTTAAGGTGACGCTCTAATTGGTCTTTATTTGTTGTTTTAAATCTTGCCTTTGGTTAATTAAGACGGAGTGGCTTCTGAGTTTTTCAACGTTTTCAAGTGCCAATGGAACTTTGAGAACTTCCGCGGTTTCTGCTTAAATTTATTTTCATTTCTTTGTAATTGTAGAAAAAGAAACGAGGTATTTTGTGGTAACTATGTTAATTGCGTTAAAAGTAACGGCCATGGTTGAACTTTTTCACAATAAATGTCTTGATTATTTCTTTGCCGTTAGAAGAAGATGCGCTTATGCGTTACAAATACAATGTAATTTATCTTAGGCATGTATATTAGTTTCACGTTTTATTTTATGTTTTTTGATTTTATGGTTAGGAGTTTATCGATTTGTATGAGAACCGAGCGCGACCTCGATTGACAGCTCCAACTTTTGTGGTGGTGTTTGAACAGTTAATTGTTGAACCACAAGGGATTTTGTTGTTAAAACCTCACGGCGCACGCGGAAAGCGTTCGAGAGCTAGAACGCATCGCTCAGCCATTCTTTTCGGCACGCGAGGTACATACATACATTTCATACACTCTTGCCTTCTATCCCTATTTGCTTCTGTGATCGGGACCTACAAGAAACATTAATGTACTACAATTTTATTTATTTATTTCAGCAAAATTACAAGTTAGACTTACAGTTACAAAACCAAAACGCCTAACTCATTAGACACATGCCAAAAACATCATAAATTTACTTAAAAGTGTTCCCCAACCATCGGCGGACACATCAGCATCTCGGATCTCGGATAGAAACTCATTCAATAGTGCTATCGCCCTCGCCGTCGGACAGTTCCTGAGGGTCGAGCACGACTTTACGAATGCTGCTTAACGTTACGGTTATCGTATCGAGATCGAGAAACCTCATACTAAATTTTAGTTCCAAATACGCTCACGGGCAGGCGCTGTTCCAAACGTCATATAAACTCGACAACGTTTACTATTCGATTTTAGGTTACGCAGCATTCGTAAAGTCGTGCTCGACCCTCTGGCTCTGCGAGTCCTGAGCCCGACCAGCGCCGCGAACAAGCGATGGCGGCGGGACGTACCGCAGCGGGACGAATAGCGTCTTTGCTGTAGTGCCAAAGGATTGTTCACCTTATGTCCTGTAATGGTAGCAGTTATGGAGTAATAATAATAATGTAATAATAAATCATTTAATTCAGATAATTCAATCCATAATTTTGTTAGTAACAAGGTTGACTTATAAAAGTATGTTAGTTAATCATAATCTTACTAAGTATTATAAGCACTAAGTGTAAATAAAGCCCTACTTTAATCGGTCCACTGACTCCCACCTCTCACGTGCAGACTCACGAACCGGCCGAGGGCAGGACAGTCGAATCTTGCCATTAACGTCGTCAGGATGCCGTTGCCATGTAATGACTGCTTCTGCATTCATGTGCTATTTTTTGAATACCCCTCCCTCCTTTCGTCTATCCCTTTACGTCCTTAAAGGCCGACAACGGACTAGTGACACTTGGGGCTGCTGGTTCTCATGGGTGGCGGTGATCGCTTACCGTCAGGTAACCCGCTTGCTCGTTTGCCTCCCTCTTTCAATAAAATATAAATAATTGCTATTATAAAGCATATCGATGTTTTGAACTTGAAGTCCCATCACTATTTCACACTTGGGTTTTTATCGCACATAACTTCTTTGTCACTTAACAACACACATAAAATGGAGCGATTTATGCTGACCTTAAAATTGTTTGTTAATTAGTTAAATTTATTTAAGGAATTCGAAAATAACTTGATATCTGCATTAGTTTTTGAGTTCGTAGATCTTTATTGTGTTGAGCAGAGGCCTAAGTGCCGTACGAAATTAATGGTACAGAGACCTCTTTATAGTAATACTAGCTAAAGCGGTCTTATCAAAGGAACGCGACATTGTATGGAAATTAACAGTCCTCTTGGTTTCATCGTCCTTGGTTTCCCTAACTACACGAAAAATAACTAGATAAGCTTATCAGTAATTTTATTGTACATGTAGGTATTGGGCTATAGTTCCCACGCGGGCCCAGTGCGGATTGGGAACTTCACACACGTCATTGAATTGCTCCGCAGGAGTGTGGAAGTTTCCTCCCCATGTTTTCCTTCACCGAAAAGCTCATGATAAATTACAAATGTAATTTCGCACATAAATTTCTAAAAACTCAGAGCTCTCATTCTGAGAGGCCTTTGCCCAGCAGTGGGATGATGATGATGACTGTGATGATAGGTATGAATATTTCTCATGAAACTGAAACCCAGTTTTATTCGACAAAATAGACCATAAATTTGACTGGTTTTTGTATACTTCTTTAGGTCCAGTAGCCAACCTTTTTTCGAATTTACTCAGCATTACAATGTCCTACGTTCAGTTTCTACGGCAATCGAAATTAAACCGTATGCCATACAAAATAGGGTTAAATTTTGGTTGACTGGAAATGCTACAGTGAACTTGGTTATATAATATCCGGTGTGTCTAGACGGCAAGGACACGGCTATAAACCCGAGGAATACCATAATGCGTCTACATCACGCGTGGGAAAGGCATCCTCAGAGTACTAAACATACCCCTTTTCGTTCACATTTATTTCACTTTGATTCAATATGATATGAAATGTGATTTTATTACCTATTTGAATAAAACTGTTTTAACCCCCCATCCAATAAAAAAAGAAAACCGACGAATTGAGAACCTCCTCCTTTTTTTGAAGTCGGTTAAAAAGAGGGATTTTATCAGTTTGACCTGTGTATCTGTCTGTGGCATCATAGTTCCCAAACGGGTGGCTTTCGATGCAGTCTTTTTTTATTACGTAAAATCATGAAATTTGGCAAGAAGCACGGTCTCACAACATAAGTCAAGGAAAACATCCGGAAAACCATAGTTAGGGAACCCTCGGTGCGCGAGTCTGACTCGCACTTGGCCGGATTTCTCAATAATGAATGATTGAATCTCGATCAAGCAAAGTCGCAGGTACATCTCGTACCTACTAATAAAAAAAACATAATATAGAAAGCGCTTAGTTGACGCAACTTGTGACCGAAGGGCTGGCAGTTTTCTCTCAAAGAATCAGCATCGCTATTCAGCGAGGCAACGCTGCCAGCCTTTTGGGCACTATGCTACAGGGGCCTTATTTAGATTTAATTTAGTTTTAAGTTGTAGTTTATTTAGTTTAAGCTTAGATTTAATGTCATTGTAAATTGCTTTTATTATGTAAATAAAGTTATAATATAGAATACCTAACGTCTAATAGGCGTGTTGTATTGTATCAGACCTGTCTATCAAAACTCTATAACCAATAAACTACTGTTATTGCTACTGTTAATGTTACTGCTATAAATTCGTGAACTAAAACCTTTTTAATTAGCACCACCTGCTTTAATATATTCTTACCTTTATTCCATTATGGTTGCCTGGTAGAGATCGCTCTGTAGCGATAAGGCCGCCCATTGCTACCTTGTATTTTCTTTGTGCCTTATTTCTTGTTTTGACTGTTATGTGGTGTTCAATAAAGAGTTATTGTATTGTATTGTATTGTTATTTAATACATACAGATATGGGTCATCGACCCAACATTTAACAGCAGTCATAAAGATTAGTCGTAAAATCAATTGGTGTCTTATGTGACGTTATTTGTCGTCATTTAGTCATAGAAGGAAAACGTTTTATGAATATGCTCATAGCTTTATGCACGTGACGCGATCTGAAAATCGTGCCGTTAAATTGACTTGACACTTAAAACTATTATTTAGTATAGCCTGATGGTTTGACCTATCGCCTCTCAAGCAGAGGGGTCGTGGGTTCAAACCCCGGCTCGCGCCTCTGAGTTTCTCGGAATTTATGTGCGAAATTACATTTGTAATTTATCATGAGCTTTTCGGTGAAGGAAAAACATCGTGAGGAAACCTGCACACTCCTGCGAAGCTATTCAGTGGTGTGTGTGAAGTTCCCAATCCGCACTGGGCCCGCGTGGGAACTATATAGCCCAAGCCCTCTCATTCTGAAAGGAGGCCTGTGCCCAGCAGTGGGTCGTAGATCGGCTGCTGATGATGATGATGATGAATGAAAATAGAAAGAAAGAAGACATTTATTCACTTTTACAAGAAGACATACAAATATCCAAGAAAATACACACAATATCACATATTTCCCGTAAAAAAAAATTGATCGAATTATTTCGTCATTTCTACCCGACTGCCGAAGGAGGGTTATGTTTATCGAACGTATGTACCTATGTACGTATGTCTAATTCTTTGGCACGCTCTGCAGCCTAAACCGTTGAAATGAGGTACCATTCGATTTGTCTCAGCTGTGGGAGTGACATAGAATATAATATTGTTTCCCGGAATTGCAGTCGGGTTTTCTGTTTTTCATTTTAAGTTGGTTATAATGTCCCACTGCTGGGCAAATGCTTCTCCTCTGGTCTTCCACAACTCCCTATCCTCAGCCAAGTTCAAAAGGAAACACCCAATCCCTCATACACCTACATATATATTTGAATTCTTTCCTTCCAGCCCGATATTATAGTTCTGTGGCTATTTTGGTTTAATCTGGTTTGCGCCTGGAATGACGCTGGAATGATAATGGAATGCGGATTTTTTTGACTGACTTTTGACTTTTGTGTTAGCATTGTTCTATTTTATGTAACTGTGTAGTATTTAGGTATAGCTTTGGTTCTGTCTTAAAGTAATAATCGATTTATTACATCTTGTGCGTTTGTAAATAATAAATAAAATAAATAATATGACGAATGTTTCAGATAGCAACGTATAATTCTGCTTCAGACTTACGGTACATTCACATAATTAGCCGCAGGGTAACGATTTCTAGAAAATGATTGCCGTTCTGTTGGTTTTGCTACTAAAGCTAATAATTTTATAGTATTTCGCCACAGTAAATAACATTCGAGCAAGGCGTATAATCACATAAATTAATTAATCTGGGTTTTGTACCAGTGTAATATTAATTTACGAAAGAAATCATATCTTTCGCTGCCTATTGCTTTACTATTTGTTAAGAGTCTTTTTACTTTGCAATTTTTTTCTAACCTGCTAAAACTACCCAAATTCTGTGCCCATTTGCTTTTAGCTTAATAAAATCTCCCTTTTCGCCAAAGAAGTTTATTGGAACGCGAAACAGAAATGCTCTCCACTGTGCGGAGCCAATCAACTTTTTGTCATTCGTTTGTGACATTGTAAAACAAGACCGAGGGTTGTCGAGCCCTGTCGATTAGTTGAGACCGGTCAATTCTGGCCAATCACGACAAGCGGTGGCCGCTTGACAGCCGTGGCCAGGGGAGCTCAAACTTTTCAATCTGGTGTTGACTATTTTGTTTTAGGTTGGAACTTTTGATGTTTCGATTACGAAGTTGTTTCGTGAGTGTTGGATAATTGACTGTTCGAGGTTATTGCGGTTAGCTGACCGTAGGTAGCGAGGAAGTGAGGAATGGGAAGCAAAATTTTGTTTTTAATGCATCTCGAATATTTTTTTATGACAAAACTATCCATTTTATCGATTTGAATACACGCAGAAAATATAACTTTTTGCTTCATAATTATGATAATGTAAGTTTCAATTGGTCTTTACCTAGCTTAGGGCATATGTATATGGCAGGAAATCACCATCATCCTCAAAGGCATTGTCAGAAATAAATTTGTTCGTTAGTCAATTCTGTTTTAAACCATATTATGTACCTAATCAAAATCGTAGCGGACAGAATCAACATTAGTTATATAGAGCGGTCATTGGCGACAAAATCATAATCCACGACTTTGTACCGCTTCGGTACTAAGTCATTCAGTACGGTATATTTTGCTATTCGAAGGTAGGTGGCGACACTGACACTTGAAATTAAATATTTTATATAAGCAAATTCGCAATGACCGCTCTATACATACTAATGTTGAATCTCTGAGTTATTCGAAAAAAAAAAAAAAACTTTGGGAACCCCAATACTTAAGAGGGTCCAATTGACGCAACGAGCATTCTGAAATGTACATCAGCGGGCGACAATGTCCATTTGGCCGGCATGTAAGTGGCACTCGACTTTATCGCTCGACATATTATCGAGTGGTTGGCGGATGGACACGGATTAGCGTAGGTGATTTTGTTTTTTATTTTGATTCGATGAAGTTGTGAAATGCTATTGAGTATTATTTAGAGAAGTATATTTGGTAGCAATGTATCAAAGTCTTGTGTTGTGATCTTTTATTATCACTGTAATTTGGATCAAATGAAGGTTTTCTCTTTAAATTTACATTTTTCATACAAGCTTTTTTACCGACTGTAGATTTTGTCGTCTGTACTTATATTGACAGCCGACTTACATGTTCACACAAGATTTCAAGTCAATCTGATCGCTGGGAATGGGTCAAATTTAACTAGCAAAATTCGACTCTAACATTACATACATAAGAATACATGCATACATAGCAAGTTAAATAAAAGCTTTTGTCGACACACATATCATAAGTCTACTACTATGCGCTTAGAAACCGTAGGTAATGACCATCATTACGAAAATCAATTTTCGTCTGTTTCAAAGACCAATACAATTTTAAAATGGGCCTCAATTAAAAAAGACCGGCCAAGTGCGAGTCGGACTCGCGCACGAGGGTTCCGTCGAAAGATTTTAACGCTTTTTTACCCTAGAAGTCCAGTGTTAGCAGAGCCCTGCTCTTAAGCAAAATGTACGCAGTGTGGGGTCAACTTATATTGGTCTGCGAAATCTACAGACAGACATAAAAAATTAAGATTTTGAGACTTTTCTGAGTGGTTGTGATATAAGAGCTACCTTCACACCAAATTTCAAGTTTCTAGGACATCTGGAAGTACCCTTTAGGTTTTTGGAAATCGACAATTTGTATGGAAATCGATTTTTCGACTGTATCTTTTGATTGCGTTGACTTAGAAGGTAGATTTTTTCACGGCTTCAAGGGACCGCAGGCTTGAGTATTTGATATTAATTTCAGCATGCTACCTCCACGCGTTCCAGAGAAAAAAGATTTTGACAGATAGACAGACGGACAACAAAGTGATCCTATAAGGGTTCCGTTTTTTCCTTTTAAGGTACGGAACCCTAAAAAATAATTACGAAATGTCAGCTCGATATGTTTGTCTATGATTTAAAAAAAAGAACAGCTAAATTCGTGACAGGTTTTTTATGCCTTCGGCTTCTGAACCCATCTTAGCGTACTTAAAAAATCGCAGTTTAGACGAAGCGGTTATTATCTGGTTAAAACAAAACTGAATTACTAAAACAAAATAATAGAAGTTTGGGAGGACTCCAATAGAGAGATCTCTCTCCGGGCAGATACTAGCCTGGGGAACGAAGTCCGAAGTGTGCTCCTAGAGGAAGGACTAAGGATTAGTAAGAAACATGACGGGCTATACTAGACTTACCTACGTAAGTGATCCGTTTATTTCACTATAATATCTAATCTGTAGATAACTAATAAAAATTACAGAAAGCTTTTAAGTATAGATAATAATAGTAGGTACAATGCGTAGCTTAGAGCTTATACGCAAGTTAACAAGTTAAAGTAACTTAACTCCAACTTACCAACTTGTCGGGACCAATCAGTTGTCCCCTCCAGTATTAAGTTTAGGGTCCCGTGATTGGACGCGAAGGTGCCAAAATGCATTAAGAATTTGCTTAGAAAGGGATGCAAACTTATTAGTTAATCACTCTTCTGTGCATTTATAAATGTGTGCTTTCTTTAGAGCATCTAAAAAAATACGTTTAGCGTAAGTGTCAAATAGTCTGCGAATAGTTTGTTGTCGATACGTGCCACTAGTGGCGCTGCAAGTGTGCCCATATAATTCAACATATAATATAGTTTTTTTGGCCGTTGGTTGTTACACTGTGTAATCGAAAAGCACAAAATACGTCTCGATCGCGTTTGCGTTAAGGTGTCAAATGCCTAGTATGAGAATTGTTAAACGCGAACGCGATCGAGACGTATTTCTTGGCCTGGTCTGCGATTACACTAGGTGCTCTGGTATGTATTTGATCTTGCATATTAACTTGTACACATTCAGTTCTCCCACCGTTTACCAGTTTTTTTTTAAGTCGACGAACTATGATAACCATTGAACAAAGAATCCTAATAACCCCAAATTTGCTGGCTGAGCCAACACTGATGAGGTCAAACCTCATCAAAACGGGGCCAGCCTTTAACAAAGTTGGCAAATTTACGACTCTTCCGAGTCGCCAGATAAATTGGATTATTGTCTCGATGTCTAATGTTTCTGTGAGAAATCGGTTTAAGTTACAAGAGCGACGAGTATTTAATTGATTCAATACAATACAATAACTCTTTATTGAACACCACATAATAAATAAAAAAGAAAATTGTACAAAGAAAATGCAAGATAGCAATGGGCGGCCTTATCGCTACATAGCGATCTCTACCTGTTTACTGCTGAGCTCACAACCGAGATCAAAAAGAAAAAATAAAACAATATTTATTTCCGTAATCATAGCCTACAATAACAGTTAACGTTGGAACTTTCTAGTAAGTAAGCAATACCTGTGTAAGGAAATCCCGCTTTTCCATAATTATTTAGTCACTATGAAATACTTACAAAAGGGAAATTTCTCCAATACAGACTCATTGGATATATTTAGACTTAAGGTCTTAACACATGCAAGAATTGCGAACGTGTGTGAGTATAATTACGATATAGCCAATCATATTACAGTTAATACAGTAGGTACTAATTGTATTATTTATTCGCCTTCACTATTTGTAATTATAAACACTCTCTTTGTCGGTCCCTTAATTAACCAGTCCTCTTTACCGCTCAAGGATTGTCTGGTAGAGATCCCTTATAGGGATAAATCCGCCTTTGTACTTGTATCTCGGTGTTTGTAACTTGTCTTTGTTTCTGTATTTTCTGTACAATAAAACATTTACTTGCTTACTTAATTCGAGGGTCATAAGTAGAATTTCTTGTGACTTGGGCCCCGTCGCAAAGGATTTTGATACGATGCCGAAAGGCAATCTTTATAGGATTCTGCCATTTCCCTAAGTGAAGCAGCAATTTTATCACGTGCTCGACTGTATTTTGCAAATTTTAATGTTCGATTTATTACGAGAACTAACTTTTACCTGCGGTCTCGCTCGGTGTGAACCATGAGTATTTCATAGAAGCAAGCAAGCGAACATGTAAGCTTGCAAGCAAGCATGCTAATAAGCCAGTAAGCACCATGCAAGCAACCTTGTGCGAGGTCCGTTCGGATGGCCACCACCATCTTACTAGCTAATCCTGCCGCTAAGCAGCAGTGCTTGCACTGTTGTGTTGCAGTATGGAAAGTAAGATAGCCGAGAAAATTACAGACACAAGAGGCATTTTATCTTAGCCTTCTAGGTTGGCAACACGTCTATGAGCACTCGTCCGCGGTGTCTATTGGCAGAGGTGATCACTTGGCATCAGGTGACCCACTTGCTCGTTGCTTGCTCTGTTGTGTTCCGGTGTGGTGAGCCAAGGAAATCACAGTCACAAGAAGCATTTCATCTTAGCCCTCTAGGATGGCAACGCATCTGAAAAACCCCCCGCGGTTGCTGGTGTCTACGCGCAGTGGTGATCACTTACCATCACGTGACCCACTTGCTCGTTTGCCTACCTTATCGTATAAAAAATCAACCTGTTTTTTTTTGTTTAATGTATATTTATCTTATAGTTATGTGCCATCGTTCTATAGACATTAGTAGGTTGTTTATGTCACTATACGTGTTGAAGTTTTGCAATGACAACAATCTAGGTAACTGAAAGCATGAGTGTCACAAACAATACATACAGTGGAACGTAGAACCTCTTCATTTTTTGAAGTCGGTTAAAAATAACATACTTAAATGTAATTATTCTACAAAATACTTTTTTAAATTCAAAAATTATTTAGTCCTTAATTATGTATGCGAAGGGCAGGATAACTGACCCTTTCGCGGGTTAGTAGAATACTTCGTTTAGAGACAAAACCTAATTTTCTATTCAAGGTTTATTTAAGATGGATGGGAAAGGGTTTTACAATAATATACCTACTTACGTCCGACTTGAATAAGAATGAAATTCGTTTCATGCGTCTTTTTATCATTTAGAGGAAAAAGTTCAATATTTTAATGAAACCATTTCGATTAAACTAACTTTGCATCGAAATGGGTCCATCCGTTTGGGGGCTATGATGCTACAGGCAGATACACAGATACACAGGTCAAACTTAAACACCCCTCATTTTCGTCAGGTGTTAAAAACAAGCAATGCTCCGCCCATGAACATCCACAATGTCCGAGGATTTGCCGGCGCATTGCCAGCCAGGGACATTTTGTCTTGCGGCACTCTCACTAATCGAAATAAAAATAAACATTTAAGATACAGCTAAGTCAATGTTGCGAAAGAGGCTGATACTACCCCGGCCGTTTCCAACCACACACATCGCCAGCCTTTTTTACGTCCCTCTGCTGGGCACAGACCTCCTCTCAGAATAAGAGGGCTTGGGCTATAGTTCCCACGCGGGCCCAGTGCTGATTGGGAACTCCACACGCACGCACCATCGATTTGCTTCGCGGGACTGTGCTGGTTTCGTCATGATGTTTTCTTTCATCGGAAAACTGGTGTTAAATTACTAATGCAAGAAGCAAGCCGGGGTTCGAACCCACGATCCTCTGCTTGAGAGGGCATAAGTCTACCCACTATATAGGCTACTACCGCTTTCCTCCCACTAATCACCAATTTGTTATCATTGGTAATTTTCTATATGTTTTTTCCTAAATAATCACCCCATACCAACGGATGTTCTAACCACACCTAAAGCCATCGGTAATCCATTTACTCACCTTCGCATGTAGCTGTCAAATTTACATGCAAACATGGCCGCCTGTCACTTTGACACGTGACAGGGGTGACAATGCAATAAAAGGGAGACAAATGTCATTAAATGGAATGATTTCGATACGTCTGTCCCCATGGGGATTTGGGGCGTGGTTGCTGCGAATTGAGTTAATTGCTTGATTAATTAAGCATGTGCTCTTAATTAGACCGTGGTGTTCAGAAAATTTGAACCACATGATTATGTAAGTACCTCTACTTTTAGGTAAGCAGTGTGTGAAAGGTTGAGACATTTGAAAAAAAAATTGTATGAAGTTTCTCGATTTCGACACGATAACGTTACGTTACGCAGGATTCGAATTTTAAATAAATAAAAAAAAAACGTTTTCGTTTTTTTTCTGTGTTTTTTGAGTGGGTTTTGAAAACGCAGATTAAAAATTTTTTTTTTTTTTCATTTCCAATCCTATTCTATGTCATTTTTTAGTTAATGTACAGTCCGAGCATTTACTTTGCGCTTTAGTTTTTTGCTTAAGTGTAAGCTTAAGTGTAAATTATATAAATAAAAATGAAAAAACACAAAACGAAAATAAGTACTGTTACATATTCTCAACCCAAATATAGGAAACTGGAAAAACTGGAAACATGTAATAATAGCGCGGGAGCGACAAATATTTAACATACGCAGAAACTCCTACAATAAACGACACAATATACAACCTTATCTAAATAGACCGTAACGCGGCCGCCGTTTAGTGCGTGTGCGTCAAGCTAGCGGACCCGGTAAATAAAAAAGACGAAGTTCTATGATCTAATCTGTATGTATGACATGTATGTATGTACGAAAATGTGTAAATCTTTGTTGTACAGTCGCTGAATCTGAACGTTTAGCAAGTTGATACATTACGTAAATTTGCAGTATTATACGAAATTTCACACTTAATATTTTTAGTGAAATAAACGGATCACTCACGTATGTCAGTCGAGTATAGCTCGACATGTTTCGGACTAATCCGTAGTCCTTCCTCTGGGAGCACACGCCACGCCGACGTCACGTCACGTGACGTCATAATATTTTTATTTATCAGTCGTGTAGTCAGTTTAGGATTAATAATTGAATACTTACTTGAGATAAAAAAAAAACTATCAGAAATACTTAGAATAAATATTGCACGCCACATTGCTACAGCAGCCGGAATTTTCATTTTTATATTAAATAGTCAATCGTGTTCCATCCACTGCGGGATAAAGACATCTCCTTCAGTCTTTCACAAGTTCCAGATAGGAGCAATGTATTTGCACATTAGAATTAGTCATTCCGTCATCTCTTTCTTGGTCTGCCGTGTCGTCGCTGACCGTTCGGCCTCCCATTTTAGGTCTCCTTTTGAACATCGAATACACTTATTGTTTTAGAAATAAATGTTATCCTGGAAATTTGACGGGCCATGCCGCCTTAACGCGCATTTTACCAGGCTCGGGAATTTCCCCTCGGATGGGAATTTCCTTGACGTATGGACCGCAGTTTCATTTCCTTCGTCTGTGCACTAATATCGCAGATTAAGATCATGGTTGGGCCCGGGGCATATTTCAGCTTGACATGTGTCTTGTTAGAAATTTGAAATGTTAATGTTGACGCCATCTTATATGCTAAGTGATATGTTAGGACTTGACTATGTAATGAGCTTTGCTTATGTGTTAACGCAGATGTCTTTGATGTGAGCTGAGAAAGTGATCTAATTGAAAGTTTTGCGTATACCCGACTGCAGCTAGGAAACTGCGGCAGATATTGTTGTATCCTTGTGTCTAAATCAGGTCACAATTTTACTGTTTTAGCTGAGTTTTATATAAGTGGGTACCTGCAGTTATTTTTCTTTTTTATATTTTTTTTAATTCACGCGCCAATTATTTCATGTGGGCTCTTAAAAATCCTTTATAAACAACCTAACCTTGTTGTCTGTACGTATATTGTAATATTTGTAATCCAACTTACATATCCATACTAAATTTCAACTCAATGCCATTGACCGTTGAAGTTGTCATTAACCCCCCCGTGGTGGCGATCCTGGCCTCACCAACAGAATTCCACTACCAGATTATTGCGTTGTCACCGAACTTACGTAAGTATGCAAAATTACAGCTAAATCGAACATCGGGAAGTGGGTCCAACTTAACTTGCAAAATTTAACCCGAACATACAACATCATCATTGCCTTAGCAAGACCATGGACTTCGGGTTAGCGCTTGAAAACGTCCGAACCAAAAGTCCACTAATTTGCAAAAAAGACGAATCGAGCGTCATTCAGTCTTAGTGGTTAGACACCCTGACTATGAAGCTTGAGGTCCCGGGTTCGACCCCCGGTCGGGGCAGATGTTTGTATGATGAAGACGGGTGTTTGTCCTCGGGTCTTGGATGTTTAATATGTACATAAATATGTATTTATCTATATAAGTATGTTTATCTGTTGTCTAGTACCCATAGTACATACAGGCTTTGCCTAGTTTGGGACTAGGACAATTGGTGTCAATCGTCCCATGATATTTATTTATTTTATTTAGTTTGGTCGAACGACAGCGCTGACGTATGTCTGACATCGAAAAATGCCGTGATGTACTGGGACACATTTTTCGTGAATTTTGTACTAGACCCGAAGTCAATGCAAATTAGTAAGTCAATGCATACGAACAAACATTGCAAGTTAATTAAAAGATTGTAAAATAGAGTACTTATCACACGCTTGCTCGGAAAAATCATAAAAAATCGAGGTAAATGCATTTCACAGGTCCCGTCATATCGTAACAATGAACGAATGACTCGTCACTTCGGTCTACCATTCAATTAGTTAATTTGATTACGTTCTCGCTAACTCAAACGAATAGACTGAGAATGAGTTGCATTTTCCATTTTTTTGTTCGGATTTCATTAAAAGTTTTCATCTTCATAACACCATTCATTAGAACCTTTTAATCGTAATTATACCTATAGTAACATTGACTAAATTGTCAAAGATGATTTGAACTTCTATAAAGTTTTTTCAATCTCGAAATGTTTTAAGAATGTAGAAAAATTAAACAAAAACAATCAAATGCACGAAGCGATGTTAAGTTATGTAACAAATAAACAAACGGACATAACGCTCTCTTATCTTTGAAACCGGTAAGAAAAATCATTGGAAATTACGTCTTAAAATAATTAAATAACTACACATCTGAAGAGATTTGAAGTTATAGATACAAAATATTCATGTAACTTGTCATTTTTATAATTTTAAAAAAGATGTATGCGAAAATTATATGGATAGTTACATCGTTCCAAACTTTCAAAACGCGATGACTCAAAAAGTTGATGACTAAATGGTTCTTTCCGTGTACCCTCCATCTATTCTAGATGAAACTAGTACGAATAGGTAGATAACTGTTGCTCTTAAAACACTTACAAATATAGGTTACATGTAGCTACGTTGTACGAAGGCGAACTTATCCCCTCAAGGGATCTCTACTAGTCCTTGAAATCCTTAACTAAGTCTAGTACTTGCCCCTAGTGTAATTACTAGTACTATAAGGACTATAGGCCTTAGGCAAGGGACTGAAAACGTAATTAAGTCCTTTTCACATTCCCGGACTTGGTAGTTAAAACCTTTGACAGACCAGCATGGCTTCACCAATTATACCCTTAACTAGCTAGTTCTTGCGGCTTCTCTCCCGTGAAAAGATAAAGCCTTAGATTAGAACAAGGCTGGCCAATAGATTTTCTAGCTGGGCCAAATTTCCTAAACTAACTTTTTGTATTTTTAGCAGACTCCAAAAAAAAGGAGGAGGTTCACAATTCGTCGGAATATTTTTTTACGGTCATCTCGTTCGAAAATATTTTTCCAAACTTCAAACTGAAGCCTAAATAAGTACACAGAAAAACCACAAAAATGAATTCTCGAACTGGGGTTCGAATTCATTCTTGACCAAGCACGACTTGTCGAATCCTGCGTAACGTTACGGTTATCGTATCGAGATCGAGAAACCTCCTAAATAGTTCCAAATACGCTCACGGGCAGGCACTGTGGAACGTCATACAAACCTGACAACGTTTACTATTCGATTTTACAGTTTTTTTTTAGGTACAAATATTTTTTATTAAACACCACAAAAACATTTTTCGAATAACGTAATTGAACTAGCGCGTTACCACGGTTTGGTAGAGATCTGAGGGTTGAGCACGACTTTTCGAATCCTGATTGTCCCATGATATTTATTTTTTATTTATTTATTTATGTTCCATCACTACGCTTTGTCTCATAAACTTTACCTAAATTCCAACCTCTGCCTCAAGAAGGGTTAACGACCGGATGGTCGAAATAACCTGGCTGTTTAACACTGTCTCTGACACGCGCAATCTTAGGGCAGCGGGGGGGGGGGGGGGGGGTTAGGGGGTCGAATGAACCCCCTACTTATCTATGGAAAAATTACCTTCATTTAAATGTGACGGGTGACTTGGTGTTATGACACCAATTGACCTAGTCCCAAACTAGGCAAAGCCTGTACTATGGGTACTAGACAACGGATAAACATACTTATATAGATAAATACATACTTATATACATATTAAACATCCAAGACCCGAGAACAAACATTCGTATTTATCATACAAACATCTGCCCCGACCGGGATTTGAACCTGGGACCTCAAGCTTCATAGTCAGGGTCTCTAACCACTAGGCTATTCGGCTGTCAGCATAAACATAACATTACAATAGGTACAAATATTTTTTATTAAACACCACAAAAACATTTTTCGAATAACGTAATTGAACTAGCGCGTTACCACGGTTTGATAAAGATCTGAGGGTTGAGCACGACTTTTCGAATCCTGATTGTCCCATGATATTTATTTTTTATTTATTTATTTATGTTCCATCACTACGCTTTGTCTCATAAACTTTACCTAAATTCCAACCTCTGCCTCAAGAAGGGTTAACGACCGGATGGTCGAAATAACCTGGCTGTTTAACACTGTCTCTGACACGCGCAATCTTAGGGCAGCGGGGGGGTTAGGGGGTCGAATGAACCCCCTACTTATCTATGGAAAAATTACCTTCATTTAAATGTGACGGGTGAAATGAGAGGTTATTAAAGCGGTACATTTGAGTGGAGTGACGTCTGGGTAAGTGTCTGTGAATGCGAATCTGTTGGCAAGAGTGTAAGAATAAGTTGTTATTTTACCTTCTTTTTTAATCCCCGACGAAAAAGAGGGGTGTTATAAGTTTGACCTGTGTATCTGTGTATCTATCTGTGGCATCATAGCTCCCAAACGGATATACCGATTTCGATGCGGTTTTTTTAATCGAAAGTTAGTTTAATCGAGATGGTTCTTAGCGAAGTTTCATTAAAATCGGTTCACCTGTTTTCGAAATATTGAACTTTGAAATGACAATATCGGGGGTTTTTCAACTTTTCTAAGTTGGTTAGGTTATTAATGTTTACTTATTATTTATTTTTTATTTTATACGACAAGGAAGGCAAACGAGCAAGTGGGTCACCTGATGGTAAGTGATCACCACTGTCCAAAGACACCCGCATCCCGTAACCTCGGGGGGTTTGCAGATGCGTCGCCAACCTAGAGAGCTAAGATGAAATACCACTTGTGCCCGTAGAGGTAGAGGTTTGAATTTTTCACTTTATATCACGTAGTAACGCCAAAACGAAATGCATCCATGTAAAATTAATAATATGGTTTCTGTTCTTTATGTATTAAATGTTCCTGAGTATAGCAATAAGCGGTATGTTTGCAAATTTAGCAGGCATTTGCATACTTAATTTTCTGTTTATGAAACACTTGTAATAATACAGTCAACCTTAAAACGTGGTGTGCCTCACTTTAAAATGCTGTCTCCTAGACTCCCAATAGCCACGCGAAATCGACTCAAAAATAATAGCTACAATTTATTTTTTTCGCATAATTTTATCTCTTCTCAAAATTCGTGTTTTTTTTTTAAATTACCATGGAAAACACGGGCGTCCCAAAATTATTCATTCGCCGCTAATGTGGCAATTTTCCCTCTTATTATGAGTAAGGGTAGCCTGCATTTTTTTTTAAATCCACGCAGAATGCCTGATTGCGTAATCACACTTTTTGGGTTCCGTAGTAAGTTTTTTTTTGTTAGAATTTGGAAACGCCCAAAAATTCTTCTCCATTAATTAAAGTCTGTTTTATTGTAGTCTACGGACCATTTAAACATTCCTATCTTTAACATTGCCAACACTAGCAAATTGCAACAATTCCAACAGCGATTGTAACAATCAGAGTAGGTATCTAAATCAGAGCAGTGAATGAAATTGTTGTAAATTTTATGAACTTGGATTTTCAAGAATATGGGCGTATGTAGGAGGTGTTATTGTCTAATATTACTTGCTGATGGCAGGGTTGAAGTGTCAAATCGGTTATCATTTGGTACTAAACAGGTGACATAGTCAAAGAATTAGCAAGCTGAAGTGTCAGTGGGCCGGCCATTTCTCGCGAAGGACCGACAACCGTTGGGGTAAACGTGTGTGGAGACTGCGACTCGGCAAACATAGTGTAGGACGCCCTTCGGCCAGGTAAGATGATGATCTGCGAAAGACTGCAGGCAGATGCTGAATGCGGCAAGCTGAAGACAGGGCGCTATGTTGCTTTAGGGGAGGCCTATGTCTAGCTGTGAAGATATATAGGCTGATGATGATTTTGATTGTGACTGAACAGTGACAGTATACACGACGAAGCTGAGAGCGACGCTGCATTAGATGAATAACATTACAGGCATTTTTGAATTATGAGAATTTCTCGTGCGAAAGCGAGTGCGTATAATAAAGCTACCAAGCTGTACGGTCTACTAATGTTTGCCAAAAAGCTTTTGCCATACTGATACATTTCCCAAAATGCATTTTTTTTGCAAACTGTAAATATTTCAGGATTTTTATAAAACAAACCTAACCTAACCCATAGGGCCCATGGCCCTGAAATAAATCCTGAAATACAGTTTCTGAAAAAAAAAGCATTTTGGGAAAGAATCAGTTTTCCAAACGTTCTTTTGGCCAAAGGATACCAAGCTATACTTATATATATATATGCGTATAACGTGTGGTGTGTATGGATGGTGATTTCATTTTCTACGGAACCAAGCAAACTTAACGGTAGAGCATACTTTTTAAAATAAACACACGCTATAAACTTTTTAAAATTGTTCTGCGAATGGCATCTCTACTCTGCTCGTAAAACTTTATGCCTCCGTTGCCATAAAAATATTCTCCAAGCAAATTGTTGTTGAGTTAGGAAACTTATTTTTGATGCTTTGTAAGATAAGCTTGGAGAGTGCGCAGGAGTAGATCGTTTATGTAAATTGGCAATTTTATGTTGAATTTAATTGGTGTCTCGACCTGTGGCTCTAAAATTGCATGGTTGTTTATTTGAAAGTGGAACTAAAGTGTATGGAAATAACTTTCAACTATTCAAGGCACCACGCTTTTAATTTCATTTATTTTATACATAACATTAATTAATTCATTTCATTCAGTTTTTTTAATTATAACTGGTAGCACGTTTAACGACGATTTTGGTGCTTTGAGAATGAGCTCGTAGAGAGCTTGAAACAGATCAGCATTCAGTATGGTGGTGGTGGTTCATGTCCCTTAATTAACTACTCCATTCTACCTTGAGTAGTTGAGTTGACTTTTGACTGGATAAGTCCGCCTTTATAGTTGTGTCTCATTGTTTGTAACTTGTCTGTATTTTCTTTATGGTAAAATGTTTACTTAAATAAGTACCTACTTACTGACAACTAGTAAATAGGTACTTATTTAAGTAAACATCACTCTGTTTCCGAATGCATCAAATTTCCCGAAACTCCGACCCCTGTCCTCATATAACTGTTCATTAACGAAACTAACTTTACAATTCTTATTATAAAACTTGGCGACGACTGAGACAAAACATCATTAATCTGGCGTCCCGCTCCTTCATTATAACTTGTGCCTCTGTGATTTATTCGACTAAGTTAAGGGAATTTTATTTCGCGACCCCTGCTCAACAAGGATATAGAATTGGTAAGAATGAGAAAACCGGGCAAGAGCGTGTCGGGCGCGCCCACGATTGGGTTCTGTAGCTGTTACAAATAGTAGTTTATGCAACTGTTACATAATGAGGGTCCTTAAAATACGAGTGTGTTTTTATGAAACGAGGCGAAGCTGTGTTTCATAATAGGATTACACGAGTGTTTTAAGGCCCAATTATGTAGAACTGCATACATTACTTCATCTGCACACATATTATAAACACTGACTGACTGTCGTAATGATGGTCATTGCCTACGGCTTTTGAACGCATAATAGAGGACTTATGTTATGTGTGTAGATAAAGGTCCTTGCATAACTATTTTTTCACCCGACTGCCCGAGGAGAGTTATTACTATATGTAAGATTTTTTTATAAGTTGTTCGAATGGTTAACTATTACTTGTTAACTTCGTTTGTCTTCCTTCTCATCATCATCATCATCATCATCATGTCAGCCGATTGACGTCCACTGCTGGACGGCGGCCTCCCCCGCGGCTCTCCACTCAGACCGGTCTTGTGCTTTCCGCATCCACCGCGGTCACGCAATCTTTACTAGGTCGTCTCTCCATCTTGTTGGAGGCCTACCGACAGCTCGTCTCCCGGTCCGTGGACGCCATTCGAGAACCTTCTGACCCCATCGGCCGTCAGTTCCTTCTCGTATGACAAAAAATCTCACGCGATTCATGTCATCTTCCAGAACCTTGTATCCTTGTTGAGGGGGGGGGAGAGGGGTCTGATTAGTCTTTTATCTCGTCTCGATCTGCTCCTGAAGCGGCTGACAATCCTTTGGCTTCCGGTCGTAATGTGTTTACAGAGAGACTTTCTATTTTTTTTTTCTGTTTTTGTTCTAAGCTACTTTGTTTTAACCAGTTTGCGAGTCGCGATGACTTTGATTTTCTTTTTAGGGTTCCGAAACAAAATGGTAGGTAATAACTTTATTTGTAACAACCTAACCAAGTTAGAGAAGTTTAGGAACCCCCCACATTGTCATTTTCAAAGTTCAATATCTCAAAAATGGCTTACCTACCTGATTTATGTAATTGTATTGTTTTATTTCTATGTATGTGTCGATTGTATGTGAATAAATGTTTCTCTCTCTCTCTGATTTTAACGAAACTTACCCAAGAACTATGTTCGTTAAACCAGCTTTCGATAAAAAAACGGCATCGAAGTCGGTCCATTCATTTGGGAGCCTTTGCCACAGATAGATACACAGATACACCCACACGCAGGTCAAACTTATAACACCCCCCTTTTTTAGGTCGCGGGTTAAAAATAAAAAGGAACCCTTATGGTGTAACTCAGTCTGTCTGTCTGTTACAGTTGGTTATCACGGGAACTATACTGATGCTATCAAATTCAAATTTTCAATAGTTTTAGAAAATGCTTGCCCAGCCAATTTTCAATTAACAAAAACAATTAGCATTAATGACGTTAAGGGATTTTATCTACAGCAAAACAAACAGGTACAAAATAAATAAGTACGTATGTTTTTTTGCAATACGTTCTTATGTCCATAACAATAGAGCCGAGCTTAGAACATTGTGAACGCGTCGGTTGCCTACTGCTCTTGCCACTGACTGTACTGAAAGGAGGTCTTAAATATTTAAAGTTAATAGTAAAGCTGCTAAGTCATGTGGGGTTGAAAAAGCGTTGTTATTTACCGTTTTAGTTCGGAACACCAAAAAGCCAAGTTTTCACAAAAGATATTACGACCTTCGTCAACATGTCATCAACGTACACTACCATCCGGACATCTCACATCGACGACTACCGCCAAACTTCTGTACAGTATAAACTTGCCATAAACTCGGACAAAAGAGCCCAGACTTGTTTTTTCACGAAGAATTACACAATGAGAGGACAAATAAACAGGAAAAAAGAACTTTCTCTTTCAAATTAGGCGACTTAACGGAACTTCTGACAATTCAATCTACGCATGCTAATTTATTCCCGGGGGAATAAATTCCAGGGATGCCTCGGGGATTCGGGGGAATGGTGTCATAAGGTACTCGGGGATTAGGGGATTCGTGTTAATAAAGGTTACGTTGAATATTAAAAGGGTTCGATTTTTTAAGTCAAGTCCTTCGGGATAAACGCCCGTGAACCGGATTAAAGGGTTATATTTTGATGATATCAAATATTTTAAAATTTCAATGCCATTAATTTATTAATGCTTGATCTATAAACAAAGAATAGAGTAGTAAAATAAACATAAGCATAATAAATTATATAAATATTGAATGTGTTAAAATAGTTATTTATGATATAAGTGCGGAAAGTAGGCAATTCCCAACGAGTGGCGGTGATCTTAAACACGAGCGTAAGCGAGTGTTTTAAACCGACACGAGTTGGAAATTGCCTTCCGCACGTATATCATGCAACGTTTTACAATGCATTAAGCGAGGAAACAAAAATATACAGTCACCAATAAAACTCAAAACAAATACCTACCACAGACTTAAATTAAATGAGCAGTCGTGCTCGAAGGTGGTCCTTTAAGGTTTTCACATATAGCTGCTCTCCGTACCATAATCACATCATCTTAGTTAAGAGTGTTACTCTTGTCGGTGCAATTGTCTCCAGTCCATTCTTTCCAATGCAAGTTCTTAAACCTCTTGATACGACACAACGTCTATCTTCTTTTTTATTTGATCTGAATACTCTGTCCTCGACCTTCCCTTTCCTCTTTTTCCTTCCATACTTTTCAGTATCAGATCGTCGTGTCGTATCAAATGGCCCACGGTTTTCCCTCTCCTAGTCTCCACCACATTCAAAATACTTCTGCCCTCCCCAACTCTTTGTGACTTGCTCCCATTGGTGACTCTCTCAGTCCAACTAATCCCCAGCACCATCTCCGCACCATCTTAGAAAAAATCCTTTCTCCACGACACTTAACACTTGAGGTGTGACATTCACACAGACCTCATGCTAGTTTACTGGACCATTTGGTCACTAAATAGGGCAATAATTTTATACAAACAGCATGGGTTTCCCAAACGCTGTGTTAATTTGGCCATCAGGTGGGTAGTATAAAAACGCTAGTTTGTGGGGTCGAAATGACCCCTAACTGAGGGTTAACTGCCTGTTAGGGGTTAATGCTGGAGACGTAATGTGAGCGGTTAGATAAATACTGACGTTTGTTGTGGGTCATTCGTTGTGTGGACTAGACGAGGTGTTGACGTTAAGTTGGTACACCAGGGCCTTGTTACATCGACTTCACAAATGTCAGTTTTCAATGGAGTCCCTTGAACCGTCCACAAACGTTTCATCGAAAGCTATTTGCAGCTAAAATCGGGATAATGTTATAGTTTGTGGCATAGGTTAGGTTAGTTTTTAAATCAAAAGGTTGAAAATAAGTCACGAAATAGCTTTTAATGAAATGAAAATGCGATGAAATGAAACAGCTATGAAAAATACCAAAATCTTAATTTTTTATTTATTTCTGTATATGTCACAGACCAATATAAAATGGACTCACACTGCATACATTTTGCTCAGAAGCAGGGATCTGCTAACTGGACATCTTAAAACACTGGGCAAAAGCTGGGAAAATCTTTGTACAGAACCCTCGGTGCGCGATTCCAACTCGCACTTGGCCGGTTTTTCTTAGAGTATTAAAAAAATTGTGTGCGTCAGGTCCCCACTTACCAAGCGTCGAACTTAGAATGTACCTTTTTTATTTCAATCGAAATTCTCGCTCCAAGTACCCCCAAGCCCTAATCCAAACAGCCTGGGTCGACGGTCTGCAATCCCGATTCCGAATTACGATGCGATCCGATTGATACTGATGCTTGCTTATTTATAAGTTGGAACCTTTTTGGGGTTCCGCAGTCCATTTCTGGAGGCTTTCGTCTAATGGCTTGCTTATGGTGTAATAGTTCGGGTCCTTTACACGCACGATGTGTATCATACAGCGGTTGTGTTAGTACATTGGAACTGATTGTCTGACGCCGGTTTTATACTGGTCTGGGAAAATCTGTTAGTAGATTGATTAAGGTCATGTAGTCAGCTTAGGTTAGATGAAATTAGTTTTATATCATAAAAGTTTTTGTGTTTGGTTTTTTTATTTTTACGAATTTCTCTTTAAAATCTAATAACTACAACATGTGTTTACAACTCGTTTAACGAATACACAGAAAACCAGTAGATAATACTAAAGTTAAATGTTTATAAAGTTAATATCCGGGGTAAGTTATATTTAAGTACTAACTTTAGTGTAAGGGAACGGAATGTCTAGGTTCCGGGTTCGATCCCCGGGGCTACCTTATCATATTTTATTGGTTTTCTATGTATTCTTGTATCAGTGAGTATTTAAAGTCTAATAATGTGTTACAACAGTCAACTTCATTTAATATTTTACCTATACTGATTGAAACCTTTTTTTTCAGGTAAGCAAGGATTTGAGGAGTTTTATCAAGTTTTCACGTATGTAATAATTGTCTTCCAAAAACCTTGCTCAGCTATTGAAGCCAGTATGCTTTATACCAACGCATGGGTCAGTACAGGCTAAACGCATTGAAGTATGAACTCATAGATGACAACTGTACAATTTATCAGTCACAATTACTTTTTTTAGGGGTGTTGTCATTGCTACACCAATAGAACACATCGATAATTTTTTGTGGCTTTAGGTATATTAGGAACTACCTACTGACGTCGACCAGTCCATTCTATTATCCATCATCGATCGACGTTGTACTGCCTTTTTTGCCGAATAACGTTTGGCAAACTGATTAATTTCCCAAATGTTTCATTTGGTCAAAATGCTTTTTTTCCGAAACTGTAAATATTTCACGATTTATTTCAGGGCCATCTCGTAGAACCCTATAGGTTAGGTTAGTTTTATAAAAATCCTGAAATATTTGCAGTTTAGGAAAAAAGCATTTTGACCAAATGAAACATTTGGGAAATTAATCAGTTTGCCAAACGTTTTTTGGCGAAACATTAGTAAACCTCGATCGAGTCCTTAAACAAAAACAAAACTCAACTCTGCTTTTCTACCACCCCCAGATGAACCCAGTCGAACGTCTTAACGGCTCCGTTGTTACATTTCTTGTCTCGACATGAACTTTATTTACCCCTCCCTGATACAGACATCGGCTCTCAAGCCCTCTAGCATCCTCCTACAGTTACATGTGTTTCATTTCACACAATATGCCCTCAGACGTGTCGAGGGCCCTCAGAAGGGGCCTGATCAGCCCCACGTTATTTGAAACTTGAGGGGCCTGAGCCGCTTGTTCTGCAAGTTTTTTAGCGGAAGTGGAAGTCTATGTGCTTATTAAATCTTAAGGATTGTTATTCCTGTTGAAGAAAAGCAGGGCGCATATCTAATGATCTAAAATGTGTGTCTGCGCTCCTGCATTATGTAAAAAGAGACGTGTTATATTGTAGGTTATCTTTTCAATTACCATGTACAATTGCCACTGCGTTAACATGAAAGTACCGTGAGATTAAATCTTAGTGAATTAAACGGATGACTATAGTAGTCCTTCCTCTGGGAGCACTCTTTGGTGGTAGCGAAACATGTGCTATACTCGACTGATTTACGTGAATGGTCTGTTAATTTCGTTATGATCTCCGCTATTTTGACGTAGCTTAGGTAAAAATCACCACTCTTAAATCATATAAAGACAACCAAATTGGTAAACTGTAGACGACTACATGCTTTATTTTTTTTATTCTGATTTGTCTAACAAAAAACACCGAGCTGAAATACTAACTGCTTAAAAATCGTTAAGCCACATTCCTCCAAGCAATCAACAATCTTGTCTCTAACTCCAAAAACATCCACAAATCAAAACCTTTCTCTGAAATTATTCATGCAACCCTGTCGCACTGCCAAGTTGGCGCGAGCCAGCGAACTCGTCTTCACACGCCAACGCGCAGGGACAGAGAAGTCAGGGTGACAAGGTTCTTCCACTTCCCGAATTATTTTAGTTACTTGGTTAAAAGTGTGACGTATGTATGTACATTAATATAAACATCGGAATATGCCCTTTGGATAATTTTGAAATTGGCGACAAATACGGAGTACCGAAGGGCCATACGTCCTTACGCTACATATTGAATTGACGGTACTCTGACTCAACCTCGTATATAAACTTTGACGAAATTGGAATAACCCCTTTATGTTCGCGGTCTAGAGTAGTTATTCCAATTTCGTCAAAGTTTATATGCGAGGTACCAGAGTACCGTCGATATGTCTATGTGTATGTAGGTATTGTAGGTATAAAATACATACACACTCTGACCTCATTACCGTAGCCTTTGCTCTATTAACTAGAACGTACGACCTCTAGCTTAATCGCCAAGGCAGGTGGTGAGCCTACTCAGGCTAAAGCTTAAACTTAAGTTCATAAAGCTACGATAAAGCGTTGCAACACGAGAGCGTGTCGAATCTTCATGACGACGGCTGAGATGTTGGAAATGAATCGGAGAAGGCTACGCGCACAACGCGACGGAGATGAATACAACTGCTTTTGTACAGAACGTTATTGAAAAGAAACGTTCAGCCAAAGTTCTAAAAGCGAGGTTTTAATTACAGTATACGTATAGTATGTAGATGTGATGCTGGCGAAGGATGGAGGGGATTAGTTGGACCGAGAGAGTCACCAATGACAAAGTCTTGGAAAGAGTTGGGGAGCGAAGAAGTATTCTGAATGTGGTGAAGACTAGGGGAGGGAAAATGGTGGGCCATTTGATACGACACGACGATCTGATACTGAACATTATAGAAGGAGATCTCTATCCTCGACCTTCCCCTTCCTCTCGGAAGGGGAAGGTCGAGGATAGAGTATTTAGATCAAATAAAAAGAAGATAGACGTTGTGTCGTATCAGGAAGTGGAAGAATTCGCATTGGAAAGAACGGACTGGACACAACTGCATCGACAAGAGTGATACTCTTAAATAAGATGATGATAACTAAAAAATAATAATTTGCTCACCATGTTTCCATAAAACTCCTCTGCCTCCACTGCTACACGAATCGACACACATGTCACACAGACCCAACTATCACCGTCACAACTACCATACAACTATACTATTATACCTCTCTACGAGCCCATTTCTCAAAACATCAAAATCACCGTTTAATATGCTACTGATTACTCTTCTCATGTGAAATGTTTGTTAATTAAGTACCAAATTAGGTAATTTTTGTGGATGTGGATGTGACAGACGCCAAATCGTCCATATAGAAAATGTATAGTGAAAGTTATTAATTTACATTCGCAATTTAAGTGCCTGATTAAAATCAACTGCCGCGTCCGTCTATCATACATCATCGTATTCCATTAAGTGTTTCTAGCACAATGACGATTGGTTAACAGATCGTGATTAGATGACATCACGATGATCATACCGATAACGATGGGAGCCGGACAAAGGAATTCGATTTTGCATTTAATAGCCACGGTTGTAATTTGGGTGCAATCAGCGGTTGGTCTGTCTGTAGATTATTTTATGATTCGTGAAGGGCGTTAGTTGAAAACGGTAGTACAGTAAGCTTCAAACTTAAGGCAAAAACAGCTCCCAAAGCATAGCCATATAATATAGCGTACTATCTTATGCCCCACGGCTTTGCCCCCGTGAAATATTTCAAAATGGGCTAGTTCCCTATCCCATGGGAATTTTGAAAAATCTCTTCTTAGTGCACCTCTAGGATACTCAAGGTATAATTATGTTTGACAAATTTATTGTCTCTAGGACCAGTGGTTTAGGCTGTGCGTTGTCTGGCAGGCAGTCAGTCAGTCACGGTACTGTTTTATAGGTATAGATGGACGGGAACTTCGGTACTTCGTTTTTGTTTCCAATTAATTGAGACTACCAAGTAGTCTCACTGATACGAGCCGCGAGCACCGCACGGGCGCCGTCGGCCGCGCGCCGCTCCTACCGGCGGGCTCGGCAAAACGGTTCCTATTTCAAAATTTTCCAAAGGGCGTATCCTAATGTTTATATATAAAGTCCCAAAGACATTGTGCGTATTGGCTGACTTTAATTCCCTCGTGAACTAGAAGCAATTCTCCTCATCCGCGACCACTACGTCTATGCGACAAATCTGTTTCAAAGCAACACCTCGCCTCCACTGCCACATGAATCAACACAGCACACAGACGCAACTGGCACCACCACTACACTATACGCTGACGTGTTTCCGAGCTCTCTACGAATTCATTCTCAAAGCACGAAAACATAGTTACTCTAGACAAGTGACAAGTTTGAGATAATTTCAATTTAGTTTAGTCGACTGTACTAGTTTAGTTGACCACATGCTTATATGATACCCTCAAAAGACAAGAACTAGACCACTTTTAGTACCTGTGTTCGTGACATTGAAAGGCATTGGCACCTGCGATCTGCATACAAAGCTGGGAACTAGAAACTGTGGAGATAACAGATAGTTTTTAAAGTTTTCTATTTAACAGCAGTGGGACGTAAAAAAGGCTGGTGCTGATGTTTTTTCTTATACGACAAGGAAGGCAAACGAGCAATTGGGTCGCCTGAGGGTAAGTGACCACCGCCGCCCATAGACACCCCACAACCCCGGGGGGTTTGCAGATGCGTTGCCAACCTAGAGAGCTAAGGTAAAATGCCTCTTGTGCCTGTAATTATACCGACTGTCTTACTCTCCACACCGGAACACAACTTGCACTGTTCACTGCACATGAAGTGATGATGAAGATTATAGCTAAATTGTTTAAAAACTAACTTTATCTGCTGTTCACAATATACACGAAGTCGCGAGAAAATTATAGTCAAACAGAGATCAGTTCTCAACATCAGCTTTTATTGTGGAAATGTAAATAAACTACAGTACGGTTCACGTAACAAATGTAGAACTTACATCGACTCCTACGACTGTTCTCGCTTGTTTACGGGTTGCGCCGAATGCGAACATTTTTCACCAATTCAACCATTCAAACTGGTGGGTTCTACTGTAGGCCGAGCACAAAGTTTACGAATCCTGCGCAACGTTACGTTATCGTATCGAGATCGAGAAACCTCATACTAAATTTTAGTTCCCAATACGCTCACGGGCGGGCGCTGTTCCAAACGTCATACAAATTTCTCGATAACGTTTGCTACTCGATTACGTTACGCAGATTATCATGACACTCGGGACTTAATCGCGTAAAAAAATAGCATATTTAATAATTTTTTTACGCGATTAAGTCCCGAGTGTCATGATAGTGTGCGAAAATCGCATTTATTTTCAAAATTTAACTTAATTTTGCGGTTTTTTCTTGGTACCAGAGGAGCGATCGATTTATACCTATTTAATTTTTTTTGTAGACTTGAAAAACATGTTACGAGTGGTTTACACGTCACAAAAACGTGAATTTCGCCGTATCGTCAATTAGTCGTCTAGCATTAACACGCAAACGCTCTTTAATTCTGGACAGTATAACTTAAAACAGCGAAATTATTAAAACTAAAGTCCCAAGTGGCCCAAACCTAGAGTGAACGTATGTGGTTGGGACTGCGAGTGGTTTAAATTAACCGTAAAGCCACATGCTAAGTCGGCGAATGTGCATTTTGTTCTAGACTGCACGTCTTGGGAACAATTCGTGGGGAAAATATTTTATCTATCTATTTTAAGTCTTAGTTTTCGTTGCTACATTTTTTTTAGCTGGTAACATAAAAGTCATCATTATCATTATCAGCCTTTTTACATCACGCTGCTGGGACAGGCCTCTTCTCAGTATAAGAGGCTTGGGTGATACACGATATTTTTCTTTGCCGAAAAACACGCTTTTTTTAAAATGACAAATGTATTTTCAATTTCGCAAAACTCAGAGAAAACCTGCACACTCCTGTGAAGCAATTCAATGGTGTATGTGAAGTTCCCAATCCGCATTGGGCCCGCGTGGGAACTATAGCCCAAGCCCTCTCAGTCTGAGAGGAGGCCTGTGGCCCAGCAGTGGGACGTAAATAGGCTGATGATGATGATGAAACTCAGAGATGTACCTAAGCCGGGGTTGAGTGATACGAGTTCCATGATGATAAAAATTCAGTTACCTACTTAATGTAAAATAAATTAATGATTGGCAAGTTTTTTTTCAGTATCCAGTAGAGCTCGATCAAAATACACGCAATATACTGACAAGATTTTTTGTTAAATGTAATTTTTGCCTGTGCTTTGCTAGAAGTTTATACCATACATCTATCTAAATAAAAAAGTGATTTTTTTTTATATAAGAGAGGGCAAACGGGCAGGCGCGGGTCACCTGAGTAAAGCAATCACCGCCGCCCATGGTCACCTGCAACACGAGGAGAATCACGGGTGCGTTGCCAGCCCTTTAAAGAATAGGTAGGCTCGTTTTTTAAAAATTCCTAAGTTGTATCGCTCCGGGAATGTAGCCGCAGGAAGCTGATTCCGTGTCTACGTCGTGCGAGGGAAAAAGTTCCGTTTAAATCGGACAGTGCTAGACTGCCAACCGTCAAGTGAGGATGGAAGGATAGACGATTTCGCGAAGTACGGTAATTTTAGTTTTTAGCCTAAGAACCACTCCATCAAATTATCAAAATGCCAAATTTTAAAAAAAGGCTAGAGAGCACTCAAGTCCTGAAGCGCGGAAAGGCAGAATCGGTTCATTAATCTAAACATTTCAAAAAGCCTTTTCATTCATCCGCTCCTTCATTCGTTCATTGGAATCTCTAAATGCAAATGTACGGAAAAAGGTCCATTTATCAACACTTTGCCTCAAGATTTTCCCTTATCTCTTGGGTGTGACTTTGCCCGCTTTTTTCGTAAACAGCGCTGTTTGGTTTCATTTTTTTTGTTATTTTTATGGTTCCGCACCTCAAAAGGAAAAACGGAACCCTTATAGGATCATGTTGTCCGTCTGTCTGTCTGTCTGTCAAGATCCTTTTTCTCTGGAACGCGTGGTAGCATGCTGAAATTCATATCAAATCTTGCAGTACCTTGAAGCTGTGAAAAAATCAAACTTCTAAATCAACGCAATCAAAAGATACAGTCATTAAAAATGTTTATAGTTGTTTCCGTACAAATTGCCGTACTGTGAAAACCTAAAGGGTACTTCCTGTTGTCCTTGAAACTTGAAATTTGGTATGAAGGTAGCCCTTATAGCACAACCACTCAGAAAAATCTCAAAATTTTACATTTTTATGTCTGTCTGTATATGTCACAGACCACTATAAAATGACCCCACACTGCGTACATTTTGCTTAGGAACAGGGCTCTTAATATTGGACAACTTAAAACACTGTGAAAAAGCAGGGAAATCTTCGTACGGAACCTTCGTGCACGAGTCCGACTCGCACTTGTCCGTTTTTTTGTCAGTTTTGCGCGTCTTTCGAAGTTTCGAATTTTTTCTGTGTCCGAACTTGTATGACAACTTTCTGTCGCAAATTACATGATTCATAAAAAAACAGTATCCAGTTTTCGAATAACTCTTAAATCTCATGGTCTCATTAATCCGAAATATTTTCACAATTTTTAGAACTTTTTGACTGAGCAAACGAAGTCTGATCTACAGGTTTCATTTCTCAACCAATTTTCGTGAAATTTTGTGATCTGAGGGACTACTACGAAATTCGAAAATAGAAATTCGTATCGTATTGTCCCGCTCATACTCGTATTAAATAATATTAGCGTGAGAGGGATGGCACGATACGAAGTTCGAATTTTGCACTTCGTGTTATTAGGCCAGGTTCGTTAATCACCTATATGATTTTTTTGTCGATTTTTTTTTTTAATAAAAATAAAATAATTACAAAAGTTGAAAAATCCTCGATATTTCTAAAACGGGTGAATTGATTCTAATGGAACTTAGTTAAGAATCATCTCGATTAAACTAGCTTTCGATTAACAAAAACGGCATCGAAATCGGTCCATTCGTTTGGGAGCTATAATGCCACAGACAGATACACAGACACAGATACACAGGTACAACTTATAACACCCCTCTTTTTCGTCGGGGGTTAAAATGTCCAAAAATTAGGTCGTTAGCTCACACAGCCACTAGTTTTTAATTGCATGCGTCTATGTGTCGAATTAGTTTCTAATAAATAGATTTTTCTTTCTCTCTTGTACTTGTTATACACGTTAAATCCGACTCTCTCAAGTAAGATATAAACTTTGAAGCATCAAAACTGGCGAAACTTCAACTTAATTGAAGTATACGGGGCTGAGGCTATAACGTCCGGTGTAGCGGTCTCTTGAGATACAAGAGGCTGTGTAGGGTCACCATAATAAAGACAAGTCCTGATAAAAAACTGGGACATAAAAAAACGGTGTTGCGAGACCTTACACCATGGTAAATGTCATAGGTAAATGGGCATAGGTTTTGATTTACTTGGGCTTGTCAGACAGACGAACCTTTACTGTGTGACGTGATCAGTGTTGTGCTTACCCTTTGACAATAATATGCCTAGTAGTCGCGCGAGTATGTATGTTTCGCTATTTTTTACGTATACCTATTTCCTAAGATAATTAAACTTGAACGGAAAACCAGGCTCGTGTTTCACCAAGTTTTTTTTTTTTTTTTTTAAATATCACGGGACAATTTGACACCAATTGACCTAGTCCCAAACTAGGCAAAGCCTGTACTATGGGTGCTAGACAACGGATAAACATACTTATACAGATAAATACTTACTTATATACATATTAAACATCCAAGACCCGAGAACAAACATCATACAAACATCTGCCCCGACCGGGATTTGAACCCGGGACCTCAAGCTTCATAGTCAGGGTCTCTAACCACTAGGCTATTCGGTCGTCAAAGTTTGCAATTGTCAGTTAACAATAAGAATTTTAAATACATTTCTTTGCCAATATGAAGCGCACTAAAACAAAAGCTCTTTAAGTGAGCAATTGACGCCGAATTGTCATTGACAACTGACGTTTGTCACTGACTGCCGCACACAGGCCTCCCCCAAGGCTCACCACTCAGACCGGCCTTGCGCTTTCCGCATCCACCGCGATCCTCACCAGGTCGTCGCTCCATCTTGTTGGAGGCCTTCGTACAGCTCATCTCCCGGTTCGCGGTCGCCATTCGAGAACCTTGTGGCCCTTGTAAAGTTGGCATTTGTGAACTTGGTGAAAGGGCCAGAAGTCTATGGACGTGTCCTCGCGATTCCCGATGGATGCCCACCCTAGTTTTGAGTAAGGTTGTGTAGTCGCTTACGCCCAAACTGTGGTTGGAGATGTTGAAGAGACTTTCCCAGGGGTCACCCTAAATTAAGACATGTGGAAACAAATTGAAGTAGGTACCTTAATAATAACAAGTTTGTCATGAGACCCCTACTTAGATACGTACTATACCGAGAGACACTAACTTCATGAGATTCTTAACTCAATTTATTTGAAAGTAAACTCAGCTTAGGAAAGTTGAAAAACCCTTGAAAGTCACAATCTATAACTCTTTTGTTCTCTGAAACCGTAAAAAAAACAGGAATTTCGTTATGGTTATCGTGTAGATTTCTATAGCTTAGGTTAGGTTTATTTTATTATCATCATCATCTTAAGCCTTCCGCAACCAATTTGATGTCAGGCCTCCAACAGTCTCTGTGTCGCTCTGTTGGCTGACAGAGTCCAGTTTTTCCTTGCCACCTTTCCGATGTTTTCTTTCTAACGCATCTAGGTCTTTATTTTAACCCTGAGCAACTAATAGTTTCAGAGAAAAAAAGTTAGGACTAGTGATAGATTATGACAAACATTACATCCTTAAGTCTATAACATAAATGAAACATGAAACTCACAACGGAAGATTATCAATAAGCCGTATAATCAGCGTGTTAAATTCATACATTTTCCGTTCATTTGGCTCGAACATGCTAATAAGAAATCTGCAAGTTGATCACAGATAAACAGAGATCGTATGGAATCGGGATTAAGTTAATGAAAGTATAAAGCGTATTAAAATGGTGATTAGTATTATCCTTTTTGAAACGGATAACGTTTTAGGTATTATTAAGACTTTTGAAAGACATAATAATATCCTACGATTTCGCAGTATCTCAAGACAAAAGTCTTTAATCAGTGATGACATCCATGTCATCACTGATTAAAGACTTCGCGATGCCCACATCGCAATGGACGTATGACAACCACAACGCTCCGAGCACTTCGATGAATTTTGCTCGCATTTTTCGATCTCTGGTGATGACACATGAAACTGAGACGTGGTCCCTTACAGTGGGCATTAAAAAAGGCTCAAGATCGCTCAAAGGGCATGGCAAGGGTGGAAAGAGCATGCTTGGAGTATCCAGACGGGTACAACCTAGGGCTCTTTAAGGCTAGAGAGAATAGGCTGTTACTGAACCAGTGATTTACACCTTAAGCCTCATCTGCACCTTCCATCGAGTGAGATAGGGGTCAATCACTGATCAGATTATAGTAAAAAAAAAAGAAAAGAGAAGATCCGTAGAAGAACTTTAGTTGCCGATATAGCTCAGCAAATTGCACACCTTAAGTGGCAGTGAGCGGGCAGGGCACATTGCTCGCAGAACTGATGGCCGTTAGGGCCGTAGGGTTCTAAAGTAGAGACGCGTACTGGGGAGGCGAAGTGTTGGTATGCCTCCCGCAAGGTGGACGGACGGTCTGGTAAAGATCGCGGGAAGCCATAGGCTGCGGGTAGCACAAGACCGATCGTCCGTGGAGATCTTTGAGGAAGACCTATGGCCCAGCTGTGGACGTCTTCCGGTTGATATGATAATGATGATGATCCAACGATATCCCACACTCCACGCCATCGTATATATAAAAAAAACCGCCCAAGTGCGAGTCAGACTCGCGCACGAGGGTTCCGTGGAAAGATTTTAACGCTTTTCCCCAGTGTTTTAAGAAGTCCAGTGTAAGCAGAGCCCTGCTCCTAAGCAAAATGTACGCAGTGTGGGGTCAACTTATATTGGTCCTCGAAATCTAGAGACGGACACAAAAATTATGATTTTGAGACTTTTCTGAGTGGTTGTACTATAAGAGCTACCTTCATACCAAATTTCGGGTTTCTAGGACAACTGGAAGTTGTATGGAAACGACTTTTTTAATGACTGTATCTTTTGATTGCGTTGACTTAGATGCTTGATTTTTTCACAGCTTCAAGGGACTGCAGGTTTGAGTATTTGATATTTATTTCGGACTTTTGAGGTACGGAACCCTTAAAACGGGAAAGGCGCTAGAAAGTTTTTTTAAAAGATGTTAAGTATACTACCAAAAATACAGCTTGTAAAAAAAAAGTAAAACCGCCTTCAAAAAAAAACCTTGGAAAAAAAACGTAAAATAATCCTCTAAAATCATGATAAATAAATAAAATAAAATAAAATGTGTTTATTTCGGACAACAAGGCCATAAAACTTTAGGCTTTAGTTTCTGTTGTCCGAAATAAACGCATTTTATTTAATTTTACTTATTTATCATGATTTTAGAAGATTATTTTACGTTTTTTTTTCTAAGATTTTTTTTGAAGGCGGTTTTACTTTTTTGTTAAAAGATTTTTATTTCACAATTTTACGTTGATTTAACATTTTCAGAATTATCCTCCAACTCCTAACCGCTAAGGAGTTGTACCTTCCATCATCAGCTCATCATCATGAGATGATGACTACCAGACGCAAATACTTGAATAACCTTAGAAAATATATGAAACACATAGTACGTGCCTGTAAAATTTGAGGGTTGCCCTCGATTTCCCTGGGATCCCATAATTAGATCATGACTTGGTGACAATGGGACCACCTCAAGAGTATATACCCTTTCAAATAAAAAATAAAATTTGAAAATCGGTCTACAATTGACGGAGTAATCCATGTACATACATAAAAAAAAACATTCAGTGGAACGTAGAACCTCCTCCTTTTTTGAAGTCGGTTAAAAATCAAGTTCATCCGGTATACCTACCGTGGACGGACAGATGTGGCTAAACTGTAAGGGTTCTTTCTTGACTACGGCTCCCTAAAAATGACTGTATGTGCAGTCGGCAGTTGGCAGTCGGAATGCAGGCCGTCTGTAACTGCTCTAAGGGTGAGACAGCGACCTGTGCCCTCACTTGTAGTTGTAGTGTGTCGTTTTAGTCACACATCCGTCGCGATTGATGACTAAATAGCCAGTTGTATCGGTCGTATTGCATCTAAATTCTTGCTTTGTGCGCACCAAAGAATAGTTGTTAGTGATTAATTACTGTTTTCGTCGATTTGCATTCTGCATAGCGCTAAATTCATGCTGTACTTACATACAAGTGGATACAGTGTGTTTGGTTTATTTTATTGAGTACTAGCTTATGTCCAGCGGCTTTGCCCCCTTGAAAAATCCCTTCTTAGTGCACCTCTGGATACTCAAGGTTTGCTAAATTAGAAGTCTCTAGGTCCAGGAGTTTAGGATGTGCGCGTTGTCTGTCAGTCAGTCAGTCACGGTATTGTTTTATAGGTATAGATAGACTAGCCGACCCGACGAACATTGTACCAATGGGGGTAGAAACTTTTAATTTAGATTTTATTGAAAAAGGGAGGCAAACGAGCAAGCGGGTCACTTGTTGGTAAGCGATTACCGCCACCCATGAGAACCAGCAACCTCAGGAGAGTCACTAGTCCGTTGTCGGCCTTTAAAGAGAAAAAGGGATAGAGGACAGGGGGGGGGGGGGGATCGGGCCTCGGGTGGTCCGAGAAAAACATAATTTTATACCACGACGAAGGCAAACGAGCAAGTGGGTCACCTGATCGTAAGTGATCACCATTGCTCATAGACACCCGCAACCTCGGAGGGTTTGATGACAAACTAGAGAGCTAAGATGAAATACCTCTTGTGCCCGTTATTACACCGGCTGTCTTACTCTCCACACCGGAACACAACAATACAAGCTGCTTAGCGGCAGGATTAGCGAGTAAGATGATGGTAGCGATCCGGACGGACCTTGCACAAGGTCCTACCACCCGCATCTTAAAACTTAGATGTAGGATATGGAGGGATTTTGCGAAATACCCACGGGAAGAGTTCTGAAACGAGAGCAAAGCCGCAGGCTAAAGCTAGTACGAATATAACCCAAAATTGTACGTGTCTATGTAAAGACAGTTCCACCTAAACCTCGCGTTCTGCGTTTTATTCAAGCTGTCTCTAACGACCGTTAACCGCAGGCGCCGACTGTACTTAATTATAAGAGCATCTCCACTAACATTGTCTGTGTGTTTGTCAATCAGCGGGTAAGGGCGTGCGTTGGGCGGAGCGGAGAGCGTTTTTAGAGGTTTTTGTTGCCATCTTGGCATTAGATTGTAATTCGATTTTTTTTTTCCTGCCGCGACTTTAAGTTTTAATTGTATGTTCACTTTCATTTAATCTCAGTCTTCCTGTGATTTTAAAATATGAAATGTAAATTGTATTGATCGAAACTTTCGCGATAATGAAAAGTAAATTAATCCTATCTACCTATTGAACTGAACACACGATTTCCGATTCTAAGGAGAAATAAATGGAAGTGATGGCGTGCGTGCTTGTGTCTGTGATGTGTGAGTGTGGTGGTGAGTTTTTCGAATCAGTCTTTCTCTCGCACTCACACACACACACACACAAGAGAGAAGTTTGTTCAAAAGCAACCTGTTGAACCGTCTCTAATACTTAGGTATTAATTGTATATTTTTGTTTACAACAAGATTGATGTTCAACATACAATGACTATGCAAAGAAAAATCCGTTAAGCAGCTGGACTTGAACCAGCAACCTCGGTAATCCGTACCACGCTCCACCAATTAAGCTATACTTAACGTTGGTGTACCTAACGAATTTTTCAATGCCTTGTGTCATATTTTTATTTGGAAGATCTCTCCTCAGCGCCATCTATGAGTAGCTTAATCAAGCGGCTCACCCACTACGGAACTTCTACAGTTACGCATTAGTGGCAAGAGATGGAGCTATTTTCTGAATCAATGAAAATAATCGATTTATTGATTATTTTTGTTTTTATTTTTATGAAACATTCATAGAATGAAATTCAACATACAATGACTATGCAAAGAAAAATCCGTTAAGCAGCTGGACTTGAACCAGCAACCTCGGTAATCCGTACCACGCTCCACCAATTAAGCTATACTTAACGTTGGTGTACCTAACGAATTTTTCAATGCCTTGTGTCATATTTTTATTTGGAAGATCTCTCCTCAGCGCCATCTATGAGTAGCTTAATCAAGCGGCTCACCCACTACGGAACTTCTACAGTTACGCATTAGTGGCAAGAGATGGAGCTATTTTCTGAATCAATGAAAATAATCGATTTATTGATTATTTTTGTTTTTATTTTTATGAAACATTCATAGAATGAAATTCAACATACAATGACTATGCAAAGAAAAATCCGTTAAGCAGCTGGACGATTGATGTTCCTAAACCAATGCAAGTAAGAGGCATATTATTTTATTCTTAAATCAATTATAGAGGAATAATATCATCACTAAATAGAAAAAAATACTAAACGTGTACAAATTTGGCTTTAGAAAGAGGTTTTTGCAATTACTTGATTAATTATACCCGAAAGTAAGATAAATTAATTTCTACCTCAAAATCGCTTACCGCAAAATCGCTTCTCGCTCCGCCTACCCCGAACCACAGCCCATACCCTTGCAATTGTTTTTCCGTGAGACAGTAAATTAACAAACTCCTTTCTCCTATTTGTCAAGTAGATTATTTGATGCGGTTAGCAATTTACGAATGTGAACATCGGATTGATTAATAGGCTGACTTACACTGATCTTGGTTAAGAGGTTATACCTACCAGTGGTCCGACGCCTTTGATGTTTGCGTAAATGCCGACACCGCAACCGCATGGCCAAAGCACCAAGGAGGGCGAAAGTTCCTAACTAATCGGG
Organism: Clepsis dumicolana; assembly: GCA_963691665.1. Classification (NCBI taxonomy): domain Eukaryota; kingdom Metazoa; phylum Arthropoda; class Insecta; order Lepidoptera; family Tortricidae; genus Clepsis; species Clepsis dumicolana. The sequence goes on along the minus strand of OY829528.1, from coordinate 7,674,946 downwards.
CAGTGGCGGCGTATGCAAGGGGGCTCGCCCTGCCCGCCCCGCACCCCGCACCCCCCGCACGATTGACCTGTCTAGAGGCCTTCGTCGGACGACTGTAGACTGTGGTTAAACTCTAACCCAGGGTTATTTGTAGAAAAAAAGCCGTGATAACCTAGTGGTTTGACCTATCGCCTCTCAAGCAGAGGGTCGTGGGCCTCTGAGTTTTTCGGAATTTATATGCGATATTACATTTGTAATTTAAAATCTTTGCACCTACGGAACCCTCAGTGCGAGTCCGACAGTAATAACACATGTAGACCTTTCGCAATAAAAAAATGTTCAGCTCTAAATCCCATCTTATCAATAATTTAGTCGCGCGTGGTAAAATCTTATCACTCCGTATATCGACCTACGTCCGGTTATCGGAGGCCGGACATCGGACCCTCTGACCCAGTCGTCGAACTTGACCCCAAACACAGAAAGGAAATCGAATCGTATGTTACATTTAGGGAAAAGTCTATTTAATATAAGGAGTAGGGGTAGGGATGGGATGGTGTCAGTTTCACAGACGTCCGCATCCGGGATTAATCCACATTTTTTTCAGAAGCAAATAAAGATTTTATCTCTAAATTTAGAGCACACAATTAGACTATAAGTTACCACTCATCATCATCATCATGTCAGTCAGCCGAAAGACGTCCACTGCTGGCCGGCGACCTCCCCCGCGGCTCTCCACTCAGACCTGTCTTGTGCTTTCCGCATCCACCGCGATCCCGCGATCTTGACCAGGTCGTCGCTCCACCAAGTTACCACTCTACAGATACAAATATTTATGTAACTTGTCTTTTCTATCACTTTAAAAAAAGATTTATACGAAAATTATATGGATAATTACGTCGTTGCAAACTTTCAAATCGCGGTAACTCAAAAAGTTGCTAAGGTGACTAGAAATGTTCTCTCCTTGTACCCTTCAACTACTACGAGCTTATAAAAGTTGAAAACCCTCCTGGGCTGTGTTTTATAAAGCTACAAGTTACAATTTACAAGCGGAAGTCTCATTCTAACACCTTTTGTAAGAAAGAGACTTCTGCTTGTAAATTGTAACGTGTAGCTTTATAAAACACGGCCCCGGTCTTTCTAATTTCAAAGTCCAATATTACATATCTTCTATCTTGAAACTTGTAAATAGTAATTCTAATTTCCCATGTTTATTAATTTAATGAATTAGGCGTTACTTTGCGGAGGTCCATATTTATGAACTAAAAGCAATTACTTTGCTCATTGCGGGTGAGCAAAGTAATTGTTTTTAGTTCATCCAATGTTAATCTTTGCTTGCATTGATCCTGGATATGTTGTAATTGATGTCACATCCCTAATGCAGGGGACCGCCAAAATATATTCCAAGGCCGTATCGATTTTGCATGTAATAAAGATCTTTTGTCTGCTATGTGTCTAAAGAAGGAGTTAGGAGGGTTGAGAATAAAAATGGTAACTACTCGGATGAGAAAAAAATATATTAATACTGTTTTTGTTCCCTTGTAAGTTTATTAAAAATGTCTTATGTAAGATAAATGTCCCTGTGCCCGACACTGTGCCAATAGTTGACACCTTCAATCTTACCTACCTTCCTATCCTATCCTTATGTTTATACATAGTAGAAAACCCTTTCCGACGGGCCAGGCAAAAATCAACCTTACGACAATGTCATAATCATTTTGACAGGGGAAAGCTTTTCTCACTTTAACGTATACGTAGCAATAAAAATAACAAGCAGGGTGTCCATTATTGGAATTAGCGTGTCGATCTTTGGGACGTTTTCAAATAAAATGTGAATAACTGCAGGTAAACGGTTAGTACCGTTGCTCGCAACTTTGTCTGCGAACCACTATCGCTATCCTGCGGGAACATTGCAATTATCCGGGATGAAAAGTAGCCCATGTGTTGTTCTGATGTATGAGCTATATTATTGCGAAGTTTCATTAAAATCTGTTCAGCAGTTTTTGCGTAAAAGGGCAACAAACGTTCTTGCGAAGCGAGCTCAAGATAAAATAAACTACAATTCGTTTTACTTTTAACAAATCATTTATTTGCAATGCGGTGATGTTTCTCTAACTTAAGTGTTTCTTCATACTTATATTAGTTTTGCCTCTAAAGCGTAACTATGTGAAGCACCACTCCCATACAAAATCAAATTAAATCAAACCATTCTATTACCACCTTTACTCTCCACACTTAAAGTCCGCATTTGCATAAAAACCTCTTTCAACACGGTAAATGAAAGGTCAGGTCTAATTCAATCAACCTATTGTAAATCATATTCCAATAACCATTAGAATCAATTTCGCTAGCAATTAAATTTACACTTCTGGTTTTGCGTAACGGTTGTATGAAATTTCCATCATATGTGGATAATAGTTAGAGTTGGATTTTGCATGTAGCTGAAGTAGGCTGGGCAGGTATTACGTACAATATTGCATGGTTGCGTATGACCTCTGAACTGAGATTGCTTTAAGATTACCTAATAAGGTACGATCCCTAGAATTGTCTTATAATTATGGGCATAATATTTATACCATAGACGCCTATTGCGCGATATATCACATATACCTGGTACTATTGGGACGCTACGAAGACCGGTAATACCACCAGTAACGCGTGTGTCAATTCAATAGACTTTCTTGTTTGCAACACGCAAAAACTGCTTGTTGCGTATGGCAAACAACAAAGCTAGCAATTTTTCTCATATGGTTAACATTGTCAATAATCACAAACTTCATAGAGGTGTGCAATGTGTCACGTATTATAGGACTATATAGGTAGACGTTTTTGAACAGTGCATTTTGTTTTAGTTCAAATGTAAAGATGATCTATGAATTTGACTTGAGAGCTAACAACACACCTTAACGCAACAGGGCGCGGCAAAGTTCATTATAGGTCAAACAGCTTCCACAAATCATTGGGCGTACTGTACCAGTTCAAATTTATGACCCCAAATATTTGTTTTTGCGGCGACTGTTCAAGTATAAATAAGGTTACAAACAGGTGTGGGAGTTTTCGGTTTGGGATTTCATTTGTATTTTTACGGACATTAAGTTTACTTCATAACCATTGATGTTGATATGTTGTATTTACTCATGTCTGTGGCTTCATTCCCATTGTAGAATAGGCTGGTTATCTTGGAACTTGTGTAGAACATTGCAAGTTAAATAAAAGTTTGTAAAAGGTTCCGTGAAATAGGTAATCAACTTGATTAGACATTTCCCATAAACTCCATCAAAGAGCAACTCCCAACTGTCACAAACAACAAAGATTCAAGGAGAGTCGCACAAGGTACCGTATTCCGTCCCATACTTTATTTTCGCTTCTGATAGCTTTCCAAACTCAAAATCGAGACGTTCAGTAAAAATCCTTGCTAAAATTGAAAATGGCCGCTTGTAGAGCATTAGTGGCGCAATCTTCCACGTACAGGCTGCTCTGCGTTATTAAATTTCTAAATCCCTTTTTGATACCAATATTTATGTTTTCTAGTATTCGGTTAGTTTGGGGATTTTGTTGGAACTCCGGGGGGGGATTCTGTTCGCTGAGTTTTGTGATAAAGTGGCAGTGTTAGGATGCTGCTACTGGTTGTGAGTGTAATGCTTTTAGTTCTAGGAGGATCTTTTGTTCGATATTAGTTTTGGTGGTTTAATGGTCTTTGCTTAGTACAACGAACTCGTCGGTCGTCGGTTTCGTCTTATCTCGGCGGTGTTCCGTGGAATCGTGTTACGGAATTTTGTGTCGAATTTCTCTATATCTATAAAAAAAGGGGTAAATACTTTATTTACATAATAATAGCAATTTACAATGACATTAAATCTAAACTTAAACTAAATTAAATCTAAATAAGGCCCCCGTGGCATAGTGCCCAAAAGGCTGGCAGCGCTGCCTCGCTGAATAGCGATGCTGATTCTTGGAGAGAGAAAACTGCCAGCCCTTTGGTCACATGTTGCATTAACTATTGCGATTCATGAGGTAGACTGACTGAAAGACAACACAGCCTAACTACTGGAGGTGGAGATTTGAAATTTGGCATTATTATACCTTGAGTATCACAGAGGAGTAAAAAGGCACTTTAAGAAATTCACTAAGGATAGGCGACTTAGTAATAAAATTACGTTTTTCTTATGTCATGGAACTTAATTAGTGTTTTTTTATTTGATGGGAAATTATTCCATGGAAAATATAAAAAGCATGTTCCGCCAAAAATCTTTAATCCCCGTTAAGTATCCCGTTACTTTATCAGCACACGCCGATATATCTCCAACATATGTTGGGGCGGGAAGTCATATATTATGTTCGGCACACCCCCTGCCGGGAACGTTTTGTTTCGAACCCGTTATATGTTGTAGCTTGTTATGAATACGCAAGGTATTCGGAGGATGAATTATGTTTATAATATGTGTAACGTGCGAGCGCGTTTTTGAGTAAAAAGCTGCGATATAAATGTGTTTTTTTACAGCCGATATCGGTATTTACATGTTGTGCCTGTATCTGAACATAGGATGTATTCACAAAATATTGTTAAAGTTGTGCTAAAATCCTCTTGAAAGTGTTGATATAAACATGGAAGTAAATACTTAACTACTGTGAGAATGTGAGAATGTGTATAATATTATAAATAAACGGATCACTAACGTATATAAGTCGAGTTTAGCCCGACAAAACTTTTCAATCATTTTATGCGCACTTAAACCTACTTCATTAACCCCCGACGCAAAAAGGGGGGTGTTTTAAGTATGACCTGTGTATATGTGTACGAGTATGTGGGTGTATTTGTGTATATGTCTGTGGCATCGTAGTTCCTCCAACAGGTGAACGGATTTATACGCACTTTTCCAAGTTGGTTAGGAACCGGTTGGTTGGTTGCTTGGTTGTTGATTGGTTGTTTGTGTTGGTTATACATATTTGCGGCACCTCAAAAAGTCCTGTAGTTGACACTTAACAACACTATACGGTTCAATAGCTACAGCACATCTTGCTATAACAGCATCAACAAACACATCACTGAAAGTGAACTAGGTCATTTCCTAGAGGATATTTAAATCTTTATGACCCTAAAATATATTCGTCATATTCTTCCTCTGATTAACCTATTCCTTTCGAAGTTTGCGCATAGCTAATCGAATCCTCGATCCAATCCATATTACCTACGTTTGAATTCAATGAAACCAAACTAGTTCGATATAACCACAAAGAACTTTATGATAGGAGATGTCAATGCACGCAATCCCCTCTGCCATAAATTTTACAGACACTGATTATTACACAAATCGCTAAACGTTAGCATTTACGAGGGGCGGCTGAAAAGTAATCTACCTAACAATGAAACAAAAGACAGTGGCTAAATTTTTTTTATTTTTCTATATAGTCCCCTGCTAGTAAAATGCACTTATTAAATTTTTCAAATATTGAATTTAAACCATTAAAAAAAAAACTTTCGGTTTGTCGTCAAAAAAGTCAGTAACCGCAGCCTTCATTTCGTCATCGGTCATAATCCTTCGTCCCCTGAGGTCTTTCTTGAGAAGTCTAAACAGAAAATAGTCACAGGGGGCTAAATCTGGACTATAAGGGGGGTGGTCAATGGTTTCGAAGCCATTGTCTTTAATTGCTAGCTTCGTTGTGCGGGCGGTATGCACTTGTGCGTTATCGCGCAAAATCAGAATTCCTTTGCTTAGTTTATCTCGCCGTTTTTCTTTTATTGTCTCTCTTAGTTGAAAAGTGTAAGTGTAAGTTTGAGTAATAATCAGCATTCATTGTAGTTTTCTTCGGTAAATAATCTATGAGCAAAATCCCTTCTGTGTCCCAAAAGATTGTAGCCATAAGTTTACCTGCCGATGGACAGACCTTGAATTTCCGAGGCGGCTTCTCATCCTTAAATTTCCACTGTAACGACTCTTGCATACTTTCCGGGTCCCATTGTCGAATCTAAGTCTCATCACATGTTACAATTTTAGAAATTATTTCTTCCTCTTTCCCTCGACTCATGTCCAAAAACTCTTCGCAACATTTGACACGCCTCTCCATATCAAATGCAGTCAACATTCTGGGGACCCAACGTGCACTAACTACTAACTAAATGCTCATGAATTATTTCATTGACTCGCTCTTTACTGACGCCCACATCTCTAGCTATCTCCCACTGCTTCACTCGTCGGACTTCTAATATATTTTTTTTCACCCTGGCTACATTTTCATCGGTGACGGCCGAAACTGGTCTTCCGCTACGAGAATCATGTTCCAGGCTCTCACGACCTAACTTAAACTGCTTTGACCAAAACTTTATAACAAATTCGGAAGAACACGAACTGCCAAACACACCTAACATACGCTGTCTGATCTTCGAAGGCGTATTCCCTTCTTTAGTCAAAAACTTAATCACCGCACGCTGCTCGATTTTATCCATTTTCACTTTTTCTCCCGACATGTTTGAAACAATTGTAGGAGACAAATAAACGTGATGCAATAAACAAATCGATGTAATACATTTTGAAAATAGAATAACAAACGAATATAAATCCATACCAGCCAGCATTATTTTTGTATATGTTTCTGACCAAGGAGATTACTTATCAGCCGCCCCTCGTAGGTAGCACTTGACAGTACGAACTGACCTGGCTTTTGTTAAGACCATTAATATGTTAGCAATATTTTCGGTACAAGTTTATCACTTGTCACTCCACAAATCTGCAAGTAACTGTCAAGTGCTTTTGTTGGTAATTTTATTAAAAAAAGAAACATACCTAAATACCAAATACAATAAAACTAAAAACTAGGTACAAAATTAACCTAAACCTAGCCTAACCTAACCTAGTGCTTCTTGATCAGGGGAAATGTTAATTGGGTGCATGTTTTTGGCATTTGTGTGAGCGTATTCTTATGGTGATTTGTGTACCTCACCCGTAACGTGGCATAAAAAATGCAACTCAATGATTAGCTAAAGGCAACTCCCGTATAAGTGCTTTGCGGTAATAACCGATAACTTTCGAAACTACGAGGATCAATTAGAGTTCAATGTACTTTAAATGAATATTAATGTTCCACCGTCTTGGGCTATAAAATTATCATTTTTAACAATTGAACGTCAACTGCCCTTCCATTGTGAATCACACTTTAACTCCATGGTCAAAAGTTCACAATGCCATGGGAGATGACATCGTAAATGTTACATTATTTTACCGCTCTTTTAATTGAGGGACCTTGGTGAGTCCTATTGTGGAATGATGCGATTGATGTCTTTATGTCAAAAGGCAATTTGACATGTGTCAAAGCTGCCGAGCGGATGGCCTAGTGGTTAAAAACCTGACTTTGAAGCTTGGGGTGCCGGATTCGATCCCCGAGGACAGATATCTGTATGATGAATACGAATGTTTGCTCTCAAGTCTTAGATGTTTAACATGAATTTATGTATGTGTTTTTCTATATAAGTATGCTTTCCGTTTTCTAGTACACATAACACAAGCTCTGCTTAATTTAGGTCTAGGTCAATTTGTGTCTGTTAAAGCGAATCGTAATCGATACCCTATGTAGTACGGTGCGGTACGGCCATTTATATATGTGTATTGTATATCTCTTTATTGCACATAAAACTTATGTTTGTAAGGGTGTATCTGTCTGTGGCATCATAGCTCCTAAACGTATGAACCGACTTGGGCGTGGTTGAAAGCTTAGCTAAGTTTCATAAAAATCGGTTCTACTGTTTTTGAGATGAAAAGGGGGGTTTTTCAACTTTTCTAAGTTGGTTAGGTTAGGATATATTGAAAGTGTTTTGTCTTTATTCGTCATAATGGCGTTCTAGTCTAAACTAGCTCAACATTTACTGAAGTATATTTGATTCATTGTCTGACTTTCTCCACGAATTCAGAGATTCAGGGAAATGATGCATGATTTTACTAAAGATGAAACGATTCATTAATAACACTCTGCAAAATATACTTGCTACTGATAACTCGGCAAATACGTTTATTGCACCGATCAGCAAAAGTACTTTCAAATTGCTCTGCAAGTTTCCTTATTTCCTAATAGAGATTCAGGGTTGCCAACCGCAATGATCTACTTATATTTACCAACCAAAAAGTGAAAAAAAAAACGGAGAACAGGGGAACAACTTTTTCTAGTATATTTGTTGCCATTTTTAACCAATTTATGTCAAAAACGTGACAATTACGAAGAACGAAGACATTTAATTTCTTGACTTTTTATTCGGACTACAAATGCAAGTTAAATAACCTAACCAGCTTAACAAAAAGTTGAAACACCATTGAAATTTTCATTTCATAAATAAGTATCATGGGACATTTGACACCAATTGACCTAGTCCCAAACTAGGCAAAGCCTGTACTATGGGTACTAGACAACGGATAAACATACTTATAACATGAAACTACCGTGAGACTCAATCATAGTGAAATAAACGGATCACTCACGTATGTCAGTAAACAACGTCAACAACGGTTTACGTCTCGCCACCGGCGTGGCGTGTGCTCCCAGAGGAAGGACTACGGATTAGTTCGAAACATGTCGAGCTATACTCGACTGACATACGTGAGTGATCTGTTTATTTCACTAGGATAAACATACTTATACAGATATAGTACATACTTATAAACATATTAAACATACTGTATAGGTAACAGCACGTTATTTAGGAAAAAAAGGTCTCTCAGGTATGAATAGGTAATTACTGAACCAGTTCAATCATGAGGCCAATCACTTGTACGACCAGTATAAAAAATACATACCTACTCAAGATTTCACGTAACACTAAAACGCGCGGTTGTTTTATGCGATTAACGCTACGTTAAACGCGGTGCGTTTGACGCATATCATTTTACATCAGATAATCTAATTACCAAGCATTGTTTTGCGCGGTGAACGCAGCTTTAAACAAACAGGGCAAAAGTTGATCACATGCGTGTAACGCTGCGATTCATGCACAAAACAACCGCGCGCTTATGATTCCTGACTTAGAAGTTAGAGTCAGCAATGTGTTTAATTACAATGTCATGTTAAGAGAATTTACATTGAAATACATCAGCAACAGGCCTCGTCAACTTGCTTAACCTAAATTTCAAAATAGCATCAGCAACATGCTTTCTCAAAAACCCCCGCATCGTACCCGGCTCAAAGGTCCCCATAATACCAGAAGTTAGATCAATAAAGTAAGTTTTTTACTGGGACACATCAAGCTAACTACATTACAGCTCCTAGGCAGCAGCCCTAAATAGTTTTCAACTATCGTTCCGAAAGTGTTGGATGTATGTGACAACTATCTAATATCATAGTTTGTTGACGAACCGTTTGTCTTTCGCGATTTATTATAATATCTATACTTTGTCTGTTTATTGGGGTCATTTTGTGAGAAAGGTCGTGTTTCACATTGAGATTTCTTAGTTGACTCGGTCGTGACTATAATTTTAAGTATAATGTGAAAGTTGACGCGTGATTTGGCGACTTTTCGTCTTTGACTTTCGGTATGATGGATGTAATATTTGACCAACGAGTATAAGACGTCTAGATGGCTGTGAATGGGACTAGCAAAGAGGCGTGGATATGAATATGTCTTAGCCTAGTTTTGGGTGGATGTGTCTGTATTGATAGAAGCCAGCTAAATTATATTTGTAGTTCAATGTTATTTATAAATAATTGACACCCTGACTGCCAACTCTATTGCTGTGTAATAAGTTTAAAGGGGTTAATTATAAGGCCATCGGGCGTTAGAAAACCTCATAACATGTTTTGTAGATAGATAGATTACAAGTTATTTTCGTGAAGTCACGAGCAATTATTTCCCTCCATAGTGGCGGCATAGGTACTTGATTTTTAACTTAATAACTTTCAAGAAAGCCGTCATCTGAGAATAGCATAAAAAGCATCCGCAATTTCCAAGCTATTCCGCGACTCGGCAAAAGGCAGTAACTTATAATATCATTTTTTCTGTATCAAATAAGATTGCGCGTTAAACTCGGTTTTCATCGGGTTTCCGCCTTCAATGCAAAAGAGAGTAGCGACAGTAAAATAAAGTTTTTTCGCTCGATGCAGTAAGAAATTGTATGGTAATTTTGTGGGAAAAGTTTACAGATTCTGTTAGATTGCCATTGTGAGTGGTAGATAGTGGTTACCGCAGTTTTTATAGTGAAAGTAAGTATTGCGTAAATAAACGTACTACGCCTTAAGCGGCGGTTGGATATTTTTTTTATACGACGAGGAAGGCAAAGATATAGTAGATTCCCGACGCAACACTATACACACACACCGGGTTTTAGGAAAAAGCCAAAATGGCATATACGGAACAGTTATAGTTTCGTCATGTTCGTCCGCCCGTCCGTTCGTATGTCACAAGCATTTTACTCGAAAGCTATAAGAGATATATTGATGAAAGATCGGATTTATCGTTTTTGAATTTTTGCCGAGAAAATGTCGAGGTATTTTTAACTTTTCTAAGCTGATTTGGTTAGGTTATCATCACCCAGTGAGGGCTAGCGCGAGTCAAAGCTTGTCGAGTGAGGTCTATCCGTCATTCTCCACCAATGAGAGACAAGCTACTGGCCTATGATTGGTGGAAATTGACAGGTAGAGCTCACACGACACGAGCGATCCTAGAGGATTTGTGACTCGCAATGGGCGTCGAATTTAACACACCTATTGATCACGCATCGTTTTTCTATTGGTAGTACCCACTATTTGAGACTTTGTGAAGCGAATTTGTGAGATTGATCTCACTAAATCAAATACTGTTCTCGTATCCCGTCTGTGCTGCGGACGGTACAGAACCCCATAATCCTGGGTACCTCAGTCATTCGTCTTACAGAATCATTTGTTAGGATATGAGCTGCGCAGTGACTGGGTCTGATCCATTATGACGTCTTGCGGGTGACGGATGGAATGTTGGATTTTGCGGGTTATACTGGTGTGCCGTCGCACCTTCGTTAGATTTGGAAGATTAGGGTGTTAGGGGAATGCTTTGTATGTTTGTGTTGTAATGTTCTTTATTATTAATACTAGCTGTTGCCCGCGACTTCGTCTGCGTAGATTTCGGTTATCGCTTTCCCGCGGGAACTAAGTATACAAGTTTCATTAACAAAAAGTAGCCTATGTTATTAATTTATTGAACCAGGCGTTACTTTGCGGAGGTCCATATTTATGAACTAAAAAACAATTACTTTGCTCACCCGCGACCACTAATGACAAATAGTTATATCTGTGCGGCAAATGTATGTTTCCATGCAACACCTCCGCCTCCACTGCTACACGAATCAACACATGCCACACAGACCCAACTATCACCACCACCACTATACTAAACGCTGACGTGTTTCGGCACTCTCCACGAGGCCATTTACGAAGCACAACAACAACCGCTCAACATGCCACCACTTCCACTACTACTACTGGTAGTGGTACTGGCGAAGCAATTTAATGAAGTATCCACATTATTGTGGAGAGCCTTGGGGGAGGCCTATGTCCAGCAGTGGACGTCTTTCGGCTGACATGATGATGATCCACATTATGAAGTTAATACGAGAGTGGAGGCCTGAGCCCAGCAGTGCCCCTGGTCTTCCACAACTCCCTGTTCTGTGCAAAAGTGGCCTATCGGCTAATTATGCATCAAGGTTATGACCTAGACGCAGCCATCTCCTGTAAATAAAATAAAATGAAATGTTTATTCAGAATACTTTCTCACAAACTGATACAATTAGTTAGTTAGGAAAATGAATGAGAAGAGTAACATACATGCCTGAAATAGGATGATCCTGTGTTTCAGGCGAGAAAGGACTTACATAAACTAATATCTTAAAAATTTACACTTGCAAAAATTAAACAATTCTGATCTTAGTTTCTAAGGTGAAATACAAAACAGTACAGTAATGATCTTAAAAACTGTGTGTCTGTGTGTGTGTGTGTGTGTGTGTGTGTGTGTGTGTGTGTCTGTCTGTTACTCATCACTCTTTGAATTTATTTCTGACTCGGCGTCCATAATTTGTTAGTAACAGTTTTCTTAATTACTTAAGGCCCGCTTTCACCAAGCGTTAAACTAAATAAACTGAGGACAATTTGCTCATCTGCTACCACCCTATTGAAGGTCGCGGGTGAGCAACAGTTTTTTTTTTTAGTTCAAAATTATTTTTATGACATCTGACAACCTTTTTTTTTGTTTCAGGTATGTATCACCGTTGTCATCAAAATACCTACTTAGCCTGCGACATACAGTCGCGAGCATTTACATATATGGCACATTTACACTTTATGAAGTGTGTAACTTACCTGTAAATGCACAATGGTATAGTATCGCCATTAAAATAACAGTCTCGAAATATCTTAAGCTAATCAGTTTTAACTACTTACGTGAACGAGTTTTGGCGTGCTGTACCTGTATACCTCTTTTTTTTATACGTACTATTATTGTTTTTATTGTATTATCATTGTCTGTAATTGTCGACGCAGCAGCCGTGTGTTATTCTAACTAATATTATAAATGCGAAAGTAACTCAGTCTCCCTGTCTTTCTGTCTCTCTGTCTCTCTATCTGTCTGTTTGTTACCTCTTCTAGATAGATATAGATATCATGGGACAATTTGACACCAATTGACCTAGTCCCAAACTAGGCAAAGCCTGTACTATGGGTACTAGACAACGGATAAACATACTTATGTAGATAAATACATACTTATATACGTATTAAACATCCAAGACCCGAGAACAAACATTCATATTCATCATAGAAACATCTGCCCCGACCGGGATTTGAACCCGGGACCTCAAGCTTCATAGTCAGGGTCTCTAACCACTAGGCTATCCGGTCGGTCCGGTCGTCTATTCTAAGAAGATAGTTTGAATATTGAGGAATAACATAGGCTACTTTTTATTAGGGAAAATTATATAGTTACCGCGGGATAGCGATAACCGAAATCTACGCGGACGAAGTCGTGGGCAACAGCTAATATAATAATATAACACACGGCTGTTGTACATGCTTCTAACAATATTTTAAGTCTGAATTTCCACATCAATCTCCTCAACAGCTTATCAGTTCAGAAAACCAACTCAAACTCATCAGCTGCTTTTGACAGGTGGTTGGGAAGTTAGCCCCCCGCCTGCTCAAGTACCGATCATAACCCTTGCAATGGCTTAAATAAATTGTTTTGTGCATTGTCAGTACAAAATGCGGGTAAAATTCAGCTAACGACCGAAACAGGCGACCACCTGCAGTTGTTTTAAGTTGCTCGTCAAAAACACGAGTTTGTTCGTATTAGAGTCCTCACTAACCTCACTAGATGGAAGATAGGGTCTCTACCAACCAGCTAGATAGAGATGGGAATGGTGCGTGCGGCGATTCTGCAAAAGTAACAAGTTTTAATAGAACAGTAAATCCTATGGGTGTATGTACAACAGAATATTTATCCATACAAGGAACACTTAATATAAAAAGTGTACCTATAAACTACTATTTATAAAGGCGTTAGGTGGGCTCATTATTTAAAAGGATCTCTTCCTGGTTACGTAGCTTAAGTTAGGCATTATTAGGGATTATTCCTTTATTATCTTTTTATTATTACAATAACAACTGCATTTACGATGGTTTGGTTCAATTCTTGAACTGCAACAAATCGGGTTAAAGTGATTTAAATGGGCACTCACGTGTCAAATCGAGACGTATTTCTTGGCCTGGTCGGCGATTACACTAGGCGCCCTGGTCAATTATGGTTGTACATACTATATATATATATATATAGGCCTTTGCGTCTATTACAGACGATTTATGGCGTTCCGTCTGGAAGACAACGCCTACTGTGGCTATACAAACCGATGCGAGAGCGACACGTTCTACCGCAGGTCTGACAAGAGAAGCTTGCGGTGGTTGTTGCTGAGCCGCCTTGATGTCGTTTCCTTCTCTTGTCAGCAAGTGTCTCGAACCAGGCTTCATCGCAAAACTTGCGACCCTCCACTACACATTTGCGCCAATTTGACCGATTTTCCGCGAGCCTTTCCCAGTCACGGTGGTCAATTTAAAAACTGGCCATGTCTCGTTTGGCGCAGTCCTTAAAGCGAAGCAATGGCCTCCCAACATCTCTTTTTGCGTTCGCTACTGCACCTAACAGGACACGTCGTGGTAATCGGGAGGGGACTACTCTGTGCACATGCCCTAGGAGGTTTGAGGAGTGCGGTCAGACTAGGCAGCTGTGCGATTTCAAGAACCCTCTCGTTAGTGACTCTGTCTTGCCATGATATGCCCAAGATTTTACGAAGGCAACGCATGTAGAAGGAGTTTATTCGACGCTCTTGTTTTGCGTACGTTTTCCAGGTCTCAGCTCCGTACAAGATAATGCTTAGGATGGAAGCTACTAACATACGAACTAACCCTATCTACCTTTACTGGTGATTTTCCCTTTTGCAAGTAGACATTCAAGGTTATCAAGATAATCAACAGGCAAGAGAAAAAATCTTACCCAAATTTTTAAATCTCATCCCTCAAAACGCTTTATCCCGGGAAATAGCCGAAAAAGTATCAAAACACTTTATTTTCCCGCCACACAAATTATGAAAGCGCCCCGTAGACAATGGGGCTGGCCCCTTTCGATGGGACTGTCTTTAACAGCTGATATTATCTGGGATGATAAGAGTTTTCACTGAACTGTTTATTTGTTGGGGAGTCGGGTTGCAGTCACACCGCAACACAAAATTTGTTTGATTGATTTCGTCGCATTGGCTTGTTAGGATATTATAATTATGATCTGAGAATTGTACGATTATTTGGGACACTTCTAAAACCAGCATGCTTATTGTCTAACTCGTTCGCAATCAGCATCGTGTTCATTTTGTATGGGCTGACAATTAGTATCGGAAACAGCTAGCTGTCACAGTCGTACAAAAACTGACATTTTAATCCGATGATGAGTGCCAAAATAGTTACGCAATAGGGCCTCAGGAGCTTTTAAGGTACTATCTTACGTGCTTTTTATTGTTTCATTTTGTTTTCATGCAAGTATCATGTAATGGGTTACACCTTAATAGGGAGCGTTTTTTATATTATTATTCGGATGGTGCTCAAAATTTAAACAAACAATAACGTTCTTAAAAATAAAGCCCTAATCTTTGAACGTTAACGTTAGTTAACGTTTTGTGCTTTAAATTGATTCCCTGAAAACCAGAATACTTACATCCACGGTGTGAGTAGTCGTCACAAAATGAATCAGAAGGTAGCGCAAAGAAAAAAAAAACTAAGTGTGGAAATTAAATAAATAAATAAATAAATTACTTACCTACTTCTCCAATTTCATGATTATTTTTTAAGTTCCCGATACTAAATTAGGTTATGAACGTAAAACAAAGGATAGACTCTCTTGAAAAAATTGGCTTCCTGAATTCTTGGAAATACTCATTTTACTTCAGACTAAGTTTCCCAGAAAAGATAAACGATTAAGCATTTTTGCTGCGTACAAAGCCGTAACAAAAGAAAGTCTGTTTGCTGAAAATAATGGAATAATAGTTTTTGCTATTGACATTTCAATGACAAGACATAAAAAAACTAAAAAATTGGTACTTAAAGGAATTTTTTGTTTAAGAATGAAACAATTTGAACGAATATATACTTATCTTTTTGCGAACTTTGTACAAGCTTTTTAGTTTCTCCTGTCCTAGTGTCTGTAATCAAATCTCGCAAGTTAAAAAAATCCTCAAAAAAACAAAACATTTGTCATGAAATTCTCAGTAATTCTGTGATCACGATGAATTGAATCACAAAATAAGTTTTAATTTTCAATTTGACGTATAAAATTAGCCAGCAAACAATAGCTTCATAATCGCAACAGTGTTGCCATATAAATCGAATATTTATCGCTTAAACCGTTCATCTGGCAACACCGGGCGGCGGAAATCGCCCGATTTCCGAAACGGCCGCCGCGTCAAATAGCCTTTGACAGGTTCGTCGATTGGATCATTATTATGACGTTCCGTAGACAGGTTGATGACTTTGACAATGGGATTATCTTGTATCTATTTGGCAACACAAGTAGCTGACAGAAGGGTCTTTGAATTGGACGAATAAAATGCGGCGAGTTAGCATTACACATCATCACATCATGTCAGTCGAAAGACGTCCACTGCTGGACATAGGCCTCCCCAAGGCTCTCCACTCAGACCGGTCTTGTGCTTTGCGCATCCACCGCGATCCCGCGATCTTTACCAGGTCGTTGCTCCATCTTATTGGAGGCCTACTGGTAGCAAGTTGCAGCAAAAGATTCTGATATAATAGCAATGATGTCAGCTAGTCAGAGTCATGTTCTCTCACTCAAGCACTCAATGCCATCGCGCTCTCATGATCGTCATCATTAGCCTAGTTACATCCCACTGCTGGACAAAAGTCTTCTCTCAGGCTGTAGTTCCCACGAGGGTCCAGTGCGGATTGTGAACTTCACACATACCAGTTTTAACAGCTCACACATATCATTCATTGCATTGCTTCTCAGAAAGCAAGTTTATTGTGCTTTAATTTACCAAAAAAAAAAAAATTACATGAATTCCGAGAAATTCGTTAGAGCGAGCTAGGGATCGAACGGATAGAAAGCGGGAGAGGTCTGAAGTCAAACCAATGGGCCATAGCGACTATTAACTACTTAGATCTGTACGTCCAAAACTCTCAACCAATGTCGCTTCGGTACTCCAAAAACCTTTTATAAAAAACCTTGTTTATATTTCAATAACCATAACTCTCTGTTAAAATTAAGCCGCATTGTCGAGGGACCACATATAATGCTCTGACAATCTCTTCCCGTTGGCAATTTCATGGGCCAGCGGTCGCAAATTAACTTGCTGTGGCCATAATTATATTTTGATGACTATGTAAGGCCGTTTGATTAGGGGATTGTTGTTTTAAATAAAAGGACACGCGTGAATGGGTGTGCTCGACATTGTCATACTCACACATGGTCGATAAATACACCACTAGCTTGTGACCTAAAAACATTTAGTTTGCCCACCCGTGGCCTCGCAAATCGCCACAAATGTAAATGGTCGAGGGTAAGCAAATTATTTGTTTGGTGTTATGAATCAATGAAACACGGCGAGTGTGCGACAACAATTGGTTTATTTACTTCTTGCGCGGGTCATAGCATAACTTAAATCTACCCACAACATGTCCCCCAAAAATAAGTTTATGAACAATAGGGACCTACTTAATTAAGTTTACCTACAACAAAGTAAATTAATAAGTTGGCTGAACTTACCTGTTACACGTACCTACCTACTTACTAATTAATAATTGTACTGAGTTAATAAGTGCAACTATATACACGCCCAACTTCCCTTTTTAAATATAGTTACCATATTTTATGTCTGACAATTATTCTTAATGTATTATACTTACTGTACCTTATTTACCTAGAACCGCCACCATTAAGATGAACTTAAATCTATATCTGTCGTGTGTGTCTTGTAGGAAGATAGGCAAGTAAGTACCTACTGAAGACAGAAATGTATTTAATGTTTCTTTTTTTTTTTTTTTATGAATTTAATGTTGATTAGGTACCTACTGTTATTAGTGGTGCTAAGATTCACACGACAGAAAATGTGCCTATTGAGTACCTACTGATGTACAGGTACTTATTAAGGATCTAAAAAAAAAAAAAAAAACTGACATTTAGAAACCAGGAAAAATCGGTCTTTACTTCTTCTTTTTTTTTTTTTTTGCTATCTGAATAAATAGTGACCATATATTTAGTTGGTCCTTACCAATGATAATATATAGGTACACATTTATATATATATAATTATGCATTACTATTTTTTTTTCGCCTTGCTTCTTGTCATTATTAAGCGTGTTGGTTGCTCGGTAGGTAACGATTTAGTTTGATCGACCGTATTGCCTTGGTCGTTAGGTTCAAATTTGCAATCCTCCGAGTGACCCGCAAGCTCGCACGCGTCCTCAAACTCGTCACTGTGCAGCGAGGGCGCGGGCTCCGCGATTGCCTCTGCCTCTGGCTCGCCAGTAGGCTCACATTTTATTAAATGACGGCGATTTCGTCTAAATTTCCCCCCCACATTATTCTTTATTATATAGGAGCGAGGAGTCGCCGCCTTGGCTACGACAGTCGCGCGAGTCCTCGCTTTTCCCTCTACACATATTACCTCATCGCCTACATTAAGTGGCGTTAATTGTTTGCAATTTTTATCATAATGCTCTTTGGTTCTAGACTGATTGCGTAACATAGTAAGGTATTCTGATGGGTTAATGGGCTGTGGTTTTAACAATTCTGGATGGACTGGTAGCTTACATCTTAATCTACGACCCATCAGAAGCTGCGCAGGAGAGCTCAAGCCATCCCTCGGCGTATTTCGAAAATTTAATAGTGCTAAGTTGAAATCACCATTGCTAACCATCGCCTTTTTGAGCAATAATTTGACAGTTTGGACTGATCGCTCGCTTTTGCCGTTGGCTTGTGCGTAATTCGGTGAGGACGTGATATGGTGGAACCCCCATTCTCTCGCAAACGCTTTGAACTCGCGACTACTATACTGAGTGGCATTGTCGCTTATAAAGAGTTCAGGAATGCCCTGTCGTGAAAATATTTCCTTTATACTAGTTATAACTGATTTTGATGTAATATTCGGTAGGTGACACACTTCCACATAGTTTGAGTAATAATCAACAATTATAAGATTTTTTTTTTTTTTTATTTCAAATATATCCGAACCTACTTTGTTCCACGGCAGCTGGGGAATATCCATCGGAATCAGCGGCTCTTTGGCGGGTGCGTTTGAGTGCTCCTGGCAGGTATGACAGCGTCTTACAAACATTTCAATGTCACGCGTCATATTAGGCCAATACATAACCTGGCGCGCGCGCCGCTTGCACCGATCTATACCCATGTGACCCTCGTGTATTATCTTTAACATTTCAGCTCTTAAAGACTTTGGTATTAGCACTAAATTATTTTTAAATATAACATCATCCACTATAAAAAAATCTTCTCTAAGAGACCAATATACTTTTAAATCACTCGCCACTTGTGACTTATGTTCGGGCCAGCCCAAATTAACATATTCGCTCAATTTACAGCATTCTGAATCACGTTTAGTCTCCTTTTTAATTAATGTTAATTTATCATTCGATATTGGTAAACTGTTTACTACCAACTGAACCTGATACAAATTATTTTTATGTACCTCTTCGCTATACAGATCGGGCAACGGCGCCCGCGACAACGTGTCCGCAATGTACATGTACTTTCCCGGCTTGTACTGAACAATGAGGTCGTAGTGTTGCAATCGCAACATCATGCGCTGCAAGCGTGCCGGGACAGACATCAAGGGTTTCTTAAAAATGCTCTCGAGGGGCTTGTGATCGGATTCCACTACAATCTTTTCTTTACCGAAAACGTATTGATGGAAACGTTCGCACGCAAACACGATCGCTAGGAGCTCTTTTTCAACCTGCGCGTACCGGCGCTGAGCGTCAGTGAGCGTGCGAGACGCGAACTCGACGGGGCGGCCGCCCGACAGCCGCGCCGGCGCCGCCACGTCGTACAGCGCTAGCACTCCCGCACTACACACTGCTTCTTTTAATTCTCCGAAAGCTTTTTGCTCACTGTGTTCCCACCGCCAACTATTCTCTTTTTTGAGTAAATTCGTAAGAGGAATCGCCCTTTGAGAATAGTTCGGTATAAATTTTGAAAGATAATTTACAGCTCCTAAAAACCTCTCCAAACTTTTCCTGTCTATTGGCGACGGCATCTCCTTTATCGCCCTAACCTTATTGTCGTCGGGTCTCATACCGTTCGCATCAAATATGTGCCCTAGATACGTAACCTGTTTAAGTCCGATTCTACACTTCGTTTTATTAAATTTAAGGTTAATTTTTCTGGCTCTGTCTAACAGCGCGCCTAGTCTCTCATCGTGCTCGCGCTTAGTTTTGCCCCACACGATGATGTCATCGATGAAATTATCAACCCCATCTAAGTCCTCCAACAATTGGCGCATTTTTCCATGAAATACCTCCGATGCACAATTGATGCCGAAGGGTAAGCGCAGGAATTGATAACGCCCAAATGGTGTCGCGAACGTACACAAGTCAGCGCTCTCGTCGTCCAGCTGCACGACCCAGAAGCCCGAGTTGGCGTCGAGCACTGAGAAGTAGGCGGCGCCGTGTAGCCGCGCCGCCAGCTCCGTCAGCGAGGGCAGCTGGTAGTGCGCGCGCTGCACCGCCACGTTCAGCTCGCGAGGGTCGAGGCACACGCGGATGCCGCCATTCTTTTTTGCTACTAAGACTAGCGGGTGGACCCATTGCGTAGGGTGAGTTACCTTCCTGATGACTCCTAACTGCTCCATTTGTTTTAACTCATCTGACAACCGATCT